>VZRR01014012.1:88775-311739 GCA_013398015.1 Oreocharis arfaki | reverse complement strand
TATATATATATTTTTTTTTTACCTCTGCAGTTTCACTGATGGTATCTAAAGGCTGCAATTGACATACCTGCAGCTCAAATGAAAACAGCCTCAGCAGATGATTTCTTTAACATTCGGTAAATCTCAACCAATTAGCTGTTTGGAATCTGAGGGATTACTCAGGTACTGATCTAGAAGCCTCCCAGATGCCAACATTTGCATGTATCAGTGCAGGTAAAGGGGCTACAACTTCAGCTCTGTATTGTTGCCATTAGTTTTGCCTGAGACAGCTTGAAATAATTAGATTAAAATCCAGTAGGTAAGGGAAAAAAAAGTAAATACAAACCATTGAGAAAGTTTATTTATGACAGAACAGCACATAGTAAAACTTGAGTTGTCTTCATCATTTACTATCCCAGCTGAAGTTTCTTTTTTTTTTGTGCTTTTATTACTAAATGGAACATAATAACACTTCATCTCTAAGAGAAGGTTTGTTAACTAAAGCGATAAAATGAATTGATTAGTTGTTATTTTTGTATCCTGATCTGCTTTTTAAATTTTTCCTCACAAAGTTCTTTTGAACCCTCCATTAGTGCTGTTTATACCTTGTAATTTATATCTCGCTATTGAAGTAAGTAATTTATACATATAGACTTCCAGTATTTGGTGATACTCAGATTTATGTATCACTTGAGTGGAGTATTGATCCTTCTATCTCTTTATTTTTATGGCCTAGTTGTTTAGGACATAAAAATGGGTGCAACACAATTTTCTGTAGTTAAATGTAAACTAAATAGTCTTAGTAGTAAACTATTCTTGTATTTTAAGGAATAGGTAAATAGAAATATATATTTTGCATGTGGATTTGCCAGCAAATTGAATCAAGATAGATAAAAAATGAAGTGATTATTATTTTCCACTTCGTACTCATACATAAATTCATACACATGCTTTTGAACTTCCATATAACAATTTAAAATATATGTATATATATATTTAGGGTTGAATAAGCTTTGATAATTTTGAAGATTTATATTCATATTCTAGTATTCTCAAAACCAGTATCTTTAAAGTTGTTTAATTATTCTCAAAAAGTGAAAATGTGTCTATATTCTTAAACTAGGGCTTCTTCTACCCTTATGAAGAATATTAGTTGAGGAGAAAATGAGACTAATTTCTGCATAATTAAAAATAAAAAGGAATTTTTAAATGAGTAAAGTCAAGTAAGGAAAAGGTTTTTTTGTCTTTGCACACAAAGTGGAAAGCATTGCAGTGCCTGCACATTTATCAAATCATTCATCTGAGTTTGGCCCTTGCTGCAGAGCTGACACCTGCAGCACTGGGAAACTAAGCAGGGGACGGGCTTATTTGATATAAGTTCAGAAGAATGCTCTATGATAGCACAATATATCAAACCAAAAAGAGAGGAATGAAGACAAAGGGTGGCACTTTGAAAATGCCTATGAATACACTGACCATATCTTCAAAGACAGTTTCAAACCAAACCTCTTCCCTTTTTTTCCCAGGTAACCTTCCTTTATTTTTGTTGTGTGTAAGCCATTTTGTTAATTATTTTTCAGTCTACCTGTCATATCTTATTTAACTTCTGTGGAAAACCTGTGGAAGCACTTGTAATGTCAGTGAGATTTTAAGTCAAACTCTTCGATCACATCTCTTCAAGAGACGCTGCTTCGTTAAAAGGGTAAATTGTGTGTCCATCTAGGCAACTGCACTGGGCTCAGAGGAGATTCCTCTCAAAAGAAGGTCGCTATTTCCGAGGGCAAACTGTAGTTGGTGAGGGCCAAGGCTGTGATTCAAATGCTTTTCCACTCTTGTTTTCCTTTGTGTTTAAAATAACAAAGCAAACTCTCTGCTCTCCCTCTGATGGGGCTGGGGATCTTGACTGGTTCTTCTGTACCAGTTTCATGTGGAGTAGCTTTTCATGCTGGTGCTGCACAGGGACAGAGAGTGAAATATTCAGCAGAGCTCTGTGGTTCAGTGGGAAGTAGAGTGTTCCCCTAGAAACAGAATTAGAGAAAGAAAGCATAGCCAGGAGTACTAAGAAAACTCAGTATTCATGGAAATTCTACATATTAAGGGAAATTAGTGTTTAGCAACACAATATACCCCCTAGGTTAAGGGGATAAGTAATATGAAATAAAGGTATCGTCAATAGAAATGTTATTAAAGCAACGGAGCTAAATTGAGCAGGGTCCTGGAAAATGCACATCACTACTTGGTTATATTCTGCTTTGAGAGGTTCAGCTTCTTTTGTGGCACCTGACTGGGCAGAGAAAATTGGAGCCTGACATTCCTGGTGTTTTCAGCCCTCCTTCACAGAGAGGAGGTAAGAATAGCTGCTCTTGTCACCAGTCAGCTATCCCTGACAGAGGTCTGTTTTCCTTCCGTTTTAGCTTTGTGTCAGCAGCCAGTTCCTCTCTGCACCCTGAAGGACGGCAGCACAGAAGCTGGACTTTAGGTCAGGCCTGTTCCTTGGATTTGATCACTTCCCTGATCACATCACCCCAGGCCAAGCCAGCACATTGTCACTGAGCTCCACAGAAACATGCCAGACACCTGAAAAGAGAATGTATTCAAATCTGCCTGAAACAGCAGCCACTGAGCTCACAAAAACTGTTGAGGTGTCATCTTTCAGGAAAGAGTTTGGAATCGTTGACAGCTGCATGTCAGCGTGCTGGCTTATGAATTTGTAAAGAAAATGCCAGATTCATACAACCTGACTGTGACCCAAATTCAGTGCCCTCTGTTCCCTGCTGCCCAAGACCAGTTAGAGAGAAAGTGAGGTGGTAGTTGTACTGTGTATTAAATGCACAATTAATACTGTAAGTTTATGCTTAATGTAGATGATGCTATTCCAGCTCAATGATCATAAGGAAAGGTTGAAATACTTGTGTATGTCTTTAAAGAATATTGCCAACTTTTGAATTTAAAAAATTAGAAGGTACTAAGGGGGCAGACAAAGCAATTACCAACAGTTTATAAGAACAATCATAAGAATAGGGATTTTAAACATCACACTACCTGTGTATAAACCTAGCTGAATCCAGCTGGAAGATAAGAAAGTAAACCCCAAGGATGAGTACAAGTTCCAGTACTTGTATCTACACATGTGGGTGCTCAGCAGAGAGATGGTTTGGGCTCTGTTTAGGGGATGTGTGTGACACCACAGGAGTGTGTGTGTGTGGAGGTGTTGCAGACTGTCTGCTCATGAGGTGATTTTCTGTCTGAGCCTGGCTCCCTGGGGGATCCTTTTCAGTGCCCTTTTCTTCAGCTGCTTGGGCTGTATTAACATCAACACTCTGCAGTGCTGCTCACTGCTCTCCAAGAATAGACTGAGAAGGTTTGTTGGAAGGAGAAATCCATACTGTAGTCAAAGAAAGGTATGAAAGAAAGAGCATGTCATACCAGAGATGAATTGAGTACCACTTATGACTAATGCGTCTATACTTAAGGTTTTATTAGGTTTTGTTTAAAACATTTTTTACTGACCCATAAATTATTGTTATCATTATCCTTTATATAACTGACCAGCTTTATAAAGATTTAAGGTTTGAGGTGGTTTATGTGTGATAAAAGTTTGGAGCATTTTGAGAAATCTCAGAGTAAATGTAATTCTTTGTTTTATTTTCCATAGTACTATAATTTAATTCTTCTGGATGCTGCTGTCGCTTTTCAGTACTTTCAAGTACAGCTTGACCCAGCATGTTTTTGTGGCATACAAGAAAGTGAACAGAATTTTAAAAACAGGAAGCCCTTAACAGTATATTATTAAGGTAGTACTTCAGCTGTGATGGCCTTGATTTTGAAAACAAGATACTTACAAATGTGGCTTTCTCTTCCGTTAAGTGATTCCTATTTTTTCCATAACAATGCTTTAATTTGGAGTTCTTTTCAAAGGCTCACTCTTGCTGTGCATTATTCTTGCTCTACCTAAAGAGCCTTACCTTGAGACAGTTATTGGCAGCAGTACAAATTATCTGGCTGCTGTAATGATCCATTAGAAGAAGAGTATGAGAAACCAGTGCAAATTAGCAATAAAAAACACTAAAGGTATAGATCACTGGCAACAGTTTAGGAATAATATCTCTGCCTGAAGCAAATTCTGGTGATTCACTGGTAATTTGCTAGAAGCCTTTTAACTTGGTTCTCATTTGTAAAGTTAATAGTAGGTTATTTTGCATTGTGATTGAAAGACCTGAAATCTTAGTTATTATTTAAGACTATTGATTTCTCCAAATGGAAATTCACCCGTATATCAAACATCTTCCTGTCATAAATGATAAAAGCAATAATAAAAATATTGTTTCCACATATTTTAAAATGCTGCTCTGGTGTAGACACTACCTCTGCTTGGGCACAAATTTTGCCTGCTGATTGGCAAATAAAGTAAATTCTCAGTTTTTTGCTTTTATGACAAATATAAGATCCAGCAAGTTTTTTTACAATGAAGAATAAAGGATCCTGTTGTGATTCAAAGGGCTTGTGGGATTTCTGCAATCAGAGTTAACAAAGGAGGCAACTGCCTGGAAGGGCTGCTTGGGGCACCAATATGTGTGATTCGATCTGGGGATGCAGCTCTCTGACTTCTGTGCTGCTGCTGAAGAGGTCCCTGAGGATAAGAGGAGGTTTGTTCTGTACAGTTTCTCTGTACAACCACTGCCCCTCTCGCTCTTTGCTGGGCACCACAGAACCCAAAGCTCTGGGGCTGCTTCCTGGCTAATTATCCCAGGATAGGGTGGCATCCTTCATTCCCACAGCTGGGCTGGAGCAATCCCAGCCCTGAGCTTTAGCCTATAGTGACCAAGAACCTCGGGTTAACTCTGGCCTGATCATGCTCTCTGTCTTTGTGGAGGGTACAGAGTGGTTCTGGCACCAGGGTAACCCAGTGTCCTGCAGCACTGGGAGAACTGGAAGTCAGAGGCTTTTTTGCCAGCTCTGATGGGCACTGTGCCATCTAAAATTAAAATACTGCCCATGAGAGGAATACCTATCTTTTTGGATACTCACGCACCTTAACCAGAAGGACCAGAGGATGTAGATTTTAACATAATTATTTCACAGAAAGTCAATCAAACATAACAGGCAGGGCATAATTTTTATACAAATATATGTTAGCTCTTTAGTTTTAATCTAATGAAATTGTGTTGAGTGCAACGTAATTTTGTTTTTGGGGGATATTTTGTTTCATTTTAGACAGGAATTTTTGACTTGGTACTGATTTTCTTTTTTTAGCTCCTGTCCTGTGTGTGGATCCTGAGGCTTTATTGCCACGTGGATGTGTAAAGGTGGGAACACACATAGGTGAGATGCCGCTGAGAGGACAGCCAAATTAAATCTTTGTGCACAGGAGGGGCTGCAGGGGCAGAGGCTCCTTAAGCAAAAGCAGAGGGACACTGGATCATACCAGAGAGAACTGTCTAGCTGGCTGGGCCCTGAGTTTTCTTCTTTCCAAAGGCTTATTTATTTACAGAAGTAAAATAATATAAATGGTAGGAGGAAAAATGCAGAGCTGTTCTCAGAGGTCAACTCCACTATACCAGCTGCTTTCTTTAATTCTGCCCATTACTCACAGCATAAAAACAGTTGTAGTTGATTGCAGTGTAGTAGCATAATAAAGTTTATTTGTGGTACAAAAGAAGGCTCATAATACTTAACATTTACAAAATATATCTCCGTGACATTTGTCCTTTTCATTTGATTTGCATGTGCTTGAGTTGTAGGCATGCACTTCCCTTTACAGGTCATTGAATAGCCTGTGTGTGTTTTTCTTAAATGGCATTAAAGGCACACTGGGAATTTAATCAACTTCCTACTGAAATTCACTCTGAATTCTTTTTCCACGGGAAGTCATCAAGCTCAGTTCTGTGTATGCAGTGTAATTCACCTAAAAGTACTTCACTGAACTGAAGGCCTCCTGTCATAGAAAAAAACCTTTTTCCATAATGAGGGATTTTTGAGGAAATAGAATTTCAGGCTCCGTTCCTGGTTAGACACTGCTGTATGCTCAAAAAAATACTTAGTAGAATTTTGCCTTCTCTTACACAATGATAACTGACAGAGGAATTCCTTGCACTGGCATCTAGTCAGTTGGTGGGAAGATGCCAGCTGCTATGAGTTATGCTCGTCTGTCTTTACTCTTGATTTCCTTATTTTGGTCCTTTCCAGCAGAAAATTTGCAGATGTATTTGTTAATACTTTGGAGGAAATCCTGGCTTCATTGAGGCCAAGACTTTACTCCTAATTGCAAGATGGCAAATAAGGAGAATGTTTTGTTTGCTCTTGTTTTGCCTTTAATAGCCATGTGTTTATACTGCTTTAAAATCTCTTCATCCTTGTCAACATTATGAATGAGAGAAGTCTGTACAACAGAACACATCAGCGTTCAGACCTTTTCTCTCTTGGGATCAGAAGATACTTTTCAGTGTTAACAGATCTTGAGAAACCATCATCTGTGAGAAACAAAGTGCTTAAGCTGAATATGTAAGTACTACTAACATTAGGAATGGGGCATAGTAGTGAGTCAGTGTCTTGGAGGATGCTGCACACCTCTTGACACCAGTTCCTATAGTCTGTGGTCTTCATGGCATAGGTTTGTGACAGATGTTTTACTGCATGAGGGAAAACACAAGTGGTGGTTATTCGATTTTAGTCTTTTCTCAAAGAAAAAAGATACAAATCGTTTAGAGAATAGCTGTGGGTCTTAAGTCTGCTTAAATGGGCATCTATGCCCTTTATCACGGAAGATATAATTGGAAAAGTCATTTAACATGCATCAAAAAATGCATCATTTTTTCCATCACTGCTGATTTTTAGTTTGCAAAAAAAGTTATGTGGGTTTATTTTTCATGCTTCCATCTTATGCATGGAATTTTCTTTACAGGCAAATTTCTTGTCACATTTTAATTTTAAATATGGGCTTTGTGCAGCCTATTATTTAAAAGCTTTAGGAATATAGAAGCTCTTTCTTTTCTTTTTTTCCCTTCCTTTTTCTAAAATAGGAAATTTAATTGATAAGTAGTTTTAATTTGCAGTCTTCTGAGGTAATGCTGCTTAGTGTCTGTGGTTCCTTTTAAGTAAATGTTCCATTGCCAGATGATGTTTCTATAACACAAAAGGAAAGTGTCATTTTCACACTAGATATCCAAGTTTCAGGAAAATTTACCAAACCTAGGAAGATAAAATCTCTGAAATCAGTTTATAATAGTTTACCTTAGTTTGTTGCAATATTTTTCCCACTGAAAATGGCTTATTAAGCATCACACATGGTATCAGAAAAAAAAATTTAAAATATCAGGATCTGGTCTGAGACTTGGGAGACCTGGATTTTTATGCTGTTCACCATCTGTTTGCCATAGGCAAGTTACTGTGCCTCCAGTTATGTCACCTGAGTCCTCTGGGTCTGACTGTGATAGCGATGACTCAGTAATAACTGCTGTATTGATTTAACAGCAAGAACAAACTCAGGCTGATCCCTCGGCTCCCTCATCCATTGTGCATCCATTACTGGTCCTGTGACAATGCTCTGTTTGCCTGTCTAAGCTTCACTGCTAGTGGAAATGAAAAGCATTATGCTTCTGAGTAGAAGACCCACAACTCCCTACACAAGTTAGGCGGATGGGATTTTGTTGGGTGGCTGTGGGGTTTCATACTTGAATTTTTGTAGCAGACCATAGGCTCCCAGAGCTGGCCCCACTCCAGCAACCTGAAAGCTTTAATCACTCATTTGGAGAGTCTGTGCTCCTAAACAGAGGATTTCAGCAGATGCCAGAGAAATAAATCTTCCTGAGATGAAAAGACATTCTTTTTGTGTCTCCTCTTTAAGTGGACTTGTTTGTGAAAGGTAATGGCAAGCAGCTAGAACTGGAGGCTGAAATTCTTTGGGTTTTAGACTGGTGAAACAGGGAGCAGCAGTTTCTCCTCCAACACTGACCTGCAGCACCTGGCAGGGCAGGGATGGTCCTGCAGCTCCTCCTCCTCCCTGGGAGACTCTGCTTAGCAGGGACACAGATTAGCAGCAGGAGGGCTGGAGATTTCAGAACAGGCATTAAAACAGGGCTGATGTAAAGCCCAAACAGCTCATGGCAATGACTTCTGTTAGCTGCCTTCTAACTTAAATTGAGACTGGCATCTGGTGTGAGGGGCTGGGCTCCAGTCAGGCAGATGGTGCTGAGTGGCACTTGTACATTACCCTGTGGAGCTTGTACATTACACACGCGTGGAGCTGGGCGAAAAGATGAGCAGATAAAATGATGCTGGGTAATAATCTCTTGTGTGCCTGTTAAATTCAGTGGGGCAGGCTCAGGAAGCCCTTCTAGTCTCTGTGCAATCTGAATTAAAATGTAACCTTTCCCACTCTCTGTGCCCATGTACATGACCCTGATCACTGCATTTATGCTGCATGGTCCTTATTTTCACCATTAAAAGACCAGCAGAATTTCATCGATAATTTTTAGACATTTTACAGAGTTTGAATGAAAAATAGAAGTTTTGCAGTCAATACTGGTCCTTCAAGGGGAACGAGGAGCCATCAGTTTTAATTTTATAATTCTCAGGGATTTCTAAGCCTTTTCTGCATGGCATCTGTGTTTCACCTTTGGTCTGTGCCCTCTGGTAGAGGAAGCACACGGTGAAAGTCACCTAACTTCCCCTCCTGCTAGGAAAGTCTGATATTTCATTGGAGATCAATGCAGCTTTTTGGATATCCATATCTGCTCAGTGTGGATCCAGGTTTCTCAGACCATGAGAGTCGGAAGGACTGACAAAGGGAAGCAGTCCTCCCTTAATGGGAAAATGCTGGGCCTCCCAGCAAAAATACCAGTCTTTGATTCTGTAATGACATGCATGTGATTAAACTTAAGCATATGAAATGTCCTGCTGTAGCCTCTTAAAAGAAACCCTTTGCATAATTAAAACTTAGAAAAACATCATTATTTTTTCTTGGAGAGGATGATTTAAAAGCTCTGTCACTGTGATTAAAATTGCTAATTTTGTCTTGTAAGGGCAACTGGTGATTGAGATGAAAAAAGATGGTTAGAATACTATTATTGGTCTCATTTTTCACATTAGTGGTTTCCAGGCTCTCAGAATGCAGCCACACACAATCAGTATTCACACAACTGCAGGGTGGGAATGAGTAGCAGGGGATAAAGTGACAGCAGCAGAGAGAGAACTCGATGTTTTCTCCAACATGGATGAAGCAAATTTCGCTTCCACCTGCTTGAGAAGGTGCTGAGATTTTCTGCCCATATTCCTGCTACCTTTACCACCAACAACCTCTTCCTATGGGCTGTGCTAAAGGTGGAGGAGTTTTTGTGTGGCTGATTACCAACTGGCAAATCGCATGTGGTATGGGCAGGGTCAAGAGCAAGAGGCTGAAACAGGAAGCTCCTTTAAAGAACAAAGACCTAAACTGATAATTGTTTATGAAAAGCAAACTCATCAAATAGGTTATCAATAGTGATGCAAACTGCCATTGGGTTATGCTGCTCTCTCCAGGGCAATAGTGGTATTTTCATTTCCCCCCTTCAAAATATTACTATGAATGTAGCTGCTGAATTGTATCTCTGTATTTAGTATTTTGCTGTCTTTTTTCTTCTACAGTGGACACATTTCAAATAGTCAGCTACCTTATATAAAGTGGCTTTTGCTCTGATATAAACAAAGATCCATCAATTCTAAGAAAATCCTTAAAAGTAGTCTTGCATTTCACAAGACTTGAGGAAACGTATCTTTTCTGGTGCCTAATTTTCAGTGCCTGCCTCTTAATTTGCACAAATAATTGACAGCTCATTAACGACTTGGTAGGAACTGAAAAACAACTGAGAAAAACAACTTGAGTACAACGGGGGAACAAAGTATCTGCCTCTCGGTTGTGCTGATAGTCTCCAATCAGATTTAAAATGAGGTTGGAAAATAAGTATAAGTTATACAGGAAGAAAAGATTATGCTTGCATAGACAGCTCCTGAAAGCTTTCACCAGGCTGTGTGGGGCAGCTCGCTTGAAGTGTGTGAATGGTCGTGGCTCCATGTTTGTCTGTGCTGGGAGTTCTCTGGTCCTTCTGGGCTGACACTGCCAGGGCAGGGCAAAGACACTGCTTTAAACCTTTGGTACACCTTTTCTTGGATTTTGCTGCAAATTTTGCCAAATTAGTTAACACTATTGGTTTTATCTGGATATTTGAGCTGCAGAATAAAACCTTTTTTTTGTTCCTTAATTAAGTGCTGGGCTTGGAGAAGTCTTCTCGTGGAAGTTGCAAAAGTGGTGCCCCATAATGATGGCAAAACCTGTATCAACAGAGCCTGTGGCCAGTTCTGCTTCCAAATCCACTGGCTTCTCTTCTTAAGTAGAAGTTGTTGGAGATACAGACTGGTCACTAGAAGAGTGAGAAGACACTTTTTCCAGAAAGAAAAAGTACCAGAGTAGCTTTCTAAACAAGTTATGGTCTTTGTCTAAAGAACCAAATTAATATTTCATATCTGACCCCATGTCAACATTCTCACAATTGTTTGTCTGATACAAGGAGTAGAGGGGCAACGTTTGAGAATACCAAGAGAAAAAATCCACAGAGTGCTTTCTAGCCTGGTAAAGAGCCTAATTACTGATAGTTCTGAGGAGCTGCAACTCTAGTCACAGTGTTATTTCAGGAGTGCAGCACGCCTACAAAACTCTGCGTCTGGGACACTTAGTTCAGATCACCAGAATGTAGTGGTGAGGCAAATACATGAGCACAAAATCGGAACTGGGGAAAGGTACTTTTTCTCTTTCCCTTTTTTTTTTTTAAGTGTTCCAGCAATTAAAACTGTTCTTGAAGTAATTTATTTCCTTGGGAATCAAATTAAGATTGTAGCAGCATGTGGTTTTAGCCATGGTAAATGGATAAAACTGTAGTTAATGATTTTATCAATATTTTATGACCTTGTTCTTTAATGTGTAATTGGTGATCCACCAGGCACTGAGTAAAGCCATTCCCATCAGTAAATATTTTGATAAATCCAAAAGCTTATGCAGAATAAAAAGAAATATACTCAGAGACATAACTATTGACAGTATTTCTCCTCTTGGAGTATCAATGTTTGGTTTTGTGTGGTATTTGAGATAGTAAAAAAAATTCAAAAGAAGCTGAAGTAGTCAGGAAAAGGCTACTTTGCATGTAGAAGTGATTTTTGAGAGGAAGAAAAAGGCAAAAAGAGCATGGTTTAGAGTATAGCAATGTGATTCAGGAAGTAATTAAAACAGGGTGATGGTGGTGTAGTAATATACCAAAAATTGGGTAGTGTTCCCAGTATTTCTGTGTAGCAACTCGTAGTCAAGGATACAACATTTAGTCTTCCAACTACGTGTGCACACACATCCTCTGAAGTTACCACCCCTGCTGAGCACAGTTTATGTCACAAAGTACACATTGCTTCTGTCTGTATGACACGCGTGGCTCGGTTTGTACACGCGCTGTCGAAGGCTGGGCACGCGATGTGTTCAGTAAACTGGCAGCTGTTCAGATCCAAACCACACCACCAGGAGTCAAACGTGTCACGCTGGGCTCAGCAAAGGAGGTACCTGCTGCCCACAGGTGACTCCTTTGTCAGCAGTAGAGGTGCTACTCTTTGTAGCACCAAAATTGTGGTGGAGACTTCCAGTGTTGCCTCTCTATATATTGATGGCTGAGTAAACAAAGAGTTTGCTGCTTCCAAAGCTGTCAGCAAAATAGCTTTGAATTTCTTTTTGGTAGATATTTTCTAAGCAAAGACCAAACAGATCTTCACACAATTCTGTTGTTTACTGGAAAGTCTGGGCCTGTTTTGGTTACTTTACTTTGTATTCTATGCTCTCTTCTCTACTGCTCACTGGGTGAGTAGCAGTTTCTTTGTTATTTTTGGTTTTCAGTCTTGCATTATTCACAAACTTCTGTTTTGAATCCCAAAAGACAGAAAAACTTCATCATGCATTCAAATCCACACATATATTATAAGAACATCCGCTGGTGATGAGCGTCATTGGCAGCTTTCACAAGCTAACATTAATTATGCACATAACGAAAAAGCACCATGACTGGGAATCATCATTTCTAATAAAAACACTGACTTCTAGTCATGGATCATTTTATCGCTCCTTGGGGCTATAAATCACTCATGTCACTAAGATATATGCTTTTCCTCTTTTTGCTTTATTCTTTATAGAAAGCTGCTGCTGGTGTGGTGAGGGGATGAAGAGGAAAGTGTCTCACTTTGTCTTTTTGAATAAACACCTCAGCCATCCACAGTGCGACGCCAGGGCAGGTTCTGTGGCTGTGGGGGAGCACAGCAGAGTAAACGCTGAGGCTGGGTCAGCTTTTGAACAAGGCAAAGCCAGGGGTAGATTCTGTGCAGTTGCTATGCTCCACCATCTCATGGTAGATCTTTACTTAGGGGGGAGTTACATCTTCAGCATTTAAGGCTCTCATATTCCTTTCTTTTTCCTCTTAGGTAAACAGGACAGAAAAAGGCATAGAAGCTTTTCCAAAGCAAGGGGTTGGTATTTCAGAGAGGTGGTTAGGTACAAGATTAATCACCTGGTGCTGAGAGCCTGGTCTGTTGTGTGAGTCAGTAAAACTTTTCTCTTGGTTTTTGTGATCCTTAACTTTGTAATGCGTTTTATTTCATAAACTGACCTCATTTAATTAATCACATGTGCAGTGAGACAATGGAGAGGA
Organism: Oreocharis arfaki; assembly: GCA_013398015.1. Classification (NCBI taxonomy): domain Eukaryota; kingdom Metazoa; phylum Chordata; class Aves; order Passeriformes; family Paramythiidae; genus Oreocharis; species Oreocharis arfaki. Next base: position 299,053 of record VZRR01014012.1, on the reverse strand, counting down.
AGAGAGAGAGAAAGAAATTCCAAATTCTAAATTCCTTCCAGAATATCAATCAGGTTCTTTTTCTGTGTATTTCTTGTCTAATATTGTTTCCTTACTTTCCTATGAATTTTTAGATTGGGCATATGGACAAGTTGTTAAAGTATTTCTCAACTTGTCAAAAAGGGGAATACTAAGAATCCTGTTTATTTTTTATTCACACAGCCTTTGGGAAAATGTTTCAGAAATGCTGTGGCATGCAAATTAAAACCAAAAGGGATACTGGGGCCATTGATGTGCAAAGTGATGTAGGTGCTGGTCACAAACACTTCACAGACCTTAACTAAGAGTATGAAATAAGGAAATTAAAATTGTTTGGCAGCTGAAGAAATGGGATCTAGAACACCCGGTAACCTGTCCTGGATTCTGCCTGGTCAGAATTGTGCTGCCTGAATCTTGTTTTGATTGTACTGGTTGGGTCAAAGTATTTCATTTCAACTGAAGTTATATTTATTTCAATTTCCTTAAAAAACAGACTTCAGATAAAAAAAGATAATTTCCTTCAAGGTGGGCTGAGCTGATAAAATTAGTTCTTTGTTTCAGCCACCAAACTGAAAATTTGCCACCTTATTTCAAGCTTTCTTTCTTCCTGCCTCTCACAGACGGCAAGGTCATTTCTGTCTACTCTTGTGTGTGCCATCTCTTGTAGTCTGCTTGGCATTTGTATCTGCCAACATTTTTGAATTTTAGATGTCCATGAACGAGGAAGCCGGGTAAGGAGAGCGAGTCAAGATTACATCTCCGGCTTGAAAGCTCTTGTCAATATTAAAATACATTTGAGAGCAGTGAGATTTCTTGTGGAGGCAGCTAATACTTTTATAAAGAATTTGTTAAATACTGAAGAAATGTCAACTTGTCTTGAAATTATTTTTAAAACAATTTTCTTGATTCTTCTAGAGTGCCTACACACAAAATGGAAAGGAGTATAGATCCAGTGCTAAGATTGGCAGGTGATGGTGAACCCATATATAGAGATTTGCCTGGTAGCATCCGAAAAGTGTGTGACCAAAGTTTTGTGCTGCAATTCAGAGATTTCAGGGTTACATACAGAATTCTTATATTCTGTTCAAAAAGCAAGCTATTTGAGAACTGTTTCTGGTTCTTGAATTGAATGTTATATTGTATATCTTGTTAATATAGACACAGTAGAATCTGTGGTTTATAATTTTTTTATGCTTCCTGTTTTCCTTTTGTATTTCCCTTTTCTCAGTGCTTGCTGCCTCTTTAGGGTGTGTCAGTGTGGAAAAAGAAGGAAGTGGTGAAACATGGAGTTTCTAGAACAACTATTTTGCTGTGAACAGCAAAAAAAGATTTTAGTCAGGAGTATGAAAGGGTAGAGTAAAACTTTTCGAAGTATTTTCTAAGAATAAGAGGTAACGAGTCAGTTTTCTTACTTCCTCTTCTAAGGCTGGAGGCTTCCATTTGCCATCTGAAACTTTTTCCTAAAACAGTTTTATAAGATCTGCAAACCCTCTTATGCAATATGTGTTGATATGATGTATGGTTAGCAAAGCTGCCTATTTTAACTTCACATTTCTCAAGTGTGAAGACACCAGATCAGGACCACAGTTTTGTTTTAGCTTCCAGAAAGATTAACACATATTAGTATGAGTATGCCTTACATTACAGCACTTTCCAAGCTGTGAACACACATTAATTGACTTTGACTGAAGCAATTGGAAGAGTGGTGCAATGAACAGTTCATTCCACAAATATATTTCTTATTACAAGCAGAGCTGAGGGTTTATGAGAATGTTGCCTATTTAAACATCAGGCCTTTGAAACAAATTGAATCAGTTTTAATTATTAAAAAAAATGAAATGTAAAAACTTTCAGACTTTTTAAGCCCTAGGGTAGCTTAATTAAAACTGAAGAGAAATTAAAATTATATCAATTTAGGGCAACAGGAAAAGAAATGATAGGTAGGAACATTCAGGCTATTATAAGAAAAGAAATAACTTAAAGTCACTTGGTAATTCTACAGTCAAACTTGTCTAATATGCTGGCTCAAGTTATCAACTGACCTAAATCTCTTTAAACCATCTAGACTTTAGCCTAAAGTAAAGCATTCATGTACGGATAGTTCAACAGTAAAGTGAATCTACATCTGTTAGATATCATGTTAATGAGAAAAAACTATTGATAGTTTACCATAAACTTGCAGATTAAACTACTTTTAGGTTACAAATGAATCCACAATTTAAACTCAAACTGGTTTCACTATGAATGCTGCAAATGTGATTTCTGTCAGTCCATAATATTCCTGACAATGAGTGGGGCCCACATTTGAAAGAGTCCTTTGCACTCCATTTTCTCAGGAAGATCTGTTTTGACAACACCGAGAATCAAAGGCTCTTTGTTGCTGTGACATGTTCTGTGTATCATCACTTCCTGAGCTTGATGCCTCATGTTATCCTGCAAAACTTAATGCATCTTCTTAAATCAGGAGTTCAGAGTGCTATTTATGTTAGTTTATTGGCTTTACAGACATTGATGTGAGGAGATTTCTGCAGGACAGTGGCAGGTGTCAGGAGTGATGTGGTGGCAAAGCGGGCCAAGCGCTCTGGCAGGACAGAAGGTTTTGCTGATGAAGTTCTTTGAGAAAATGCCTGATCTCCTTTGCTGCTGAGCCATTTGCTTTCCTGGTGTGCTCTGGTCTGCATGAGCATTTTTCTGATTTTACTGAAGTGCAAGGTGTCATTCGAATATTTTATCTGCCACGAGGTCCATGCAAACCTTCTTCAATGTCCACCTAGACTTGAACATTGTGATCCGTTCTTTTGCCATGTCTTTTACACTGTTCTTATTTATTATGCTAATACTTGGAAGCTAGTAAAGACCAGATTTTCATTACTAAGTGTTGTGAGCATCAGATAGGAAGAAAAAGATGAATCTTTCTCTGTTTTCAAGATGTCATCTTGATTTGTATGGTTAGAAAATAAATTCATTATAGCCATGTGTACTCAGTGAAAAGCCAAACAGCAGTAGCAAATCCAGGCACATCATAGCATGGCATTGAGCTATTATTCAAAGTTTGTAATCCAAAGGCTTGAAAAAACATGGTATTAGATGACAGACTGCAGTTCATTGCTGGATCTGTTTGAGTTAACACAGTAGAAATAAGTAATTTCTGCAATAAAATCGTAGCCGATAGATAATTCTGTCTGCTGCAGATGACAACTCAGTGTACAATAGCAGCTTAATATTGCATGAAGAAATTTTTCTAATGTAATTTTTATCACTCAGAACTCTCTGAGAACTTAAGCACATGCTTCTATCTACCCTTTCTTCTCTTCTTATTTAGCTCTCTACCCCTCTTAAAGAATAGTGAGTTGATCTCTGACCTTTCAGAATAAGGAAGATTTATATAAAATGTCTAGATAATGTGATGCAATTTCCTTTCCTACTTATTTTTAGAAAATAAAAGAAGCAGTGTAGAGAAAATGACTACTGAAAACTTCACATGTGATTGCTCTGCCTTTGCAGACTACCCTGTGTTAATTAGATATGATTAAAGATGGTGTGTTGCATATCTTTATCCTAAGTTTACAGTTATGTTGTGGGACAGATGAATGAACACTGCTGTCTCTGATTTTACACTAAAACATGAGAAGTATTCAACTTGAAGAAGTAATTCAGGGACAAGGCTGGCGTATTTTCTGGGATTTTCTCTTGTGGCAATATTGCAGAGACATCCAGGAAAATTTCCCAGTGTGAAGTTTGTGGTACATCAGAGGAAGGTGGCTGTAGGTAACACCACGTGGGTGTAGATTCAGGCAAGCCTTGATGGGGCAGATGGACAAGAAATTGCAAGAAATGAGTCTGACCACTGGTACAAGGGTTGAAAACAGCTCTGCACCACACACACCACTCTGCCACGGTACCTGTAGCTGAAACTGACACCTCAAAAGCTTCTTAAAACAGAATGGCTTCCAGACCAGCCTCGATCTTGGAAGAGTGCAAAATGGTTTTCAGCCACCCCTTTCCCCTGGGCTGTGAATTCTGTCCTACTCCAGGCACTGCCACAGTCCCAGGCTGTGGATCCCTGGGTTGCTGAGCTGTGCTCTGCTCCCTTCTGGCTTTTGATATCCCAGGGGCCAGTTGGCGGGGACCCAGACTTGGGGGGTTTCATTGCCAATTCTTTGAATCTATTGCATGTTTTTTGGCACTGTTTATTTGGTTGGGTTTGGTTTTCTTTTTTAGCTTCTTAATTGGATTTATAGGGCAAAATCAGGTATTTCATTTATTCACAACCAAAAAGGGGGCGATATTATTTTTGCCTGCTCTCTCTCAGTAATAGCTCCTCTCTAAGCTGAGGAAAAAAGGCAGTTCAGATGTCACTATCATTTTGTTGAATCTTCATTAAGGGTGCAGTTTGTGATCTGGATTTTCTTGCCTGTCGTATGTACTCCCTGGTAACCTCCTGGTTCTTAATTACCCCAAGGTATTTCAGGCCTGTCTTCTTTAGACAAGTGCACAGCTGTGTATTTTCTGGGGGATTACTATTTGAGCCCTAGTCTGAGCATTATTTAGATTATAAAGCATAAATTTAGAGGTGTCAGGCTTATGTATTTTTCATAAGGAATGTGCAGTGGTTGGTAGGTACCAGGAGTTTCCAAGGAATTAATCTACTGCACAATAGCAGGGCTGATTGTGTGAATCATCTCTGTACATTCAGTTCAGATTCAGGCATTTTACAGTACCCTGCTTACAGTTTTAAACACTCAGTATTCATATTCTCCACGTATGAAATATTCAAGTATTGTGAGGACCCTTTGGGAAAAAAAAAGAATTTAAAATACAAATGTGTTTGTGTGAACAAATTTGCCTGTCTGTATCTGGATTAGCAAATGCTTCAGTTCTGATATGAGCTATTCAAAAAGGCCTCATATCTCATGTTGTGTACCTTCTGTTGTTACCTCTAAAAAAATTTCAGTCAAAATACACATGTGGCCAAAACTAAAAAGAATAGCTGTCTTGTTGATTAATTTACACAAAGCTATAACCAACACATTCAGCAAAATGCTTCAAATGAATCTGTTGGTTTCAGGAAACCCGCCTGTTCTGTGCCTCTCTAGCAAGGAAAATATTGAATAAAACATTATAATTCTAAATTTTAGAACAAAAAATTAAATATTGCAGAAGTGTGGTAAAATTACTGAATCTCTTTTTTCCTTTATAAAAAGAGATGATTTTCCTTTGAAAAAAAGAATTCTATTTCAAAAATGTCCCCACACACTTTCATTTACAGAGATGTAAAGTGACCACTAAACTTATGTTTAACTAACAAAGAAACTGAATTCTTTGTTGAAACTAAGAATATTAATACAATATCAGAAAAAAAAAAAAAGCCCTAAAAACTTATCTTGTAACGCCACGAGGGGACATAATGTTTCCTTGGTGAAGCAGGCCATGCAGTTTTAGCTTGACCCAGTATCTGTACGTACCAGACTCTCAAGTCCCACTGGTACCAGCGAGGCCAAGTCCCGTAGAGGAGAGTGGGAGCATCCCAATTAACAGCTAAGGAAAGGCCTGCAGTGCTAGTCCGTGGCCACAGGGGCTTTGCCAGCGCTGGGAGCAGGGGGGGAGTAGTGCTCGAGGATGGTGCGAGGGAGGAGAGCCCCAGCCCTGTTTGGGTGGGAGATGTGGCACTTGGAGTAGGGGTGGGTGGCCCTCATCACTGGCACAGCCGTGCTGCCATCCTCTGGCACAGCACTGCAGTGGGCACCTCTGCCTGGCACTGATGAACCAAGGGTGTGTCCAGTCAAGACAGACCTGTTTTTTCCTCTTTCTGATCGAGAAAAATGCTCAGGATCTTTTGCCTCAGTTGTGCCCTTGGATGTCCAGTGGTGCTGCAGTGACTTGGCATGTGAACAAACTCACTGACATCCCCTGCCAGCTGGATAAATAATAACACAATATTTGTTAAATATAATTGCTAAATTTTTATCTCCATCTTTTTGGTCTTTGTCTCAGTCCCCGTATGAATGGGATAAAGGACTAACAATCTGATGAGTCCTCACCTCATCTTTTTGATTCCTAATAGAGAGAATGTCTCGAAAGGATGCTGTTTCTCTTACAGATAAAAACCTGTGTTTAGAACAAGCCTCTGAGTGTTCCAGGTTGCTTGATCATGTGAATGCAAGACTCTGCTGCTGAGCTTTTGTTCTCTGCCCATAGCTGGTGCCTTCCTTATTTAATTGCTGTGAACAGCTTCAGTTTGATGACTGAAGCTGTAATGAGGCATCCAGCTCTCTGCATCTCTGTACACAGGAGCCTCAAGAAGGGAACAGCACTACATCTTGATAGGAGATTTATAATTAGCCTATTTATACACCTATCCATGGGTATTTTCAACGTTTTTTTAATTACAATATACTCCTCATTCTCCTTTTCATCTAAATTTAAAATGCTTTTCTATCTTACTAAGAGTATATTAAATATTAAGGCACTGTGCAAACTGAGATGTGTGAAAATCTCATGATAAAAAATACAAATTTATTCTTGGTAAACTCTCTACTGCCACACCTTCTTTAATGTAGGGTACCTCTTCCTTGTATTTCTTAAAAATGCAATCTTCACGTGTCTTGCAATTGGTGTTTTCTGTAAATTTCACTATCTAGTTGGGGTTTTTAAATATTTTTTCTGCCCCAAATGGCTGAATATAGCAAAGTGCCTAGTGAAATAACATCAACACACATTTATAGAAGATTCTTTTGTAAAAATATTATGTTTTAAAAATATTTTGTGTAAAAAGTCTTAGCATTCCCATCTCCGAATCCTTCTAGCTCTAGGATGGTCGAGGGAAAGGGAAATATGTAGTGAGAAGATCTTAATTCTTTTCCCATTTGGGCTTGAGAAGTCATGTCAGAGATGCAACATATGTAGTCTTAAGCTGACAATTTTAATTTACTCAAGGGAAATTAAGTGCCTACCTAGCTCGGAGGGTATTTGCTCTACTATCTTTGGTTGTTGACTGTTATTTTGTAAAGCGATGACAATGAATACCCTCCTTTCCTCCTGCCCTCCTCAGATCATAAATTCTTGATGAAGGCTGTTACTAAACATTAGGGCAGAAACAGACTGAACGTCATTCCAGGGTTCTGCGGGCTGCCAAATTGCAAATAATAGTAATGATTTTACCTTAATAAAGTTAGTGTTGGTTTGGGGTTTTTTTCTGCTTAGCATGCACTACTACAACTTTATTCTTCGTAAATGAAAATAAGCAGACTTTCTTTAGTCTACTGCCAGAAAGAAATTAAATCATTGTTAGATGCTCTTTTCCTGTTTTTACTTCTTACAGGTTTAAAAATTATCTTTCTTAAAGCCAATTTCAAAATATTCTTAGTTTTTATTGCTCTATCTTTTTGCCACCTAGAGTCTGTCTGTTTTATGTTCCAGAAATGATTTATTTCTTTTATCTTTTCTTCTTTAGTGTTGTGTCCTTGTGAAGAATTAAAATATCTTGCATAATTAAGATCTGTATGCAATACAAAGTATAATTGATTAGCTAGCAACAAAACTCTATTTCTTTCAGTTTGGGTTACTGCAGCTGCTCTAATTGTTAAAGTCAAAATTACGAAAAAAGGAAGAGAAGAGAACACCATAATCAGTCTTATAGCTACCAGAATAGTAAGAGGGTTTAATTGCCTTGGTTGGCTGTATCACTAACGAGTAGAGTTTCATTAAAAGTTCCGTGGCTTGTCTAATTATAGCTGGAAACTTGCATTTCTCTCTTTTGCAAAGGAGTGCATTTCCTTGGTGCACTTCCCTGGTGAAAGCTGCATGGCAGACCTAAGGCTGCTTCACTTGGGAATCCTCAGCAGGTCAGGGCACAAATCCCATCCCTGCGACTCTGGCATGGTGAACACTTCATATGACTATTGCAAAACACACCCCCCACCCGTTTTGATGAGGAGGACGCTGCTCAGGCCATTGCACACTTTATTGCACAGTTTGCAAGAGTTTCAGGTTTGGGAAAAAATTTTAGATTAAGGGAGGACTTAGTGTCTATCTTAAAAGTTGTTTTTGTTTTTTGTTTTTTTTTTCTTTTCTTGTTTTGTACTTCTCTTCTACAAAATGTCAGAATTCAACAGGTCTGCACACATAAAACAATTCTTGGCTTTTGTTTTTAAACTCATTTTGGATGAAGGAAATAATAAATTTAGAAAATACATAGCTTATCAAACTGTACAGATGTATTGCCCCCCAAGTAAACTAAAAATTAAAGTGAATATATTAGAAAGGAGATCTTAGTATGCAGGGAGTAGGAAAGCAGAATCATCCAATCATCCCAAAACTAGTTGATCATTAGGCAGAACTAAGGAGACTAATTAAAACATGAATCCTTTTTGATCCTCTCTTAAAATATTGATTCCCTGCCTCATCCTCCCAAGTAAGGTCATTCTTTTTTTTTTCCTTCCATGTGACTAAGTGGACTTATGAGATGGATAGGGCACTTTTTTTCAAGTGATAATTTTAGCAGCAAGTTGTTTGGCATAGCTGCAATCATGAGAAAAAAATGATGATATGGGTAAGATTTTGACAAAATCTCTAGGCAAATTAAGATTGTCGTGCCATTACTCCAGTTTTTCCCCACATTCCCTACAGTTGCCTGCCATCATCAGCAAGTATCTGAATCTGCCTTGAGTAGCAACTTCTAAAGCTGAGGCACTTAAAGAGAAAATTACACTGGGCATTATTGAGAATCTTAGAATGGGTTAAGAAAACCTTGAACTGTCGGTGTGCAGTGGCTGGGTGCTGTCACAGCCTCTGCCCATGCTGGCAAAGCCTGCATACTCTTGAAACGCTGAGTCCCACGAGATTAGAAGGGTGGTTCTCTGTGAGCAGCAATTCTCCTCATGTCCAGCTGCTTCCATGGAGATGTCAAAGCCTTGTTTGTAGGACTTGTCTATGTTGCTGGTGGCTGAAGGCCTTGGGGGAGCCAGGAAGGGAGCTCTTGAGGAGGTGGGGCTGGGGGCAAGAGGGGTTGTTTAGGCTGAGAATGAGTGAGACTGCAGAAGGGCAGATGGTTAAGCCACGGATTTACCAGGAGTCTGGCATTTGTGCAATATGTCTATTGCTATTAAAAATCCCAATTCTGTGGTCCACATCCTGCTCCTCCTGTGCAGCCCAGGGTGCTGGCGATGGCCATATCCAGCAGGAGATCCCAGGCTATGCTTCCTTCTGTCCTGCAATACAGCTGCCTTTGATTCCATTACATTTTACTCCACAGCTAACTGCAGCCCCTGAGGGCTGCTTCACTCTCTCTATGTTAAGATTCAGATTCGTAAGCCTTTAAATTTGATAGATCATTTTCTTTTATGTTAAGTTAAAAGGGCTGTAAGGAACACCCAGTGATAATTTATTGAAAAGACTATTAACAATGAGGTTAATGACAGTGATACATCTCAGCTGTGATTCAACCTGGCAAAATAATTAGTACTTTCAGAAACACACATGGTCTTTTTCTTTTTTTCTACACTAAAGAATTAAATACATAACTTGTATTGCGGTTTTGTGGGCTCATAGTTTTCTTTTAGTCTTTATCACAAAGGTTAAAATTTTGCCATTTCAAAGTTTTGTGTATAGATTCCCCACTCACAAGCTCTGCTGGGAGTGACCAGCAGAGCTCTCGTTCCTCCACTACAGCAGCGCTTCAGAGAGATTCTGAACGGCTTTTTGCATTTCCTCTGCTATCACAAGCAGCACAACAGAAGGCATAACTGTGTTAACCCTGCTTTTACAGCGAGTCCAGCATCGTCTTAACACCATGCTCCTCGTATCAGTTGTTGCCAAAGCAGAAAAAATACAGTTTTGCTTCGGAGGTTCAAAGCACCTCTGGGCAAGGAGAGTTAATGGAATTAGTACTCATAATCTTTTTTTCTGTCATCCCAAGATATATCTGTAGCTATAACCGAAGATGATCTTTGTAACCATTCCTGGCTTTGCTAATTTTCTCTTATACCCTTTCTTTGAAATTTAAGCTGCACATTTAGGATCTAAGAGTATTTTAGGAAATTTGGTTTTGTTTAGTCAGAGGTTTAAGTTATATTTGTGAAACACTGCAACTAGTGTCCAGTTTGTAGTATGAATATGGTTTGAGTTCTTTTCTAGTGGGGGAAGACATGCAGAGGCAAAGGCAGCTGGCATTCAGTAATAGGTTTTATGATGCATGAAGATCATATCCTTATCTCATGTTAAAAAGTGGAGTAAGTTAATTTTCAAAGCAAAATGCATTTATGTATATAACACACTTCTGTGTGATGTTATATTAAATTAATCAAAGTGTGAATTTTTGTTCAAGGGATGTAGCACTTTCGCTGTGTTTGAGCGTATCTTTGAGTTGTTTTGACATTAATAGTGACAGGTTTAATAGATAGGAGGTGCATCATTTGTGACAGTTTCATTGCAGATGAACTTTTGAAGAATTCATTTCTCCTTCCTTACACATGTTCAACCTCCCAAGCCGTATGGTCTGTGTTCCTCAAGATGTTTTGCACTAGATGAGCCAACTGAGTGCATCAAAATATGAGTTATCCCAGAAACGAGAGACAGGCTAGAGACTGAAGTACACAGCTAATTTTTTTTCTCCTGAGAAGTTCTTGCCTCCTGATTACATCATGCCCTCAGCTTGTGTGGTAGATGCAAGTAATAAACTAATATTCCAGCAGTAATTTACTGCATTGCAAAATATCTCCCTATTATCTGGGAAGCATGCAGTTTCTGTTACCCACTGTAAATGCAGGATGCTGATCCCCGTAGAGTCTTGAATTGACAAGAAAGTTTAAGAACATAGAGAGGTTTTCTTGTTGTTGTTGCTGACATTGAGGTGAATTGAGTGTCCAGAAGTGATTTATTTTCAGTTTTGGGGCCCTGGCCTGCATATAATACCTTTTCTTAGACTTCTGAGGTTTTTATTTCAGTGCAGAGAGGGCCAACATGTGCTTCTTTAGTATGTGAGCCACTTCAGCGTAAAAAATCAAAAATAAGAAATACATCTCTGTATTTGGATGTCTTGCCTTTCCTGCTTATAATTCACTTTATATTGTTGCTGATTAAAATGGTGGAATGTTATCTGTGAATTCCATACTTTCAATCTGAAAAATCTACGGATTTGCAATATCTAGCAAGACCCTCAAGACACAGGCTTTTTGCTGTAGAACTGTCCATTTCTGTGTCCTTCCTCTGTGTGCGTCTGCAACATTTCCATCACCAGCATTTCACCTTGTAAGGCTATGGCTGCAATCCACAGAATTGCCATGAGGCTGTTGCAAAACTCGGGCGTTCTTTGTGGCTGTCTCCAAGTACAACAATTTCTAACACATGCTCCAAGGCCAAATGGTTGGATTACTTAATTTTCTATGTCAGGTATTCCTTGCCCCTCTCCTGAATAGTCTGATGTTTTAAAACCAGCCAAATGGTCAAGAATGGCTTCACATTCCTTTTCCATGCACACGGGCAGAAGCGATTTGGCAAATACTTTGTGCAAGGGCCACCTTCTCATTACCTGTTTCAGCTTTTACACTCTTTCAGTCTCCCATTCCAAGTGAGATGAACTTTTGAGAACAACCCAGTTTTCCCCCCATGGCCCCATGCTGTGCACCCTCCCTGTCTCTGTATGAGCTGGCTGCTGTCCTTGCGTTCAGAGCCAGCTGCTCCGCCCGAGCATCACTCGTGCACTCTCCCTGTTGTGTTGGAGCCCAGCTATCAGAGACAGCACTGGGTTTCCTCCTCTCTGCACACACAGGGGAGGAGAGAACCACCACAAGCATGGCTGGTATTCCAACAAGCAACTTTGTGAAGGTTCTCTTACCTACTCCTGCCTTAACATCTCTTGCTGAGCCCTGCAGCAGAGGAGAGGAGGTTGACCAATATTTGTAGGAATACAAGAAACTTTCTGTTAGACCTGTGAAATTTCTGCATTAAGCACAGGATGGCAACCATTATCTCTTGATGTTTTTCATATTTCTTCTGGTTTACATCCACTGGCTGCAATCCCAGCAAAATTATTATCCAAAATGTTCCTCCCAAAGCCTTTTACATTTCCCCCACCTTATCTGGCCTTAACCACACTTGTCAGAGTAATGCCATCACTTGAAATACTCTTGGGATAGAATGGTGATAATACAGACACCAGCAATTATCCTGTGTGAACCAAAGCTTCCAAGTGTCTCTTTCAGAAGTTCTCCCTTGTACTGTATGAAAGGACTGTGCGATTGCATTTTCATGTCATAGGATTTCTAATTATAGCTCCTTTATCATCTTAATGCACTTCCTGAGATATGTTTTCCTTAAGCAAGCTGCAGGAAGGTGTGCTCAATTAGCCACCAGGAATATATTTTATCAAAGAAGCCAGATCTTTCTGTGCTGAAGGGGGTTTGAGGCGGAAGGGACTCCACCTTAGCATTCAAAGGTATTCCTCATCTTTTCTGTTTCTTCCCCAGAATACATCATACACAGGCAGTTCATTTTGAGTGCTATATAAGATACCTGTTATGCTCGCTTGCTTAACCTCAAGACAGAAAGAAATGACAAAAACTGTGCTGTTAAGTAAGAACAATCTCAGTTGCGTGATCTCTTCTCTAATGCCTATTTGTCTATTTATGCCGGTGTGAAGGATTATGTTTGGGGGGTGGGTTTGGTTTGTTTTGGTTTGTTTTTTTTTTTTTTGCATTTTACTACTAGTCCAGATGACTTCCAGCCTGTTATTAAATGATAATATTATGTAGCTATTATGTTACAAGGCTTAATCTGATTTGATTGACAGTTTTACAGCCACAGCAGGGAGTGATAAGACATATGCTTTGTGAGGGATAAGATGTTTATTTTTTCTCAAAAAAGAATCTTTTGTTAAAGATTTCTATAAAAGTTTAGGTGTTAACGTTGTTGCTGGTGCTTTCTGGGGGTTTTGGGAGTGTTTCTTTGTTGTTCTGTTCTTTTTTTCCTTGTAGGAAGTCTGTATCCCATTATCAGTGACACAGTTAACACATTCTGGGACATGCTGTCCTTGATAGCAGAGGTTATATCTGAACTGCAGGACAGGAGGGTCTCCTGCCCTGCTGGATGTGTGCTGTACCCCATTTGTTCAGGTGGGAAACTCCACTGGAAATGATCATGGACTGCTGCTCGCCCTGAACTTCTCTCCAAGGAGGGCCTAATATGGTGTTAGTGCCTGCTCGTGGGTGTGGAGAGAAGCATGGAAGAAATAGTCTCTGTGCTGGAGAGCTTTCATTATTATAGAAAGGATCTGGCCACAAAATGCTCCAGAATCTAGTAAAATGGATATAACCATTCCAATTCAGGCGTGAACTTGACTTTATGATTTTGATCACTTTGCAGGATCAGAATCAAGGTAAGACAGCCCTCAGGCTGCTGGTGGTGAAAAGGAAACGTGCAGATTTCGGGCAAAGACAGAAAAAGGTAGCAGAATACCCAAAGATCCTGCTGCCACCATGTTGCAGAGGAACCTGGGAGAAAACAGTGACCCTGCTTCTCTGACAGCCACAGGAGACAATACCCTCAGGTGGTATAAACTGATGGCTTTCCATCAAAAAAGGTTCTGAGAATGAGTCAAGTACTGCCTGACAGAAAGACTCCTTTTTAAAGGCCGTTCTGTGCAGAAGCAGATGGCTTGTTCCACTCCTGAAGTTTGCCTCATGCAAGTGAGAAGGTCTAAATATGTCCTAAACTGCTGCTACTATTAAACTTCACAGATAATCCTTCCTACCTCTTGTAGACACTTCTGTCAAATCTAGATTAACGTCTTTCCTTCAGTGTAGGTGAGGGCACTCTCGAATGGCACTGACAAGCAGAGCGTTTTACATAACACACAGAACTCGGCAGTTTTGTGTTTGTTTTCCTATCCAAGTGACTCTATATGACAACGTGTGAAGTATGTGCAGATGGCAAGAACAGTTATGTTATCAAGTTTGTTTCCTCTGCCAATGCTTACTGAAAAATAATCCCAGCTCCCCATCTAAAAGTATAAATAAACGATGAAACAAAATATCTTTTCCTTCCACTGGCAGAATAGACACTTCAAAGTTTTTTTCCCAGAGCAGCAATACATGATTAAATAGGACAAGAAATCTTCTGAAGATCACTGTACTTCTCATTCATATGGCTTTCAAAGTACATCATCTGTTTAGTCCCTATTTTTTTTTTAACACTAATTAGGTGTCCTATTATATTTGCTGTTATTTGCATAGCCTGTAAGCTGATGGAGATACAAAAAGTGAGATGATTAATGAAGGGAAGCTTCATTTCACTGCACATCTGGATCTAACCATGGGTCCTGAGGACATTTGGCATGCTGGAACCAGCTAGAAAACCTTTGTTTTGTGCAGATATCCAGGAAATGTTTTGGTTTTGCACAGCTTAGAATGTTTAGTTTGTAGTGAAGAAACTGAAAAACCCAGATGCAAGAAACTTTCCAAATTAGATGAAAACCCGAACCCCTTTCCGTCAAAAGCAAGAGGTCTGACTATGATTTGAGTTTGCTTTCTAATGAAAAATGAAATAGATATGTCAAATTAAGAAATTTGATGATGCTGTAAGTACAGCCATGTTGAAGAATTTTCAAAAGAAAAAGCAAAATGAAAAAACATATGAGTCTAGAAGGTCAAAACTATGAAATATTTTTACTACAGAAAGAAAAGGAACAGAAAAAAGGAAAATAGCATTTCTGGGTTCTTTTCTTTTTCTGAATACTTTTCCTTCTTGAAAAGAAAATGCTATTTCTTGCATTTTTTAATGGTTGAGGAGTTGTTAGTACCATTGCATAGGTTTTGTTTGGGTGGAATTGCTTTTTGTTAGTATTTTCACATTCAAAGCATCAGAGCTGAAAAATAATCTTTGCAAAAAGATGAAGGTAGAGAATAAAAAAAATCTACAAGGAAGCATGAAAAAGAAAGTGGTACTGCAGTAAATGCATAAAATAACTTGTAAATTACTTCATTTGTAGTACTCCTTGCTTTTACCTCCTTCAACTTACAAAATGTTCATTTTCTTTATATTCAAGATGATACTCATCAGTTCTTTTGTGAATGCTATGAAACATTTCTTTTAAATTCTGTATATACAGACAAGCACTAAAAAATTAGTGGTTATTGCAAGGTATTGAATAGGAGAGATGAAAATTTTCAACTTCTGTAGTGATATTCAAGTGGGATTCAGTAAACATCTGCAGTATTTTTCAAGTAATTTATAAAACTAGAATATTTCATTTATTTAAAACGTGATGAAAGTGAAATCTCTTTGATATAGATAGTTAAAATATAAGCGAATTAGAAATTGTTTCTTAGCAATTAACATTGATATAATTGAAAAAAATAATTCAGTTAATCTAGGGGAGTCCATTGAGTTATTCATTGACACATTGGTGGCTCCACTTTAAGTCATTTTACTTTTGACACTTGCATGTCTTTGGCCTTTGGCCAGTCTAAATGCTTGAGACAAGATCCTCCCAGTTGGCTGATGCAATAAAAATAAAGATGCAGGAAGTCATCACCTTGTCAAGCCCTGAAGCCATCTCAAAGAGGTCATTCACTTCTAGCTCCTGGTGGAAAATTCTCTCCCGAGACGTTGGCCGTCAGTGGAGGGATCAGGAGGTGCCTGAGGTGTGAGGGGATGGAGGTGACACGTGTGCACTGCTGCTCCAGCAGCAAACAAAGGATAGGGTCAGCTTTGTGTGCTAGGGAAACTTTCTCACCCTAGCAAATTTTATACAGGTTTCATGACTGATTTCCAGTTTAATCCCTGAGTGGGCTGTGTAGTGGGGGACCCTGCACTGCTGGCCAGGGTGTTCTGTCTGCAGAGGGAACCCTATAGCGAACCTTCTTGCTGTCAGCAGAGAATTGGGTAATTTAGACCAAATTTAGGAGCATTCAGGATGGTATAGCATGTGCTGTTCAAATGTGGATTCTGCTTTCCCTTAGCTCTCAGAGTAACATTAAATAAATGTATTTCCTCTCTAACTTTTAACTACTGCAAAATTTAAATTTTGATCTTGCACTTTTTCTGATAGTTACAGAAGCCTGAAAGATACTTAAGTAGTGTAAATCAATTGAATATCATTGGAGAAAATCTCTGTCTGAAATATTAATTCTACAAGTTAGAAATTGGAAGAGAGAGAATCCAAGACGACTGGTACACAGCAGAGCTTTCCTTTTCTCATGTGCAGGTACGTTCCAGAAGAAGAGCTTCCAATTCTAGTTAAAACCACCAGTGGCAATAGTTTGAAAAGCTGATCATGATAATGCATTTCCTGGCAATTGCCCATCATGTCCCTTTCATATATATATACAGTAAGGTTGTGTTAGTTTGGTCTCCTAGAGGGAGAAAAAACCCCACTGATCAAAGAGACATTGGGACTATAAATTGGGAATATTGGTGTTTGGTCTTTAATAAGAATTGTATAAAGATCTGTAAGTTTGAGACAAAGTGAAATCATGAGACTGCCTACAGGGATTGTGTTTTCTTTTACAACGAGTAGCTCATAGGAAAGAGCTAAATTTAGCAATTTAGTCAAACAAGGGCCATTTTCCCAGAATGTACAAATATGCACACAAACCTGGTATCTCTCCACTGCAGTAGGGACCAGTGTGTATTTTCAATTGCTCTTCATGAAAGAGTAAACTGACCCCTTCCTCTTAAGGATTGTTTCAAATACCTCCTTTGATAGTGAGTAACCATGCACTCTATAACACTTGAGTGGCTTTTTGCAATTGCTTGGAGTTTAACTAACTTGTATTTGTCCAGCGGGAATTAGAAGACTGACTTTACAGGCAGCAGAGCTAAGTCACCACTGGATGCTTTTGTTATTTCCAATTTATATTCTTATATTTTATAGCTAAAAATAGGATGTGAATCATGAGTGTACATAACGTGCACGTACTGGAGTTGATTTGCAAGGCTTAGTATCCCTGCAAAGAACTACAAGCAATGAAAATAGGATTTGTAATCCAATGTGCCTAACTTTTACCACAGAAAAAACACCAAAAAGCAATTTGTTTGTGCTAACAGCATGCATTGACTTCAGCTGAAACAGTGCAGCAAATGTGAAATGGTTTACGCAGTAAAACTCCTAGATTTACCCCACTCCAGGCTAATTTTCTCCCTATGTGAAAACAGAAATGACTTTTTGTAGAGGCCAAGGAAATATTCCATCCAGTTCTGTCTTGAGGTGTTTTTTTCTCTTCCAGCATCACTATTGATGTGTTCTACTCACTTTTTGTCTCATAAAGAGAGATGAGCTTTACAGCTCGTCATATTGTTCTTAGCCCTAATTGCAGAAATTTGATTATATTTTAAAAAGTTTTAAGTGGACAAATCCTCTATTTTTGATGAAATTTCTCTTCCTTGCCTCAGAGGCACTTGAGATCCCACACTACTGATAATACTGGAGACCTCCTAAGGTTTCTTCCAGCCTGTGTTAACCTGTGATCTTTAAGTCCTACCTATATAAAAAACAAACATAAATAAATTTATTCATGTAATTGAAATTGTCATACTTTCTGGGGAAAAAAATTAAAGAAAGTGTTTAATGAACATTACATTTAGTGTGACTTCTGAGTTTGTACTTTAGAAGGGTGAAAGAAATGTAGTTCCCAAACCACAGACAAGAAATCAAGCTGACAATGCTTTTCTAGATTCTACACTTGCTTGTCAGATTATACTCCTAGGTTTCATAGAAAACACACACTAATGGCATTTTTGTTCCGTTGTTTTATGTAATTGATGCTGAAGGATAAAGAATTGCAGATATGTTTTCAAGTTATTTCTGTGTTTTCCATTATGATATATTGGTGATTAGACTTTTGAGATAAGCTAGTATTTAAACATTATTTTTGCCTAGTTTTAGTAAAAAGGAAGGTAAGTAATAACAGCAAAGTAATTTTGATAGATAGAGTTTAAAAGGCAGTTAAATAAACAGCAAAATAATTTAATTTCCTATGTGAGCTTTATATTATGAAGGAGATATAAATTCATCAAAAGTTAAACAACAAATTCTAGCGTAATGCAAAGACTTACTTTTTGCTCAAATTAGAAAATTAATCTTAATGAAGAGTCAAAAATTCCAAAGCATCCATATATGTAAATGGGTACAATAAATTAATATAAAATAAAAAGAGTTGAAGAACTGCTTGTTATACAAACGTGTGGTAATGTGCATGAAATCTAAATGTTATATGCATTGTAACACAATTATCTTCTAGCAGGATAAGCAGACTCCTAAAATAATCTTGTTCAGCCAGTTGGTCTCTGTGCTTGTATTTTCTCTAGAAAAAAACAAATAAACAGTTTGGTGTATGCTCGGAAATGGAACAGCTAAAAATAACTGAAAGTGCTCCATACCTGTGGGTATATTCTCCCTATGGCAGTGTTTAAACTACTTTCTATTCCGTATTTCCTTCTTTGGCAGCATGCTCTGAAACGTCCCTTGTCCCTCTGGACCTTTGTGCTGTAATTCCCTGTGCCACTGCCCGTCCCTGTTTTCCTGGGAAGAGGCAGGCTGGGCACATTTGTCTGGGGGCAGGGGCAGTGCAGCCACAGCGGGCTCAGGGCTGGCTGGGACTGCCCCAGGGACGGGCGAGGGGACAATTTTGGCCTGGCCTTGTGAGGGCTGGTGGAGGGAGTCCCTGGGTATGGCACCACCTACAATATGGAGTATTATTGTCCTGGTTGAGGCAGAAAGCTGACACTTCTGTGCCAGTGTGTGAGGAGAGGGCACCAGGCATCTTGAGCCATAAGAGTTTTCTAAAAGAATTTGATGTGGCTTTATTTTAAAGGTTAAGGACATTCTGATGTAGGTGATTTTTTTTTTAATGTGCCATTTCATTTTAGCAGATAGATAAATAGACGTAAATAATAAAAAAAATAAAGCTATTTATTATAATAGTGTATAATAAAGTGTATTAGCTTAGCATCTGGAAACAACAATACATAAGAAATGCAGGAAGGAAGCCTAGGCTATTTGCTACAGAGAATGAACCTTTCTTAGGGTAACCATTTTAGTTTACTTTAGTTGTTTCTAATTGCTTGAAAATGCCTTGACATTGTGTGTTGAGCATTGCACCATTTTTAATCTCTTCCTTACTTCATCTTTGTATTTAAAAGAAATCTCTTATCATTTAAAAAAAAAAATCTGTGAGTTTCTTTTGCACTGGTCAGGAGCTATAGAAGATATTGCTTCTGCATTAACTCTGTGATGATGTGACATCTTGGTATGATGTACAGTAAACTTAAAAAATTATGTTTATATAGATTAAGTAGCTTGTGGAAGGTTAAATGAAATACAGCTAGGAAAAACAAAAGTGATGGGTCTTTGTCTTAAAGAAAAACAGAAACTAAAAGTCCTGTCTAAATTATGAATATTTGAATTGATAAATCCCTTAAAATGTCCTCTTATTCACTGTTATATTGTTTAAGTTAGGGGAGATGCAGAGAACACTGCAAAGCAATGATAATTACTTGAGATTAAACACTACCACCAGAGAATCGAAACAAAGCCTGATTTACCAGATCGAACCCACCAGCCTTTATTGTATAAAACAATGCAGTCCTCTGTCTTTGTCTTACAGCTCACTTTTCTTTCAAGCAGATTAGACAATTCCTTCTCACAGCCTTTCAATTCTAATCACATCCATTTTCCATTTCTCCCTTTTCATGTGCTCCTTCTGAGAAAACTGACTATAAATGATCTGACTTTACCCCAGCCCTTGGCTTGCTTTCCCTTCCCCCCTCACAACTCTGCCTTTTATCTCTTGGCACTGGACATAGAAGTTTCTTGCCTGCACAGTGTCTGATCTTATCCTCACCAATACCCCAGTGACCTTCACTTAATTCTTCTCCAGATCTCTCCTTTGTCCCTGACTTTCCCTCCCTTATCATTCTTCTGAAGCTCTCTGCTTTTTTTTTTTTTCCTTGCCACTATCAGTGCAATGAGGATGCTGTTCAGTAAAACCTCACGGCCCATGAAAGTATCCAAAATTCACCTTTTATTACTAAGCTTCTCTAACATTCCCATTACCATTTGTCCGGAGATAGGGAAGTCAGTTCCTGCATCTTGATTTCACCAAAACCTCTAAAGAGAAGAACTATTCATAAAGCTTCATCCATGCAGATTCAACTGGTTTTCTGGCTGCTTTTCTCCTTTTACATATCACCTCTGGCAGAGCTGTCTCAGAGCACAAGGTCACCTGCTCTCCTTACCTGAGTTGTTGGCAGAGTCACTGTTACAGGTCTTTGCATCTGCCCACGTGCAGTCAGTGTTCATCCGGTACAGTCATCCAGGACTCCTCTTCCTTACCATCAGATTATCATTTACATGATTTCCCTTTTAGTTGTTAAGAAACCCTTGCTGTGTGGTGGATTTTCAGGCCCCATCATGCACATCACCCTTTATCTTCTCTGACTTGCTATGTCCTGGCCCTGTACGTGTTCCATCTCCATTGCCGACACCAATCTACTGCATCCGTCCATGGGCCTGGCAAATACAGAATTCTTTGCTTGTATTTGCTTTCAGTGCCACTTTCCTCTACAAAGGTTTTTCTCCTGTTTTGTTCCAGCCAGTCACTATTAGCCAGTGTCTGTGGAAACGTTTCCTCCCAAGCAACCTGATTTTCCACAGTATAGCCATGCACCTTCTCAGCTTCTTTTGAAATATCAGCTCTCTTTTTGTTAGCCAGAGTTATCAGCTTTCATTCCTTGTTAAAACTCACAAATACATGTTTTTTTCTCTTGCCATGCATCCTCATATTCTTGGAATATTAATATGCAAAATACCTCATTAATTCCTTTCAGATACTACTGTAAAGCTGCATGTTTTTACTGTCCTGATTGAAATAGTTTTGACAATGTTAAATGCAGAAGTATGCCAAGGCTGCTTCTTGTCACTAACCAGTTTTTGTCTTTGTGTTTTTTGTCCTGTTTTTCTTTAAGTTGGACTGAAAGCTGTTTAAACCAGACCTCTTTTTCTAATAACTGATTCACAGCAGAAGTTTGTGGGGTTTCACTTGGAAAGCGAACTCTTTGTAGTAGAATTCTTTTCAGTAGTCTTGCAAGATCACCATCTCCTTCCCCCCTCCCTCACTCTTTTCTTATAAGCAAGAGCTTAACTTTCATATCTGCATTTCTCATTAAAACCTGACTGTTCCCATGAGGAGCTCAGAATCTCTCTATTTCTGATAGATTAGAAATCTAGCAGATGCAATTATAAAGCAGATGATAATAAACTGTTTGATGTCAAAGCCTTTGAAATTGTTTTATTTCCAGCCATCCTTACATCCAGTTTCTTATTCCGTTTTTCTAAAGTGCATTTTCTTGAAGTAAGGATATTTTCTTGTCACTGTAAGGCAGATACCCAGAAGTTGAACATAATGTGTTTATCTTTCTCTGAGTTTCAGCAAGCTGTCAGTTTAAAAAAATCAAATTTGAAGTCTGTAATTTCTCGGAGGTCTTTAATTTTGTTTTAAGCAGTCTGCTTCATTTCTAATTTCCATTATTATTTCCCTCTGGTGATGCCTCCATAGACCTACAAAAGCAGAATATAAGAGATGAGTTGAATATAGAAGATCTCCAGTGCCTTTGGAAAAACAAGCATAATTCTCTCTCAAACAGCCCCAAACAAACAGTAACACACAGTTTAGGTATGATTAGGTATAGCTTCCCAATATTTCTGTGTGAAAGAAAACAGCTAAAAAAGGACTGTAAGCTGTTTGGATTAATCATAGTACAATTTTTACGTCTGTAAAGACAAATGTGCCAATTTTCTGCTGTTTCTTAGGTCTCATTTCTGGTATGTTTTAAGAAGTTAGTACTGTGTACCATATCCAAGAAAGAAATTGTGGGGAAGCTCTGGCTGCTTTATTCTAGTTATCTGAAGTTAATTTTTCTCTCTTTATGAGGACAAAAAGCCCTGATGCCTGTACTTCAGCGAATAGGGTTTGTAACCTTGGAATTGTAAAGAGTTTGTTACAGCATAAACTGATATTGATAGACAGCCCATGGGACGAAACTTCAGTATTATTTTTTTTTTTTTTTTACCACAGAGGTTTAAGAATATACAATATCTGTGCTTTGGTTTTAATGGAGAAAGAGAGCACTCTGGTGAAATTATAACAAAGAATCCATTATTTCCTTGCACCCTCACAAGGCATGTTCAACTGCTAACTGGTCTTGAAGCCACCAATTTGGATGCTTCCCCAAAAGAATTTGCTAGGTCCAGCCAGGACTATGCATATCCCAGCCTGCAGGACAGTTTGGGCCCCATGCCTCCATTCTCATGGCTCTGCACTTTCAGCTATTGGGTTAAAGAGGGAGAACAAAAATGTCCATACATGAGCCTCACCTAAATATGGTTCCAGACTGTGGAAGGATATTGTATTTTTGTGCCTTGAGCTTGGGCCAAAAACCAGTGAAATCATCAGAATTTCCTAATGCTATTAATGTTCCCCCAGATATCAGCTGGCTTTTCTCTCAGGTTGTGCAAGTGGTGAGTTCAGTCCCATATCCTACAGGTCATGTTCAGCTTAGGAGATCATTAATTCAGTTTCAGAAAGGTTTTTGTGCCCAAAAGGTGTTTCTTCTCCTGCATGATATCTACCATCCTAATGAAGATTAAACCTCTGCCCCCAAATTTGCCTTACCTGAGGCACATACCCTTAGGGCAGCATGGCCGTGATGATAGTTCTGCAAAGTGCTGTATATGGGGCATGTAATTAACAGGTGTGACTTTTCCAAAACCCAAAGCCTGTATGAGTGAAGTGCTTTCACTCTTGCAGAGACTGCTGCAATAGATACAGTTTCAGAGAGCCCAGCTCAGTGCTCTGTCTGCAGAGCAGGTTTTCTAAGCCAGCTCAAAAATTTGGGCATGTGAGGAGTCAGTGCCTTGCAGTGCCTGGTCAGGGAAAAGCTCTCAGAGTATGCATGCACTAAGATCTCAAGTTTAAAAGAAAGACTTTTTGCAGCCCATGATCTGAATGAGTTAATGTATGAACATTAATAATTCAGGTAGGAATAGATTCCTAACATTCTTGAGATCTGCAAGGCCTCTTGGAATATCTCGCAGTCTAGATAAAGGCTAATAGCAGTGCAATAAAAGCAGGTTTCTTGCCCAAATTATCTTGAATGTGCTTTCAAAAAGTAGGTGGTTGTCCAGTTTGTGCCTATGGAACTTGCTTTTTGTGTGCTTATTAGGAATTTTTATTTGCATGTATATGTTATATGATCCATAGAACAACATCTCAAATACCATTTACGTGAAAAAAACTCATTTACCTTTTTTATTCCTGGCTT
Organism: Oreocharis arfaki; assembly: GCA_013398015.1. NCBI lineage: Eukaryota > Metazoa > Chordata > Aves > Passeriformes > Paramythiidae > Oreocharis > Oreocharis arfaki. The sequence goes on along the minus strand of VZRR01014012.1, from coordinate 275,719 downwards.
AAAATGCTACCTTATTGACCTTTCCCTCAAGATGTGGCATTAATTAATTCTATAAAGGCCTTTCATATCAGTTTCATTTTAAGTGGGGTGTATATAATTTCTTTAACAGGGAAAAAACTGTTACTTGTGAAAATGATGTTTAATGTAAGTTGGCTGAGCTGCAGATTGAATGAATTAACATATCCATTAAAATCTACTCTAAGTGCAAGATTTACTTTTGGGTGATTTCATTGACCTAAGAGGATTTTATGTCTAATTTGGCTTCTCTGGGGTTTTGACACTATTGCCTGAGCTCTTAAAATATAAAAAATAGGCTGGACTTCTGATACCCCTTGTAATTAAATTCAGTGACATCCACAGTATGATGAGACTGTTGATACAGGCCTAGAACATGAAGGCCTGGGGCTGAATCTCCAGCAACTCAATCTGCAGCCCTTTTTCTGTTTGCTGGGGACACAGACCTTTCCTCTCAAAGGATTTGGGTTCAAGAGCTCTGGCTCCTGATGCTGTCTGGGCCACCACAGACAGTTAAGTCTTCTACAGTTCCTGTTTATGTAGGTTTTGCCACAGCCAAATGCTAAAATATCAGCATCTGTTATCACTTCTGCTGAGTCATGGCTTTGATCTCTACTTTTGGGAACAAAAGGATTCAGATGATTTGGGGTTTTGTTGAAACAACTCTATGCTTAGAGTGAAAAATACATCAAAACATTGGAGGCACATTTTTTTAATAGCTTCTGAGGGTATCAGCTTGCTTGTTTGTTTATGGATGTGCCTCTTGAAAGGCACAGTGGCCTGATTCAGAAGGATGAGGATGAGGCAGACACAGACACAGACTGTCCTCTGCCCTGCCTTGCCACTGAGTGTACTACAGTGCATCAGGATAAATGAGCGGGATGTGAATCTTCGCGTGTTTTGAATTGGGAGCAGAGCTATACTTTGGAATATATTCTGAAGTTCCTGATAAGGCAACTTAAGATAGTCCATGTGCAGAATATATATGAAATAGTTGTACAAACTCACAGTGTCCATTATCCAGCTTTCCTCACCTGGTAGGACTCAGCTGCTGCCTGTGTTGGATACAAGCAAAAGGGTTTTCTGCACTGGTCTCATTTGCAAATGCTGAGCGCTTGCCTAAAGGAGATGTGAGCTTTTGAAAGCCACCCAAAAGAAAACAGTAGGGCCACAACAGAGTTCAAACAACCCAGCAGGCTTTTCCAGCCTCATGCTGATGGTACCAGCAGGTAACATGTACTGCGTGATGGGGTAGCTATGGAGACTTTAAAGCGAACAACAAATTTTCTGGTGTTTTTATAATCAGGTCTGTAGGAAGCAGCATGTTGCTGTGCTGTAGCATGAAGAGAGATTTCAGCTGCTTGTTAGGCAGATGCTGCTCTTTTACACACAACCCCAGCAGAGTGAAATATGCCCTTTTCCAAAGGCTTGTGCTCAGATTAAATTCTGAGGGTTGCGTGAGAATCCTTTAATTGGCCAGGTCTTTTGGCTACTGGCAGTTCAAGCCAGAAACTTTCACACTTGACTGTTCAGGTAGGAAGTTTTTGGAATAGATCAAACTTCATTTATAATGCAGTCAAGAATTTTTTTTTTCATCCAGAATATGTTGGAATTGACAAAAGGTACTTATATTTGAATAACAACTATCCTAAAATGCTTTTTCTTCAAATGAGGGCAAGCTTTTCAACTGTGTCTTCTCTTATATAACTACTTTGGCTTTGTTTTTTTTGGCCCTATTTTTCTTTTACTGTAGCTCTACCTATTCATGGCTGGATGTGTTCTGAAGAAATAAGTGGTTGGATATCTTGGTTTCTGGTGTGGTCTTATTCAGTGAAAGATATTGTGGCTATAGTCTAACTATCAAATTTAAATCCCTGGACTTACTCTCAGAGAACTTTCTGGTATACAGATTCTTTCTCAGTGAGGAGGAAATATGATAGGATTGCTTTTATCTCATTCCTAGAAGTCTGATGAAGTATTTTGAAATTAAGACTTGTGTATTAGACTTATGTTGTGCCATTAATGGTGAAAAATGGGGGGAAACATCCCTTCTTTATTAAATTATCTGGACAATCATCTATTTTATGGAAAAATAATTTCCTCTCACAGGTGCATATAAGAAACAGATGTAGTTTTATTATATTACTTTTATTTTATCTTTGTTGTTTAAAGTTCTGATAATGCGGTTTCCATATTTATTCAAATACTGAATAATGTCTATTGACTGGAAAATTTTATTCTGCTCCCCTGCAGTATTTCTAAGGATGAAATGGAGTGGTGAAATTTGGATTTAGCCTTGCTTAATGCTAGGGGTTCAGCTTTGCTCATATTTTTCAATGTGAGTTTCTGGTTCAGTTGTTTTCCCTAGTAAGGTATTATTTAAATTCTTATTTTAAAAGTGATAGGTGGAATGTGTTCTTTTTGTTACCAACTTTATGGACATGAAATGCAGGAGCCTGGGAGTAGAATATAGCTACAGTTGTATGTATAGCCCTATACTGAAATTCTTTTCAAAACAGGTTTTTTGAAAGCACTGAAAAATACACTAATTGAAATAGTGTTTCTGAGAGTTTTGGCTAAACAGATCAGTTTACTGATTCCAATTAACTCAACATCTGTCCACACATGAGATTGTATTTATACTAATTTTAAATGTTACATCCTATAAGCAGCTGCTCAATTCAACTCTACACATAAAATTTAAAATCTGTGTTTGTTTATTCTTCTGTTACAAATCATATTATGATTATGACACATTTGATTTTACTCAGGCAAAGCCTAATTGAAATTTTTTTGAGAAGTTCTTTCTGCATTTTTCACAGTCGCTAGGTACATAAGAGATGGTATTGGGTATTTTTTTGCAGTGCTGATACATTTTGTGTGGCAATGAATTGTAAATCTGTTGTTCAGTTTGTCATCTACTTGTCTGCTAATTTTAAAAGAGAGATTGAAAAAAGAACCTATATAAAACAAAACACAAAATTGTTAGTGATTTGCTTAGGTACTCTCCCAAACTGTAAAACTATCTGTGATGCTCATGTGCATGGTTTCCAATATAGAATGGATTTAGGATTGATCTTGTTTATTATTTCAGAGTAATAACATTGCTTCTTGTAGCAAAGTATAGCAATTAATCATCTGAGACAAGGTAGGGTTACCCCATCACCCATATATCATCTATGGGTTGTTCTAAAATTAATTTAAAATACTGTCATATGGCTCATAAATTTGGTGGTAAAATTATTGAGAAGCGGGGAATTACTGAACAAGCAATTTTAAAGAGCAGTAACTATCTTTTGTACTCTTACTGATCCTGAAAGCAGAAGGATCTCTCTTCAGTATTGATCTTCCCTCCCTACAGTGAGGGCAGTTAAGCTGCTGTGGCTGCTACAAAAAAACCCTGCCAAACTCTTTCTGTCATGGTTCAAGTGCTGTGAGACCCTACAAGCTGCACTTTCTTTTCTTTTAGCCCATACACTGAAGGGAGTTGTGTACCATGAAAAGTGGCACTTGATACAAGAAACTGTTTGGTTTCTCATCTAGACTATCAAGATACCTAGACTGGAACTGTTCAGCAAATATCCTACTTAAAAACCTATTTTTGCAGGATAATGTTCACTGGTGAAACGGAAGCTTTGCACTGAGCATACCACTCAAAAGCTTTTTGGTTTAGTCTGACCTCCATAATGGAGTTGTGGTTTAACTCACTGGTTTAACTTGACATCTTTCTTGATTAAACTTGTGTTGAGGAGGTGATATCTGATGCTGCAAAATCTTTGAGAGCACACCTTATGTTAAGCTGCTGTCCCTCAGACTTGTGAATATGATCAGTTGTGCTTTTTCATTAGGTGGTTTTGATTTTCACCCAGCACAAAGCCTGGCTCCGTAGCCAGTGCTCACAGGACGTGCTGAAACATTCACCCCATGCTTATCTCTTCTTTCTTACCTGTTTGCAGCAAAACAACTGCAATGGGAATTATTCATATCTGGAAAAACAAAGGCATTCTTGTTTCAGATACTGGGTAACAGCAGCACAATGATTTCATTTCAGGAATTAGCTGAAGATTAGCGTTTTAAGCCCAGAGCAGGTCTTTTCCTGTGTATTATTTGGATGTGTCTTGTTTTCACACTCATGCTGAGGGGAGAATTCTTTTTCATATGTAACAGTGGTTTTCAGTATGGGAAAATAGGTTCCCATTCAGCTTTATATTCTGTTCCTGGTAGGACTCAGTGTTTTTGGGACTCTGTCTCAAAAGTTCCTGCTACGTTCTGTGACCTTTAAGTTCAGGGATACATAAAAGAATATTTAAATAAATTGTTATGGAGTTTGATGCATCCATTTCTACATGGAAAGCATGTTTTTTAAAGCAGCTTCACTGTAGAGGCTGATCCTTTAAGACTATGTGCTAAGTATTCAAAGAAAAAATACTCTTTGGGAAACAGCAGGCTGCTTTACTAAATCTCGTTTAGACACTATAAGGTTTTCTTTGCGCTTTGATAAAATACCATAAACTTTTATATCTTCAAGTTATGATCTTGTCCTCTCTACCGAGTCAATTAAACCTGTCAAATGGTATCCTCAATAACATGAGCATGAAAAAAGGATAAGCAGCAATACCTAGCTCTTCTTGCAATCAATGGACATGTTTATAGTTTTATTCAGCAGCAGACCTGTTTTAATAAAAACACATATTTCAGATACCAATAAAACTGGGTATTTGGTGGAATTTGAAAGAAGAGTAATGGAATTGAAAACTTGTCTAGCAGCAGCTAGTAAATCTTTGATTCATACATAAATGTCTGCCATTTACATCCTTGTCTTAGGTGCAGATTTATCGTATTTGCAGCCTAATATAGAAGTCCGCCAACATTAACTTGGTAACCTGAGCTAATTTGATTCTTCCATCTGCTTTCAAATAAGGAAACACATCTAAATATTTTCTCACAGCATGTAGAGAATCTGATCATCTCTCTAAAGAATACTTTCCACCACCAACAGCCAAAATGCTTTATTGGTAGTGGGTTCTCATTCACATCAAAAAGTTCCTTAATAGCTTTTAATGGATAGCAGTTTAATGGAGATTGTTCCACTCCATCTGATTGTACAGAAACCTTTCCAATAGCAGGGGAAAGCAGGCAGATGGTTTTGGACTCTGAGAACACTTTAGAAACTGAAATGTTACCTAATAATTTGTCTCTAAAAGCTACATCCAAGGCAACTTCTGGAATCATTTAGGACTGCAGAATGAAGTTGCATACTTTGAAATTGTCAAGGATATAATTAATAGCAGTGCAAGTTCTTTGTTCAGTTCATCCCTGTCTTATTTCTTACTGCCTTTGCACTCTGTTTCAAGCAAACCTGCTCTTAAGTCCCTTGCTTTTGAAGACATTGAGCTGAAATATTGCCTCAGCCTGATTGTCTGTCTCATGAGACTTGATGAACTAAACCTCAAAACTATGTGTGGATGCCATAAGAAAATATCAACAGACTTCAAGTTTTCTTTTGCTGCTGTTATTTGTAGTGTTTAAATTGCACTGCTGAGCTTCAGAATGAGAGCAGAGCTTAGTGAACAGGGGTATGCAGATATGGGTGTCTTGCAAAGTACCTTGTTGGATGACTGAATTAAACCTATGGAGTCATAAGCCTGTAAACTTTCCATAAAGACTGCTGAAGGAAATGTAAACATGAGCCAAACCAATGCATTCTACAAGGAATTTGTGATCGTAAGGACTAACTGCATAACCATCTAGCACTAACTCATCTTGCAATCAATGGGTATGTTTACAGTTTTATTCAGCAGCAGACCTGCTTTAATCGAAAAGAATAATAGAATCTGAAAAGTAGCTATTTAGATACTGAAGGTAATTAAAACCCCCTAAAATCTTTCCTCTGCTACCACTATTGTTAAATTGCAGGAAAATGATAAATTATTTTCATTTTTAGAAAGATAATAAGCTTTTAAAATATCTGAATTGTTGTCTCAGTCCAGACCTTTCACCGAAGCCCTTTGCCTGCTACTGATGCAGAGTCTGGACACGTTGCTTCTAATGTTGGAGTTCTGCCTACAAAAAAGATGCCAAATTTAAAGTAGTCTTTGAAGTCCAGTGATGAAACTGATATTGCTTTGGATAAAATTACCATTTAAAAGAGAATAGTAATAGACAGAGTCTGAAATGAGTAAGTTCTGCCAAATGAGTTATTTGTGTCTTGGGTGCATGTATTTCAACAGTTACCATTATTGTTTTAGATGAAGCCAACTAATAGGACAAATGTCAGAGAAGCCCTTTAATTATGATATATTGACATATATAATTATCTTTAAAAAAATTTAAAAATACAAGCTCATCTAAATGAAGATCAGGTAGGTGAAAGGAAATATCAACCTCGGCCTGTAATTTTCTAGTCTGACATCCAAGAACAGAAGCCACTTTCATGCACCTTGAGCACCCATGTCAGAAGGCAGCCCATGCTTCCAGCACAGCCCAGTGAATGAAAAATAATTCATCCTGAGGATTCAACACCCTTCTCTCTTCTCCCCTCTGTATTTTGTGAGATTAACAATTCAGGTGGAAAAATGCTTTTGGTGGATTAAGGAGCCCTGGAGATATTACAGGAATCCAGAATTTGTGCTACAAGCTTTTTATCCTTTTTTATCCCTTAGGTGTTTTTCTGTACGTGTAATAAACCATGCAAGAACAGTTTAACCTGTAAAGCATCAAAACCCTTTGGGCTCCACTGTGTTCAGTTAACTGGGGTTGATTTAATTTGGTAACATTTCTGTTCTTTTAAAATGGCTGTGTTTTCTTCCTCATCCCCAGTTAAAGACAGACTTTTGTAAGTCCAATAGGATTTGAAACAGGTTATACCTGTTTCATATTACATTATATCAAGTGGTCCTTTACCCTAATTACTAAATTATACGTTAAATAATACAGGGACAAAAATTTAATACCTCATAACATTTAGATTTACCTGCATTTATTCCACTGTTAAAAATAATGAAAAATGATATATTAATTGTACAAATGAAAAATCAGTGAAACAAAATATTATTCACTGTATTTAAATATTTCATTGCACTATCCAGGACAGTGAAATCATTACGCTGTGTACTGTGGCTTGCATAATATTATAAATCAGAACTCCATTTCCTAAACCTTAAAAATTTCTTGGCCAATATAATTTTTCATTGGGGAAATGATCAAATATGTCACCTTGGAGAAAACCTAGATTTAAATGTGTTGTTTTAGCTATGACACTGGGTAAGACCATTAACTGTGAACTCCTGAGTTTATGAAGTACCGAGGACTCTCCAGGTTTATTCACTGACTACTTCTTTGTTGTTCCTTCAGGAAGACAGGAACCTCTTCTACTTTGTATTTCCCAAATTCCTTGCCATTTTGGTATCCTGTTCCTTGTATTATTTATGCAAATCCTAACAAGTATCTGTCCTGTGGCTGATTTTTTGCCCTTGCTTCCAAGCCTTAGGGAATTTCAGCTTACTTCAGCAATTAGTAGTAAAGGAAAAGTTAAATATTTGTGTGATCACTGAAAATGATTTCCAAGTTACATACTCAACTATAAAATCTATAGCTGTGCTGAGTTTGTTTCAAATAGCACACTGTAATTTACAACCAGTAGAAATGGCCTGGAAGATTTTACTAAGGAGTGGATGACAAACATGTTATCATCAACATGGATAAAGCTTCTGTTCCATGGGCTGATATCTCATGTTTAAGCTATGAGGCCTTGTTTGCAGATGCTTGCTCTATGCACAGTCAGACAGTAGAAGGCTGTGAAATCTGAATTCTGCCTTAAACCATTTCCAATGTTGTTACCAGTATTTTCTAAAGAGAGGAAAATATTGCCATCTGTTGTTGGGAGGGAGATGAGTCTTTGTAGGGTCTGTCAAAGCCCCATTTGGTGGTAGCAAGCTGAGAATTGGGAAGGAATTTACATTCCTGGAGAGAGATCTGCCATGCAACTTGTTGGAAAACTTGTGTCTTCGAGGTGTTCAAACCACCTTTATACTATGTTTCAAAAATTTTCTTAATGGAATGTATTGGTCATTGAACTCATGGTAAGGAGTCATTTCCTTTGGAACGGAAAACCAGCAGGAGGAAGAGAAAAGATATGCTTTATGCAAATAAATACCAGAAAGAACAAAGCAATTTTGTTTTCCTACAGTCATGTCATATCTGATACTAGTAGAAATCTCAGAATAAATTTAAGTAAGTAAATTTATGAAAGTTACTTAGAAAACTAAGTAAATTTAGTTTTATTTGAACAGGTTTTAGGATACACTGCTTTACTATAGTACTGCAGCAGAAAAAGTATGATTAATTCTTGTTAGTTCATACTAGGAGATTATATTTCTATTTTTCATACAGAATTAAATAGCTGAAATATTTATATACTTCAACGAAAATGCTGTCCAGCTTTGATGTGATACATGACAGTTCATAAAGCGTGTGAAAGTTTAAATTCAAACAAAGGGTCATGGTTTGCAGCAGCCAGTGTTAGCCCACACAAGTCTTCAGTGCAGGCAAGATGGTACTTGCTTGGGCGAAAGAAAGGTTGTAATTTTATAAGAACAATTTAACTTCAATTTATTATTGTTAATAATGACATCTATTATTCCAGATTAGTAACAAAATTATTATTAGTAACAAAAATTATCAATATCAAAATTGGGGCAATTTGCACTTTTTGTGCTATTTGATCACTAGGCTACATCACTCTTTACCTGAATAGGCACACAAGCACCTTTTCTCTAGTAAAATCTATTTTCCGAGGGTATCTTAAGGGTTGTATTATGAAAGTACATGAAAGTGAGAGAACACCTAATGCAGTTGTTGGTGTGTGTTGAAAATTAGACATGTTTTAATCACCGAATGCCCTGAATCTGCACCTACTTTCCTCTGTCCTGGTAGAATTGCACAGTACCCTCCAACTGCAGTGCCGTTTTTCCCTACTCAGCACTTTCTGGGAAGCAAGAAAATAAAATTTTAGGCTACTGTGCAATTCTGCTGGGATGGGAATTCTAGAGAACTCAAGAAGATTTCTGAAAAAGATATTTCTGAAAACTCGTGGCTACCTCACTGTTTGTTCAGGGCATTTCTGGACTGGATACTCATTGCTCAGCAGCAGAAATTTCTGCTTTCTGTGCATCTTGAATAGCAATTGGAATCATCTGTAGGAGAGGAGTGGAGTGGAAAGCCAGACACTGGGAGTGGTGGTGTCAATTTTGCTACAGTGTTGATCCTGCTCACTTTCATGCTTGTCAGAGAAGTGAAAAATCTCTGAGAAACAGCTCTGAGATAACTCTCTTGTGGGTGGCAAGTCCCTGGGAAGTGTGCAGAGTCACACTGCAGTAGTCTTGCTGTCCCACTTTTGCCATTGGGATAGTTTGGTTCCCTTTGCAGCCTGCAAATATGAAAACTCTCTTTGGAGGACTGTTTCTTCCATCCCATTTTTTGAAATAATCCTTCAGAGACCTTTTTTTATATAGATCTCTTCTGTCCTTCAGATGAGTCTTGCATTCAAAAAGTTTTTCCCTTCTCTGGACCTGAGGTTTGTCAGATTTCCTCTGCCCGTGGGTACAGCCAGCCATGACAGAAGACACAATGGGAGGTACATGTCTGTCACATCACTTGAATTTGGAAGGTTGTTAGATCTCAGAAGCCTTTATGCTGTATTTTCTGTGGGAGGATAATTTTTTTTTTTCTGTTCTAAAAGGCTCATTCTTGCAAATTCCAGAATTTGAAGTGCAGTTTTTCATAGTGGACCTGTACTGATACTGGAAATGTATCAAAAAAGAACAGTAAAGGAATTGGATGACCTAGAATTAATCTCTGTTAAAGCCAGATTGGGCCAGATGGTGATCAAGCTGCCCAAGTGGTTTGGATAGCACTGTTCTGTGTGGATGTGCATTGTACTTGAATTATCCTTTGGACATGGGTTGAGGTGGATAAGGTTAGCAATACAAATGCATCTCTCTAGTTTGTGATTGTAACACGGTGGTAAAAAGTGGCATTATCCTAAGGGCAATACGTATTAAAATAGAATTGTTTTCACTTGGAATTTAATTAGTCTCAGATTATCCTTCTTGCTTTATAGATAACATTTTGATTAGGTAGAAGCTTGATTTTGCATGGAATGCTTCCTGGCTCCTAACAAAGTTGTGCTCCAAGTGCTATTGTTTAAAGCTTTGGGGAAAGCAGTGTTCAGTTTTCCCATACTAATTGCAATGTCACATTCAAACACTTAGACAAGATACAGCCCTCAGACGGGATATTTTCTGAGTATCGTTGCAACTTCTTTAACTCTGTGTAGAGTAAAAAGGAATGGTCACAGCCTTTCATTTTCCTCCATATATGCTGAGAGTAATAGACATGAGCTGTAGAAGAACATAATTTTATTTGCTTTACAAATGAACAAACAGGAACTTGTGCGGGATTAATTGTAAGTCAAAGGCATAGAAACTTGTGTGATATTACTCATCCTTTTCCAAAATTATCATATAACTTCACTGGGAAATAGAAATAAAAAGGCAGCAGAGAATGCACCCTGCAGCCATATCAGTAATCCCAGTTTTCCAACTTCAAATTGTATTCAATTATAGTGGTTTTTGAAAAATAATTTTGAACTCCTTTTGTCCCCTCATTACTGTATTATGATGAGTATATTTCTGTTTACAGAATGAGTCAGATTTCTTTCATACTCTGAATTTTTGCTTGCCTTACCAACAGACTTGACAAATTAAGCTGATAAAAAGAAATTTTTGGTCTGAATTAGGACACTTAGTATCCTTACATGAGACTTTTCTAGCTAAAATATTACATTTTTTTATGTTAATATGTGCACTAGAAAAGGTGAAGGTTAAGGTTGCAGATAGATGGGGATCTCTTTTACCAACTCCAGAGTCTTTGCACAGTTAAAAAAATTCTTTGAGTAATGAATACAGAATGTAATGTCCTTCCTGAGGCTTGTTTTCATGTGGAATAAGGTGTGTAATGCCAACTCTGCTAGCTTAGTCTTGTCTGCAGATTTTCAACCTCTTACTGAGTTCCATGTGGTGACAAAAAAGGGCAGGTACCAGATGGATTATAACATCCAGATTATGGATAGCAGATGTGCAATACCTGTATTCTGCTATTGAATAACATTGCCATTGGAGATGTAAATAGATGAAAGATGTCTGAGTGCTTTTAAAAGCAAACAGTTTATGAAAGCAGCCAGCAGCTTGGAAAGGTTCCACAAAAGATCCTGACTACTAAACCAGAATGCTGTAATGGTCTCTATCACTTACAAGAGCTCTCACAATAGAAAAAACTAGAAAAATCAATACCCTTGTTTAGTATAGTCCAAGCTTGAAATATTTCATTTCAGTAAACAGTGTTAGATTTTTATTTAAAGAAAACAACCTATTTCTCATGCCAGGACCAAATATGTTTTCTTTCTTTGTTTGTTTATGTTTCATGAAAAGGATTAAAGACCCTGAACTGGATAGTTTAGCACAGGTGTGAGTGGTAGAAAGGAGTCATAGATTTGGGCGAATATTATACATGAGTCCAGAATAGATTTCTAGGATTCCAGGTGGCTGAAGAAAGGGGGGGGACTGGCAGATAAATAAGAACAATAAAAATAATTATACAATGAATGCCATCATGACTCTTAATAAGGTTATAAATGCAAGGTGTACTTTACAAATGCTGCAGTGCATGACATTGCATTTCTACAGTCTGAATGTGTATTAGCCAGGAGGAGACATTGCAAGAGGAAAAACGTATGAAAAAGCATCTATTTGGCATCTATTTATCTTTATTGATTATGGCTCCATCCCTCCTTCTATTTTTTTCTTTATTAAGAAGAGGCTCTAAACATAAACTCTTAAAAAAAGTACTTGTTTCCTTGCTGAGATCTCTGCTGTGGGCTAGACACATTCATTTTGTACCTATCAATTTTATCCACCCATAATTGAAATCAATAAAGTGTGTGCACTTCCAGATTTGTGAGGCCAGAAGGGCTGTCATTTTGTGGTTCAAGGAAAAAGGAAGGAAGCAAGACAGAAAGAGAGAAAGCAAGAAAGAGAGAAAGCAGAGACCTGCAGCCCTCTGCAGCATGAAATTTCCCATTAAAAAAAAGAAAAAAAAGACCTTTTTACTATCTTTCTCCTTGTCAGCCAGCCAGCTAAGCTTCTGTATGTTTGGAGTAATGTGCATATTTTTCATAGACAGTGAGAAATGATGAGTCACTGAAAAGTTACTTCTTGAGCGAGGGAGCCCAGCAATGCTTCTGACAGTGAGCTTGCCAGGCTGGGAGCTGATCTGAGCCATGGCTGTGTTCTAATTATTCAAGTGCTGTGCTCTGCCAGAGTATTTGCTGAATTCCTTCTTTCCAGCCCCTTCTCTAACCTACATAAGATGTGTAATTTGAAGGAGGTTGAGCTAAAATCTCTGTGTTGTCTGTAACATGAAATGTTCAATGTAAAATAGAATGTTCAGTGTGAAATAGGGAAACTCAGTTGAAGAGGTTTTAGATACAGTCCAAGTTCTCACTGGAACACAATGTATAACAGGTTCACCTCGGCCTTAGTGAAGGGAAAGCTGTCTGTGTTTGTTTTATGCATTTCTGCTCTCAGCTGCCTCAGGAAGTTTGATACCCAGAGCTCTGGTGGTCGCCGTAGCCACTGTAACTCTGTTTGCCACTGAAGAGGACCCAGCTCTCTGTCAGTCCATGTGTCAGATTTTGTCCTGCTGTGACTGCCATGTTTTGCACATATAAAATAACGATTTTGTGTTAGCTGTTGACCTTGGCTGCCTCAGTGAGTGTCCACTTATTTGGGTCATTCAGTCCTCGAGGCTGCAGTCTACAGTTCTGACATTTACTGCATGGACAAGTAAGTAATGAGAGAGTCTGGAGGGATATCTGGGTAGGGAGGAAATATGACACTGAAATATGAGAGGACTAAAAAGTGCCAACTTTCATCTGTGATGACAGAAACTATGCCAGAGTCACCTTCAGAAATCTTGGAAATTCTGAGGGCTGTGGCAATGTGTGTGCAGGAGGATGTTAAAAAGAAATTCTGGGACTGGGTGCAGTAAACTTGGACAACTGAAATGGAGTAACAGGAAAACAATATCTGAATATGTTCAAAACATGACAATAAAATTTAGCCAATAAATCAAACCTTCCTGACCATTTATATTCTCTCATTGTACATCTTATTGTGAAGCAGTTTTGAAGGTCACATCTATGGTGATAATGTATCTGATGCAAGAGGCAAAGCACTATGATGCTTGTTTGTTTGTTGGAGAGGAAATCTTGTACATATAAATTGAAACCTCTTAATTTATTTAGAAGCTATTGGTCTACTCAAGTGACACAGTTTAAAGATCTTGTAAATACAACATGGTAGATTAAAATATTGGGCATACATACCAAACAGGATAAAAATAGGAGATTGATTTTTCAGTGCAGTAGCAATATTGATGTGGGGTTAAGGGAACAAGAGTACAGTAAGAATTTATGGACCAGAGCTATAGATGGAAAGGGCGTTTCATAGACACCTTCCTATGGAAAATACTGTTTATTTCAGCACTGAGGATGCTTTCTACTTCCAGGGAATAAGAAAGAGGTGTCTTCCATTGTGTTAGTAGTAAAAGCAAATATTCCAGCCATGTTAGCAAAACATGGAGTTGTAGTGGTGGCACTTTTGTAATTATTTGTTTAAAAAAGATAATTTGATTAACTCAAGATAATGAAGATGCATGAGTGCCACCAGGTGGATGGGCCAGCCAAACCTCCTCACATGAAGGGTGGTACTTGCTGGTAGAGTTTGTGTATTGAAATGAGAGTCAGGAATGAGTGGCAACTACAAAAGACAGTTAAAAAAAAGCCACAATGCAGTAAGTGACTTTGTTCAAGAGCAGCCTGCTCCTCTGCAGAGCTCACAGTCTACATAGATAAGACAGACTTTCCATCTGGGAGAAGGAGCATTTGCAACTCCTGTTCCACCCATAGGGAGGTGCAGCAGAGAGCGCTGTGACTGAGGAGAGGAGCTGTGCCTGGGGCTGGTAACGCTCTGAAATCGGTGAACTCTCACACTGCTCTCTTTTTCTACTGTAGAACAGACTGGAAACAGCATTCAAGTATCCCAGCTAGAGTAGAGAGATAAAGAAAAAAATTGGGAAATTACTTGGTATCAGTGTCTGATGGCATGGACAAGTTACAGAAATGGATGCTGATTTGCAAGACAGCTCACAAAACAGAAAGGCATTATTTTAAAATTGAAGGCACTCTGTGCAGCATGCTGTCCCAGAGTTTTGACCATATGGTCATCTTTCCCGTTTTTCTTCTGTAAAAAATCTAACTATTTTCTCTTATCCTAAACCCAAGAAAACAAATTTGTTTTCTGATAAAAATTAATTTTTGTATTTATTCAGTATGACTTAGAAATCACTACTATTTGAAGTGAAAACATATCTGTGATTTTATAAAAGTTTTTTTATACTCTTTCAGTTATGCAAATCACAATACTTCAGTGGTCATATTTTCACAGTGAAGTCCAAAATTTTTTTGACATGCTATTTATTAGGATAGTTTTGGAAACAGGGAGAAATACACTTTCAAAATAAGACTTTAATTTGAGCGTCTACAGAAATGTTAGGCATTTAAATAAAGGCCAGTATCTGCCCAAAGGTCAATTATTTTCACTTGCAATGTATAGAATTTTGCTGATTTTTTGTCAGAACTGATTAAGTGGAAAACGAACATCCAGAATCTCACTGGTGCTTCTTTGTTATGGGACAGTTTCTCTGTAATTCAAGACAGTAGTCTCTCTTTTTTTTTTCTTCCTCAGATGTTTTTCAGCCAAAATAGAAAACCCATCCCACGTTCTATGTACGGAATATTAAATGCTGTGTGAGAATGAATCTCACATGCTTGAGAAGAACAACCACTGTGGGTAGATAATTCTCTGCCACTTCTGAAATTTCACAAGGCAATTGAGCAGGCTCAGCTCTGAGGAAATGTCTTTAAGGTCGCACACACAGAAATAAACAGCAATAGGAGCTTAATATTATATACATTTAATTAAGTGTTTTTTCTTCTCTTTTATGTATGAAGTTTCCCGCCATACTTAAAGAGTTAGGTTTGAGGTTTCAATTAATATTTTGAAATTTTCTTCAAACGTTTATTGTTCATTGTGCCTTCTACTCTTTTTTAATTTTGACAAGTTATTTAATCCCTTAGGGGTCAAGAAGATGAATTAACACTAGCCAAGCAGGTTGAGATAGCAGCATAAAAGGCACTGTAAAACTGAAGTTATTCATGTTATTGTACAATTACATAGTCTGTAAGGTGAAGCTTTCATTGGACAGTAAATTGTCCCCTGAATTTTCCATTTTTGCTAAGGAGTTGTTTTCAGTAGGTTGTTACACACCAACATGTGTGACCTCTGAGGCAGGCAGAAAAGCACATCTTTGCAATTTAAATGAAGAGCAACCTATTTATAATTTCATTATTATTTCATTACTGCATGACTTCTGCTATTTGTAAATGTCAAATACAAAAAAAAGAGTGCTTCAATTTAACCTTCCCTGTCATAGAATAAGAGCTTTATTTCCACCATCCTTAAGGAAGTACTTCATGTCTTAGAGTAAAATCTATTAGATTCAGCTCAATAGAGAATAATTTTGATGTGAATGGGGATGGGGAAGGATGGCATTTTTCTTTTAAAGCTAATTTCATACACACAGAGCATACAAGCACACAATAGTCAGTCACTTCAGACATCCAATGGTCTTATGCTTGCTTCATTTTCTCTTGCTCTCTTTTGAAAGCAGGCAATTCGTGCAACATAGACTGTACAGTGCTGTAGACAAGGAAAACAGAGTTCTGTACCTTAACCTATTATATCCATCCAATCATCATGGTATTTTTCTCTTTTCTTTAACGGGGGATTTTTTCCCATAGAGCCATCACCAATGGCAGGAATAATGCTATAATAATGGAGAGAGTGCTGATTATGCTGACAATACCGTGAATAAACTACCTTTTTCTAAATTTGTGTGCATTTAAGCCAAATATAAAGCAAAAGCTAAGGGACGTAGAATGTGCTTAATATGCTGGTTTGAGGTACTTTTGAGTCCTATTCTATATTTAGAGGTCAGCAACCTCCCTTTGGTTTTAGCAGTCATTGGAGGAGAGCTTCTGGTGATCTCACATTTCCCTTCATGGTAGTCTAAGTACCTTGTTGGCTCAGTCTAGGTTCATGAAGCTTTATCTGAACACAGATGATTTCAGGAAAAGTAAAAAAAGTATTATACATAACCTGTTCATTGTAATGGACTCACTCTTTTTTGCAATATTAATATTCAATTTTGTGCTGCCCTACTTTCCTCTACACAAAGATTGTCTTAAAATAATGTAATATTTTTTTAAAATGTAGTATTTACTTGGATTCTTATGATTACCTTCACTTTTTCACCTTGTGCTGTAGCCAGCATCCTCTACCACTTTCTTTTTTTCTCCATTATGAAATTTGCCTGAGATTGGCTTTCAGTCTTGTAGCACCAAGAAAATAAGGAGCTCTTTGCTCCTGTTTATCAGGGAATACATTTCCATATAGGCCTTCCATCTCCATGAGCTCACTGGTTCTTGTTATTTTTGGCTGTCCTTGAAGAGCTTTTCAAACTAGAGAGAAATGTTTTCCATTGGAGAGTGCTAACTGGAAGAAACGGAACTACTTTGGGGGATCCTGGGTTGTTTTTTTTTTTTCTCCTGAAACACTGCTGAAACAGATGTGTACTCTTTATTGTTGGCTTAGCTATTCCTTTGTGTAACTGGAGGAAAAAAATAGAGGATAGATTTTCAACTTGCCAAAATAAAACACATCGACAAAGTCATTTGCATTTTCACTGAAATAAAGTTAGTTGGAATTATTATTTTTGTAAAAAAAATTATCCTATTCTTCCAGCTGTGGGAAGAAAAAAATCAAAATAAGGAAATTTAGCATTAAACGGAATGTTACCAGTGTGTTAGCTGCATTTATCCCACCAGGCATTTCATCATTTCATTACAAGATTAGCAGAATCCACTTCACTGAACTATTCTAAAGTTATTACAAGTAGCTTGTATCTGGTCAGGTAATCTGGGCAACTCATAACCCTACACTTTCCCACACAGACTCCTAAACGTATTGCAAGCCTGAATTTACAGTAGTGAGGCCTTACCTGTGAAAGAGTTAAATATTTGGTATTACTGTGTAAGTGCTACTCACAAGATATCTGGGAAATATTCACAGCTGATAATGAGATTTTAAGAAGGCTTACCCGGACATAAGAGAATTACCTACTAGGAAAGTGTGTCTGAAACCTGATTAAATAGGTTTGGATTTTTTTTTTAGAGTAATGCTCTTGTCAAAAAGATAAAAGAAAATAAAGGAAATTAGCTTTTATTGGAGTTAGAAATTAATTGGTTAATTCTTTTCTCTCAGTATACAGTCTTCGTATAATTTAAAATAGATTTTGTAGTTTCTTCTTTCAATATACTTCATTGTGTTATAGGGTTGGCAGAGTATTCATGTAAAATCAGTCACAGGCTGTTTAGCATTCATCAGCATTGCCCAGTCTGCCACCTCGGCTCCTAACTGAAAAGGAAAGCTAGAATTGTCCTGGATAATCAATTATGTTTTCAAGATTTATTTTTGAATGGGAGTTATACTGCACAGGGAGTTAGAGATAGAGGAGGTTGTAATATAATCTAACTTCAGTCGTCTTAAATAGGGAGTGAACGAAGTTGTCAGTGTTTAATTACCTTAAAGGCAGCAGTCTCCTGAAATAACAGTAATAGTTCTTTTGCTGGGACTGGAGCACTGACACCTTTCTGATTTTACATTTTTTGCATGCTACATTTCTGTAACTGATGCTCACAGCTGCACAGGAGCACTAAATCATCATCTGGCAGGAACTGTTTATCATTTTTGGCAGCCAGGCTCCAGCGTGTACTAAATAAAGACCAGCTCGGTCATTTGCATTGGGCTGGACCAGCAGAAGACTTTCTGCATCACTACGAGGCTGTTAATCAGTGACTTTCCTAAGTAGTTCTGAGTGGCAAATGTGCATTTCTTGTACACTTCTAATGTACTGACATTTGTTGTCATCTGCCAACATAAACCAGTGTTGCAAGTTGTATCTGACATATACAGATTTCCTACCAGAAGTTAGTGATCTAAAACATTATGAACCATACTTCCACATGGCTGGGCCTCTTTGGAACCATGGTCCCAATGTGTAGAGGGTACAAGTGCAGGGACAGCATCTTTTCCCTTGCAGGGACTGAGGAAGGTCCTCGCATCTCTGTTCACTTTGTGCCCAGATAAATAAGGAAGGAAGCAAAGAAAAACTACTCAGAAATAAAGATTTCAAAGACATAACATGTATCATTAAAGAAGAGAAAAACTTCTGCTTGTTTGTATAAGTGTTGGGGTTTTTTTTCCTTTGATCAAGTAAAAGGTAACTTCTAATCTGAAATTTGTAAATTAACAGAATTCTGCAGGGTATATTTGTCAGAACCAGACCTGAAACTTCTCTTGGCAGAGTTATTCTAGATTTCAGTTGAGGAAGACCACATCTGAAGGTGCTTCAGTAAAGATTCTTAGTCATATCAAAAATCCTTTTATCTAAAGTTTCAGGTTTTATTGACTCACTGAGCCTAACTCTGAGTTTATTTGAACCTTTTTCAATCATAACTGATGTGAGAAATCCAGGCATTTCAGAATTCTCTTTGTGTTTATGGATATAATTTTGGACGGAAGCAGCACCTCCCCAATCAGTGAAAATAATTTAACTGTGGTTTGTTTGTTCCAGACCTTTGATATCAAACAGAACATTTAAAGGAGATGTATTCTGAAACAGAGGCAATTGATGCAAGAGTATGGAATTCTGGAACATTTAATTTGCTTTGTTTTGAGGGCAGAGACGTGGTTTTGTTCCAGCACAGTCTGACCTCAATGTAATGTGCCTCTTCCTGGTAATGGCTTGGGGGACCTTAGTCCAGACAAGAGTTAGATCATGTGTTTGAATCCACTTTGTTTTCATCATCATTGTCCAATTTTCTAACTGTAGACATAGAGATGGCGAGGTGGACAGGGGAGTTACGTGGGTAGTTTTGAGATAAATTACTTTCAATGCATAACCATTATGTTAGGAACATGACTTCCTTGCTGAAGGGACCTATGCTAAAGATTCTATGTGTAGTTGTAGTTCTCTGCTGGAATCAGAGATATACTCTTGATGCAAAACTAATTTAAGTCAATTTGTACCTTTCCTTAAGCTTTTGTTGGCATGGCCTGGAAGCTATTCTAGTGGAAAAAAATGATAGTCGGTCAAACCACTTCCAATATTGTGAACTATGCTCACACCAATAATTGGTTTTCCAAAATTACTCAGCTTCTAATTTGTGTAGCTGTAAGTCTTTAGCCAGAAGAATGTTTTTTTATTATTATTTTCTGAGGATATTCTATTCTGCATTGCAAATATCTTTATTTCTCACAACAAATGGTGAATTAAATGTTAGTGATTCAAATCATATTTATTTGGTAGCTGTTGATCACAGTTTTTATTTTTTTAAATATAAAAGTATTTCATGACAGATAATATTTCTGATAAGCTTTTGTTTGGTTGGTTTTTATAGAAAAAATAGCTTGGATACCATCATCTGTGCCACTTGTTATCAGCTACCTTCAGTAGCTATTATTTCTTATCAAATCAGGCAGGCATAGGAAGCAAAATGATTAAATTTGGCATGCTGCCCACAAATAAAAAACCAAGCCAGTATTGCTGCCTAAATCCCTCTATTGCATTTATTCATTTCAATGTATATATAATTTCATGGAAAAGCTTTGCCTGAAGGGTTTGACTCTGCATTTTGGATGCAAAATGCAGAGCAAACAACAAAAGCAGCATTAGATATGCTACTAAACCTTTCCATTGAGGACTGAATGTAATTCCAGTTACCTTCTAAGGTGGTGCTGAACATTATTTAAACTCAACTTGTGACTTTTTAAGGGCGCTGACATCTGGAGCTTAGAAGTAACACCAAAATTAGCTTAATAAGTGTCTTGTTTTTCTCTGTCAGGACATCTTTGTGCAAACTTGTGCTCACATTGCCAATGAATGCTCCCATTGTCTCTGTACGCGAGCAGGTTTGGCACAGTGACCTTGCAGGCTTGGGAAACAAAGTGGAGAAGGAACGAGAGAACATCTGGAGCACAAGGATTCTGATTTACTGAAACACTTAGGCATTTGTTTAATTGTGGCTTTCTATAAACGCAGCTAAATTTTAGAGAGCAGATATGTTGCATTAGTGGACATCTAATAAAATAGAAAGCTCAAATTTGTTTTTCCTGAAATGCTGTTGGCATCAGTCATGTTACCAAAGATGGGTCTTTTTCAGTAACTGTTTGGTGTAGCAAATAAAAGAAAAAATGGTAATTCGTAGGCTGTCATCTAGATAAACA
Organism: Oreocharis arfaki; assembly: GCA_013398015.1. Taxonomy (NCBI): domain Eukaryota; kingdom Metazoa; phylum Chordata; class Aves; order Passeriformes; family Paramythiidae; genus Oreocharis; species Oreocharis arfaki. The sequence continues at coordinate 255,179 of VZRR01014012.1, read as the reverse complement.
AGAAAAACCAGTATTTTATGACTATTTTATGACACACTGAATGTCTAAATTCCCTTTTCAGGTTAAATATTCAAAATGAAGGTGTAGTAATCTTCTTATAAAAATATTAGAAGCGTGGCTACTATGATAGTAGGTTTAAGGAAAGAAAAAGTATATCTAGAAAAGATAACAAGATGCAGAACATCTTATTTGGTGCAGATAATTAAGTCTTTTGGAGAAACTTGAGTAATTCCTTAACTATAAAACTATTTAGTGAAGGGAGCTGAAGGATCAAAGCAGGAAATAACTTTTTGTCCTGTAACATAATTACAGCTGGATGTAGCTGTGTTATTAGTATACTTTTGAAATATAATTTACATAACTAATTGGCTTCAGGTGGCTTTGATATGTTAATGTTAATGATATGTTAATGTTAATGACAGCTCTGAAGAAGACCCTGTAGAAATCAATCAGTGAGACTGGATGTGCTTAGAGCCCTGATATTGTCTTTGGTGGAGAAAAAGCATGCAAAGTGAATTCAGTCTTAAGCTGATTAGAACATGCTTAAAACAAGAAATAATCTCTGAGCAAGGCAATACAGTACTGGATAGTCAATGCATAATGTCTGTGTCTAGACAGCTTGTGGGCACATGTGCCCCTGCTGGGTGGGAGTGAAGTAGGATGTGGGTATAGAATTGGAAAACACACTACTGACTCGCTCCTTCACTCTTGATATTATCACAATACCAAGGGCACATATTCAACAATAGTTTTGTTCCCAGTTACATTTAACAGAAATGTTCTGTAAGCCTCAGTTTCCTGAAATTACTCCTCACAACTTATTTTCGAAATTGTTCAAGCTTATAATTACTTCTGTAAAATTACATATTCCATTACTTTCCTCTGTCTCTCTGAGAAGTAAGGCACCTTGTTAGAGAAACTGTTATGTACCTGCTGAGAAAAGAAGTATCCACAATCTATTTTACTTTATGTGTATAGTTGAAAACATTTTACCTTCAGTGAGGATGACAGAGATATTTGCTGCAGAAATGTAAATTTATTGCTGAAAAAAAAAGGTAAAAAACCCTTCAGTACAATACGAAGTCTACTTTGCTGCTACAGGTCTTGAAATAATTTATGGGAGAGGAACTGGTAGTCGTATAGATGAGATAACAATATTACTGTTTTCAAAACATGTACTTCACATCTCTATTGTGCTTGAACGTTAATTTCTTAAAGGTCAGTTCTGAAGTAAAATTCTTTAATTTCTTCAGAAGTTAGAGAATTCTAAAGACAGCTGATGTCAACTCACTAAATCAGTTTTGGGTATGCTCAAAGAGATTATTTCAATACTGGACCATAGAAATAATATTTTAGAATATGTTCACTCTCCAAGTACCTGCATTGCAGTGAAAGAATAGTATAAGATTTGTTTCACTGATACTTTTAGGATCTGGATGCATTTTTCCCCTGGGGGAGGCTGTGGCCATTTTTCCAGTTATAGATTCCAAAGCTGACCCTGGATCTCAGCTGAATGTCAGCACCTTACAAATGCAGACACTGCCTTAACTCTGATTTTGAAATATAGCTCATTGCTTTTGGTGGTTTTAGTCCTACTCCTCACTATCAAGGGATTCAAGCCATGTGTACCTGTATTTGTAAAAGAGCAGAAGCAATAAGATTAAAATTGCAGGTGTGCTGTCCCCATGGCTGTTCTAAGGAAGGTCTCACCGTGGCTTGTGTAGTTTCCCTAGCCAGCTAATGTGGTACTTCAGTGCCTGACAGAGATGGTAAATTATGTAAGGCAGTGAGATAAAGTGTGTGCTGGGCTGAGGGCCTCAGCTGGAGCATTGCTGTGCAGCACAAAGTGCTGGTTATCCTGAAAGATGAGAGGAAGCGTGCACAGGGGTTCCAGCAGCGTGGAATCCACTTGAATCTGAATTTCATACAGCAGCCTTGAAAAGCAATTGATCCAGTGCTTCTGGCCTTGAAACTTGAATGTTACCTTAGGGGGAGAACAAAGGGGTTACTTTCCATTGTACAGCATTGCTTGATAGCAATATTCAGGTGGCTCGATTGGGGGTTTCTTTTAGCATTGGGTGTGTTGGTCGATGAGAAGCTCAACACAACCCAACAATGTGCGCTGGCAGCCCAGGGAGACAAACGTGTCTTGTGCTGCATCCAAGGCACTGCGGGCAGAAGGGGAAGGAGGGGATTCTGCCTGTCTGTTCTGCTCTGGTGAGACCCCACATGCAGTGCTGCACCCAGCTCTGGAGTCCCCAACATGAGAATGATGTGTTCAGAGGGCCACAAAAGTGATCAGAGGGCTGGAGCACCTCTCCTGTGAAGACAGGCTGAGAGAGTTGGTGTTGGTCATCCTGGAGAATGGAAGGCTCCAGGAAGACCTCAGAGCACTTTACAGTAACTAAAGTGGGCCTACAAGAGACCCAGGGAGGAGAGTAGTTATAGGACAAGGTTAATGGCTTTAAACTGAAAGGCGATTGATTTAGATTAGGCAAAAGGAATAAATTATTTACTGTGAGGGTGGTAAGGCCTGGGGACAGGTTACCCAGAGGAGATGTCATGTCCCATCCCTGGAAGTGGGTTTGGAGTAGGCTCTGAGCAACCTGGTCTACTAGGAGGTGTCCTTGCCCGCGGCAGGGGATTGCAACTAGATGATCTATAAAGTGATCTCCAACCCAAACCATTTCAAATCCATCTAGAGGTAGCACTTGGGGATATAGTTTAGTGGTGGAGTTGGCAGTGTTCAATGAACTGGAATTGGTCTTAAGGGTCTTTTCCAACCTAACTGATGATTCTACAGAGCACTGCTACAGCACTGCTCTGGATTTTCCTCCCAGAGGAGAACAGCAAGGAGCTGCAGCACACTGAGTGGCACAAACAGTGAAAAACCTCTCTCTCCTGGATCTGGGTTACACAATAGCATTATAGGTCTGAGGGGAATCCAGCCTCAAGAGAAAAGCCTACTTAAAGCTTGCACAGAAGAGCAAGATAGCAAAAGGTCTGAAGACAAAGCAGTCGGAAAGTTTTATACCAAACTAAAGAAATATTGCCTGCCAGGGAGTAAAAGCAGGTGAATCACTGCTATTGTACATTATTGTAATTACTATTTTTTAGTTTAACTCGCACCACAACTAGAATAATGCCTGTGAAATCAGCAGCCTTCCTTTACTGAAATTCCCATCATCCTAATGTAGGAATCAGGTTGGTTTTTTTTCTGAAGATGTCACAGGATTTTCTCATTATTCATGTAAATATCTAACCTCTTAGCCGCTTTTATTTCTAGAAATCAGCTATATGATAAACATAATGCCAGTAACTCGGATGCATGGTTTGTCATCTTTTATTTGCCATGTCACTCCTTGCTTTGTCAGTAAGGAGAGGGTACTATGCAATTTTCTTCTGTCACTTATTATTAAATGTAAGATTTTCTTAGGGTGTCTTAAACTTTCCACTGTCAGCTTATAACGTTCTTCTAAGTTCAAAAAATCTTGCTTAATATAAGCTCAGAATTGAGCAAGTCACTGCTAAATCCCTGTCGAGGTCCTTGTTGCAAGCTGATAGTTGGGACACTTTGTCATGTTAAAAAAGGACTCTTATTTTTTTTCCTCCTTAGTATCCTACAATAGTTATTGGAGCAGTATTAAAAATTGAACAGATTTTTCTGGAGCTGTATTTTATTTTGACACTAACCTTCATTCGTTGTTACATTAAATCTTCCTAGCTGAAGTAGTCTGTGGGTATCCATACACCCCTCCCCCCATGCCCCCTCCCCATATATATATATATCTTGTACTTTTATTTAAAGGATTAAATAGCTCTGTTCCTGGGGGAAAGCAATGTGATGGCCAACGCAGCATGGGCACATGGGCATTGGGAGGTGACATTTATCTAAGTGCTGCTGGAAGTAATTTTTTATGTGTCTCAGCCTTTCTCCAGTTCTAAATGCCAACAGAACAGATGCATTTGACAATGTAATAAGCGCAATAAATTCTAATATTTATAGTGGCATTGCTTGATAGATGAACACTGAGCATTTTCGATACTTTCACTTCATCCTAAAAATTTTCGCTGGGCAAGACGGCGTGGTAAATGACTGTGACTCTCAGTCTGCTTTTTTTCTGATGTTGCGGAGAGTAAGAGTTCTGTGGTGCTTTACCAGGTTTTTGACACTCTGGATCCACTTACAATTAAATGATTGTATTGTGAACATACTTTTTCTTAAAAAAACATTTTCAAAATATCATATTTAAGTAAACCAAGGTTTTGATAACAATGGTGACTCCAACCATGCATCACAAGCTGATGTGAGAAATTTCTTGCTGTCATCATTATTGGTTTAATTCACAGCATCTGCTGGATGCTGGAATTGGTGCTAGAAAGCCGGAAACCAGCCTGATGAACAGAGAGTGCAGGATAGGAGAGGCACCTCATAAATGTGCTGAGTGCATGTGAAGAAACCTTATGAGGAATTGACCTGGTACCTGTCGGGAAAGTGATTCGGGGACAGCCTCAGTGGAGTCCAAGTTAAGCCAGGTGCAGATGCTGAATATTTGCTGTGCTGTGGTGCTCATTGGAGCTGATGAGCCTTATCAGCATGACTGTGGGTAAGATTTTACAGCTATGAACTCCACCTATGTGGTAAACTTGGTGGAGGTGGCTGTGGGTAGTCACCGAACTGTTGACACTTCGCAGTGCAGGCCTTCCAAGTTACCTCTGCACTGCTCAGGGGGGAGCTGAGGTGAGCACAGGCTCTGCTCATGAGCGAGTTCATGGTAAAATTTTAGGAATTCACTCTTTCTGCAATTCTAGCAAGCAATGAATGCAAAAATATTTCCTTTTGGTGATGAAGAACTTAACAAGAGAAGAAAGCCATCAGTGGATGACAAGCACATCTTAGCAGCTTCCTGTAAGGTGTCCTCTAACGCACTCGACAATTTTAATCCATCGACATTTATTGAAGAATAATATACCTTTAAAAGAAATGAGTGCCTGGCTTAATTTCTGTTCTCCCATTTTTTATCTACCCATCAGAAAGGCCATGCATTTTAGGGACAGGCTCCGTAATTCCAATACTTAGATCATGGCAATTTCCCAAGTTTTGATAAAGCTGTCAGTTGTCTGCTTCAGGTATCTAGAAATACTTTCCAGGGGCAAGACTCCAAAGATAATTTTATGCTTGCTCTTTGCCAAAGGCTCAGTGCTCCTAAACCAACTGCAGAGTGCATCTACCCTGCAGAAAACTAGTGTATGCAGGCAGTAATTAAACTGCCTATTTAAAATAGTGTCCTGAAGGGGAGAAAGAAATTTGGCCTCCACTCACAGGAAGATATGTGCAGTACTAGATCCCAAAATTAGCGTCTGTCAGATGAAAGTGATAGAGTTCTTTACTGAAATATTTTTACTGTCTCTTAAACAATAGTATCTGTTCTTTCTGTTTGCAAGTTTATGTATAATCCTCTACAGTTTACTGCCTGTACAGGCCTCTGCAGCAAGCCATACATTTTTGTAGCCAGTTGCAGTAGCTCTTTCATAGATAATCAGGAATTTTTAAATAATAGAATGTCATACAACAAATAGACTTTTGCAGTGATTTCATAGACAGGTCAGCTACTTAATGAAAAATATTACTATCATAAAAATAGCTAGACCTTTAACTTTACAATACAAACCTATGGAAAGCCATGCTGGATTATCCCCAGGGTTTTGTCTCATCTGCTGTTGTCTCTGAAACTGCAGTATTACATCAAACACTTCTCAAGATGTTGCAGAAGAATGTTTGGCAAGGGTCTAAAAAACTGTATTACAGCAGTAGAGATGTAGTGAAAATCCATAAAGTGGATCCAAGAGAATGTCTGTGTGACACGATGGCATCACGTGCTGGACACAGCCACACTGCATTCAAACAGGTCCCTCCTGCACGAAATAATACTGTGTTATGTAGCTTTAGAACGTTTATAGCCTGCCTCTGTACACTTGTAATTAGCCAGAATAAAGTGTTTTGCTACCCTTGGGTAATGAGAATGTTCCAGCACATCCACCTGGCAGTGCTCTGCGTTTTGTAAACACCCTGGTGTTTCCAGCTTGCACAATGCAATATGACTCTGGAATGAATCATCTTGAAAGAAAAAAAAACAAGAATTAAGAGAGTGCTCTTTGAAAATGGGATAATTATGAATATCAATTAATTTAAACCCAAAAGTAATCCAGAAGTTATTTCGTTGTTGTCAGTCCTCTCCTAATGTGCACTCTGATGTTGGAAAAGAAGGGGAAAACGCCCAGAGATTTCTAAGTCTCAATCTGTGACTGCACTCCCCCAAGGTATTTCTCCTGTCTTTTCTAAGATTTGGCCTATGATGAAAGGCAGTTCATTTCCTGATTTTACAACTTTTGGTTCACCTGGGAAGTAGTGTCAGTTTTAAATAATAGTCTGTGCTTTGGGATGGAGGGTTGACAGTTGTCCCAAAAAAGGCACAGCCTGAACAGGTTGTGATAATTTAGGATTCATTCTTTTTATTGCCATCAGCTACCTGACATAAATACTGGAATTATTTAAGAGGCGTCTTAGTGTTTTGCTTAAAGGCCGCTTTGTCCTTTGTTGTGTGTCCCAGATCTTATCTTAGAAACAGAATAAATGTGATTATGAAGAAGGTGGCAGTTTTGGTCAGTGGTTGGAGTACTGTTCTTCGCAAAGATTTATTACCAAGTATAAGAGAAGAAAATAGCATAAATTCAACAAGCAGGAGGTGGTGTTAGAAGCTGCAGCTCAGTGCTTTGACAGGCAGGTACAGCTCCAGGACAAAGGGAGAAAAGTCAAGACAGAGTCAGGAAGAGGTAAAGAATTGACATTAATCCAAAAGTGCATAACACTCCCCAGGAGTCACTGAGTTTCGGCAGAAGAAAATTTGTATTTTACAAACAAGCTGATGTCATTCTAAAATGAATTATTAATTTTGAGGGTTTTTCCATTTCGGAGTTATAGGAAATAAGAGAATTGCTAAAAGCACCTATCAGCTGAGAAATTTCAGCAGATCCGTGTGAATGTACGGTTTGGTTTTTTCTTTTCTGTAACAGAATTCAGGTTACATATAACAGCAGAGAATCTATAAGTTGAAATAGTATAGCAAAATTTGGGGGTAGGAACTGTGGACTATGAATTTTACTGCTATAGAGGAAATACTACACATTCTCACCATTGTTTTATCTATTTATTGTGGATGAATGCAGGCACATCAGCTCTTGAGGACATTGGAGGAGAGTCCACACTCCCCTCACAACCACAGCTGAATGCTTAAAACAGATCACAACCCCTCCCCCACGCTCTCTTTCTGTTGCACTGAATCCTTAATTCTTATTTACGGGTTGAAACTGCTGCACTGGAAGTGCCCAGTCACCCCAGAACAGAAATTAGAGTAAATTTTGCATCAGTTTCCTGCACTAGATTATAATGAGCCATGAAATACTAATCTGAGTTTGCCATTTCCAAAGTTCTTGGTTATTAATTTTTGAGAGTGCAGTAACCATCACAAAAGGGATGGCCTTACGTGAGGCAAGGTAGGTGTGTGCAGACAGGAGAAATCTGGCCCTCTGTTGTTGCAATATTAATATTAGTTTAAAGGTCTTATGAAAGGAACAAGGAGCACACAGCTGGATTAATACCCTTTCCTAGGAAGTTGCAAGATACCTGTGAAATCTGTCACTATAGAATGAAGCAGAATCATAAACATTCCTGCAAACATGAAATAATAGCGAGAAAAATGCACTTTTGAACCGTCAGCCATGCCAACAGTGTCACTGCCTGTGGTGTAGAATGAACTCTGCCTATTTCTCTTCCCATGACATGCAGTGCCTTACACTTTGCAAGCCTGCTTCAGGGATGCATCACCTCTGCCTTAAACATGCAGAATAAAATAGCTTCAGAATTGTATAAAGCATTGCAGAACTCATTTGTTAATATTATTGCTCCTTTTAAAACAGGCTTAAATGCTGAAAGAGCTATTAATGTCGACATAATTATCATGGTGAACTAGGCATGTGACAGCCTTTACAGAAACAGACCCACTGAGTTTACAGAAGAAAATCATATGCCGTATTTAGTTTGAAACATCCAGACAACCTCTTTCTAACCTAAGGAGATTCAAATAAAAGACCAGTGACAAAGGCGTGTTAGGAGCAGCTGTATATGCTTCCGAGAAAACTATTAGCTTGTCAAATCAATTTCTTTCCTTGTATTCTGCTCTTAACTAAATGAATTTGATGACATCTACTCTACACTCTTGATTAAACAGAAGTTAAATTACTTTATAGAGAAATGAACTTCTGACTGAAATTCCACATTGTTATGAAGTATGAACTCTAAACTCAAAGCAAGATCTAAGGCTGCAGAGTGAATTATGCATGTGTTGGGATGATCAAGGGAGCAGGATTTTAACAAAACATAGCCCACTTAACAATTCTGTATAGGGAATTAACTTTCCTATATTTACTACCCCCCAAAAAGGCAAAGTGGAGGCAATAAAAAGCATCAAGTTACCTCATTTCTAAGGCAGCTGTTTATTAATGAGTAGGTGCTGAAGCAGGGCTCTGCCATAATGCAGTGTTTTATTGCAGAGTTGTGTTTTATCACATTCATGCAGAGATTTTCACGAGCAGGAGAAAGTTCTTAAATCCTTGCAACCTGTGGTATATGAGAATGAGCCAGGCTTTTAGGACAGCTACATAAGGAGTGTGTCTTAAAACTTACAAGAATGTTAAGACTGTTCTTTTTCACTTGTATAAAGTTATTTCCTGCATCTTTTCAATCTCTAATTTACATTCTGTTTTGCTGAGTCGTTAGATATATTCAGTCGTGGTTTCAGTAATGTTGTTAGGTTGTTTCTTTGTTCATGTTTTGAGGTCAGCACTGATTAACAGGACTTCTGCTTTAGAAAATTCTTCTAAAACTACTCCCAACAAAGAAATAAAAGTTTAAAAATAAGAACTCCCATGACTTTAGAATGCTGCCACAACTACATATTAGACACGGTGAAAACGATAACACTTTCTTTATATTGTCTGATAAACCAGCTAAGCACTGATTTGGAACATCTATTTGTCCCCAGCTCAAACATAATTCAATATCTATCAGAGGACATCTGCTGCCCTCTATGAAGCCAAAATACCTAGCTCTGCCTGCTCACATGGCTTGATCATAAGTGCTACTCACACTGAAAAACAAACCCAAACTAGCACTCAACGTAGTTGGTTTTGTACCAGCTCACTTAATGTCCAAGTATAGCCAAACTTAACTTTAGGTTATTTGGACACTTTTTCTTGAATACTTTTAAGCTATTTACCAGAAAGAGGGTGAAAAAAGTAAGTCTGAAGGCTTGTTAATAGCTTCTGAAAATCATTGACTAAAGAAAGTATGAAGACAATACTGGATTTTTCCCTTCCATTTTTTAATGAGACTGAGCAGCATTCCTATAGTGACATTGATGAAGTCACCTGTCATTGAGAACTTAAGATATATTGAGAATGAGAAGCCTGGTGAGCAGCAGGCAATTTTTTTTTGCAGTAGGCAATTTGTCTACAGCAATTTTAAGGAACAAAAGGTTTTACCTAACATTGGCAGATTCCTAACTTTCTTTTTGTCAAAGAAGAAGAAGGTCTTATCACATTACAGTTGGCTTTTAATTTATTATTCAAAAAAGAACTCACAGATTTAAAGAGATTAAGAGAGTAATATTCAGAGCAAAAATGTGAGCAGCTGAATAGGATAGAACAAAAATGTTTAAATCCTCATACACACACAGATACAGTTTCATGTCTTAGAGTTTGCTGAGTTGTCAGCTAAAGCACTATTAACATCAATTAAGTTACTCCTACTGAAGCTGGCTCTAGCAGAACAGTTTAAGCCTTTCTTTGTAAATATTTGATTTTTGAACTGGCTGTGGACTTCATCTCATTGGCAAAGCTCCCTTTTATCTCAGAAGAGCATGAATTGACTTCTGTTTGCATTTCTTCGGAGATGCATGTTGGCTGTCCAAAATCAGCATTGGAGACATAGGTCTAATTTCCAGTAACTGGTCTTTTTTGACTATTTCTCCTCTTTCCTACCAAAGCAAAACCTACTCATTTAGATTTCATACTTCTCATTTCCAATTTCAATCTTGTGCGACACAAAACTCCGTAGTTTATTTTCCTCCACCCTTAGATACAAGTCTATACCTTTGATTAGATCCCAGTTTTTCAAGGTTAGAATTTTTCTGTTTAATACTTTTTCTCCTCTCTCTGTAAACACAGTGGAATAGTTTTTTCAGAAACTCCAAGTTATGAGCTGTGCAGACCATGCTGAGAAGCATCCATTTTCTTTCTTCCTTGGCTGCCCTGTCCTTTCCTGCAGCCCTGGAAGATGTTAAAGCATTTGATGTAGTGGTCAGATCTTGATGGATTGCACAGGGGCATAGGAATCTTATGTGTATATAATTCCTTTCTCTGTATTTTTGTCAACTATCCATGTTGTCGGTGGATGTAAATAACTGTAAAACAGTGGTTTAAACAGTAGAGATGGATCCATTTTAAAATACGCTTTTCTTGAAAGTTCTTGGAAACCAAAGGAATGTGTTTGCAGAGAGATACTGTTTGCATTTTGCTTAGGTATTTCCAATACAACAATGTGGAATGTAAAATCTAGATAATTAGTTATACTAAAAAAGTAAGTAGGTTGTTTTAATTGCCGAAGTCTCTAAATTAGCTATTTTAGCTGGTGAGTGTACTTCCTACCGAAAAAAATTTGCTGCATGGTATTTGTCTTTTGTGTCTGTGGGAAGAGGTGATGACATCTCAATTGTAGTATTATTTGTGTTAATGTGACATTTCTATGTGAACGATTTTTCGAAACACGGGATGTGTGTACTCCAAACTTAATTCAGAAGCAGAGCGAGAGAACAGCAATTTGCTTCTGTTTTAAATATAGTTTGGATTGACTTTAGTTGAATCAAGTACAGAGGAGATAACATTGCAAATAAATGGAATAGCAGGAAAATCTCATTTGACTTAATAACTTGTAATTTCATTTAATTGGTACTAACAGGCGTCTAAAAATGCATATGGTGACATTTAGAAAAATGCTCTCTTTTTTTTTTTTTTTTGCCAAATATTGTTTGCCAGGAGCTACATTTTGATTCTACTCTGGAAAATATTTCATTGAACGTAGCTTCTTCTTGTTGAAGTCTCAATATTAGGATTTGTTTTGTATTTGATATGCTGTTTGCAATGTACTGCTTCCTGCTGAGAAGGATGAGAATCTCCATGTCCCACTCACCCCTGACCTCCTGCATTCAGGCTGCTGTTAATAAACCTTGGATCAGTTCAAGGGAAGGGCAGACTGCCACCAACCCCGAGGTGTCACAGAAACAAGCAAGCAAATGACCTGTAAATATAAAAAGTAAAAGGTGCTATGTGTAACAGTAGTTCCTATGGTGTTTGACAGGAAGTGAACAACCCAACTGGAATTTTTAAGATTACCTGATCACAGCATGCGGATAACAAATGTTAGCAAAAATGGGATGCTAAATTATCTTTGTCCTTGACTTGAAAAAATTCAGCTGTATTTAAGTAAAACCTGCATTCAGACTCTGTGTGGGCTTGAGTAAATTTTCAAATCATGACATTGACAACATTTCTTATACATTTTGCAAAATCATAGTCCTCCCTGCAACTTAAAGTTTCTACTTGCCCCTAAAATAGATGAAGAAATTAAATTTCATTCTTTGCTTCTCATTTCTGGAGCACTTGTATTTTTCTTAAAGAAATTTTTGCAGATTTTCTTGTGCAAAATAGTTCAATTTGAGGCTCAGAACAAATAGTTATTGATTTTATTGATTTTATTGATATTCAAATGACATGTTTAATCAAATTTACTGAATAAACAGTATGTGGTGATAATTGTTAATTTACTACACAAGCCTGCCTTCAAAGTGTTTGAGTAAGTAAAAATTCTGATGGTAAATATGTGCAAATTTTAGATACTTGGGGGTTTCCTCGGTGACCTGATACCAAACCTCCACCCAGCACCATATATTCACCATCTCCATTCCAAATCATAATTTACAGGATATTTATTGCATCCTGCTATGAATGAGTCTATAAAATCCCATTTATAGGATTCTATAAACAGGATTTTCTTTCATTGTGTGTGAAGAAATGAGCGATGAAAGCACATTAATCTGGGAAGAATTAACCATATTTCCAATCATTCTCAGGAGCTGAAGCAGGATTTTAATTGGTTTCACTCAGAGGCCTTGCTGTGGAGTTTTCAGTATTGATGAGATTCAAAAATGTCTATGTATTTCAGGAATCTACAGAGAAATGAAAAAGTAACCATTTGTCTTAGTAAGTAACTCTGTCATTAGGAATTTTCCAACAAGGTAAACTGTCCCGTTTAAAAGATGGCAGAAACCTCTATGAGCAAAAATTCCTAAAACTTCTATGTTTGATCTCTCACTGTTCTAATTCTCATGGGCTTCTTTAGCTGCCTGCACCTTGCTCCAGCAGAAGAGTAATGACCTTGATAATCAACCAGCGAAACCAAACCAGGAGACCTATAATGAAGTGATCACTAATAAGGAACATTATTGGTGATAAAAAAATTTTATGCCAGTTTTGCCTGTGTGCAGTGCTACTTTAGTGAAAAATATGCTGTCAGATATCAAAAATTGTTTAAAGGACAGGCAACGTTTTGGAACTCACCTGCAATATTTTGTTGTCTTAGTTATGGATGCTGTGCTTTATGATTTTGGTGGCTGGTGACAAAGTGATCTCTCTATTTATACCTGTGTGCATATTAGGACAAACGACAAGATTCTTCAGGGTTAAAGAAAAGCAAACCATAGATTGAGAACCTCAGGAGAAAATGCAGCCTCTCATACCTAACAATTTCTGTAATGGTTATTTTAGTTACAATAGCTTTGGATGGAATTTGTGTTTCTTTGAATGCAAAAGAAGCCACTATGCCATGAACAGCTCAGGCTTCAATTTTGGATGTTATGATGCAACTTCTTTCTTGTTCATCTGTACTGCTGTGAGCTTCTAATTATGTAACTTAAGTATAAGGCAGTGAGTTTCATCTGCACTGTTCCTCCATCACTAAGTTGCATGTCATGGGCATTCACAGAAGCTGCCATTTAATTTCTCACTGGACAAAGAATGAAGTCAAATTTTGTGGTATCTATACAGCTTCATCTCTATTTTTAAGTCACTTGTGTAGAACTGAGCTGTCAAATTGTCACCCAGTGTCACAAGCACAATGGAGTGGCATGATAACATAAAAAATCATAAATCTAACATTTATGTGGCCTATTTTTTAACTATCACCATTAATTTTTACTGTAACTTTTATATGAGATGCCTGCCATGATACTCAGTTCTTTTCAAATATGCAGGAGGAGATAAAATATAAGTGTCATATTGAAAATATACCCTTCTGTCATCAGAACTCCAGCAGATTCAGTATCTTGAGGTCGCTTATATGGCATGAGCATATTTGACATTAGTGACTGGATTTAATGAATTCTGTCTGTTTGGAGCATAAGCAGCCTAAAATGTATCCCTAAGGCTGTCCCAAGAAGAAATAAATCATGCTAATAAAGTAAGCGCAGTTGTTAATATAGAGATTGTAATCATAAACCTACATTAAAAACAACAAAGAGTGCTGATGTAGTATCACTCAGATTATTTTATTTAGTCTGAGTTGCCATAGCAACCTTAGGAATCGTGAGATCACATTTTAATTAAGAATCTCCTAGTAATTCTGATTGTAACAGCCTTAAGTACATGGTATGCTGATCTGCATACTGAATGCAGAGGAGGTTGATAAATATACAGGTCACTGGAATTCCAGTATAATTTCACCATACTTTTGCGAGGGCAAATTCAGATTCAGCACATCGACAATCTCAATCTTTCATAGTATTGAAATATAAGAAAAAAAGTAAAAACAAATCTTTCTCTTGCAGTATTCTAGGAAAATATGGGGAAAGTAAAAAATATTGCCAAGTCTTTGCACCTATTGAAATCAGCACATGGTAAGATGGTAACAATGCACAATTCATTTTCTTACTTCAGGTGCAGATTTCATAGCTATTGAATTTAGGAGTAACAGCTGTATGATCAGAATGAGAGACCATGTTAACTGGAAAATGTGATGTGTTCCTGAGAACTAAATATCTGCTTAGGGCATTTTGCATCTGAAGAGCTCCAAAAACAGTCAGATATTTTAAAGTTGCCACTGTATAGTTTAGAGCACTATCATATTGAAATATAAAGCCATTTCTAGAAGGAAATAATTAAAAATTAGTTTTGAATTGACTGAACTCAACTCCTTCATTTTTCGCTGTCGTTAAACCAAGCACCTCAAGGTGTTACACATATTACTCTCTAAAGTCTGGTAGCAGCAGAAGGCAAAGATGTCATTGCACTGTTCTTCCACTCTCAGCTGCAGGTACCCACTGTGTTTTAATTGAGATAAACGGTGAATTACATAAACAATAGAAAGATACTGCTGTGAGGTAGGGCTTTATATTTTTAATTTTTATTTTAAATGTTAGAATTTCTTATCTATCCTAAACTGAACTGAAAATTTTAAACGGGAAGTCTTAAAATATAGCCGTAAATCAGGTATGAATGTTTATTGGGGGTAGTAGGGCTCATTAGTAGTCAATTATGGAAAAAAACCACACTGAAGAGTTTCTTGGAGCTAGACATTTATCACAAATACTATCAGCTTCTACTGGCAAAACATTTGTGGTGGAAGACATTTACACCAGAAAACTTGTAACCACCACTTCTACTCAGGCAGTCCTGGAAGGTAACACACAAAGCAGAAATCAATTTTGCAATTCAGCATAATCTATAAAAGCTTAAATGTCATTGCTGAATCAGTTTCCTGATTTTTAATCAGAAATATTTACTTTGGTGGCTACAACCTACATTTCTTCCAGCCAACAGATATATAAATCTTTTCATGTCTTCAACCACTTTCATCTACACGCTGTTTAAAAATTCTGTGATTTCTGCCTTCTTGTGGTTTCTAATAATTTTTGGAAAAGGTGTGAAATAAACATTTCAAGTGTCATAGATTTATGCAATAGGATAGAGCAATAATATCCTCTCTTAAAGTAGTTTTGATGAACACATTTAACTAACCTACTTGCCTTTATGAAGGCATGTCATACTTGATATGAAATATTGGCTAAAGTTTTCTACCTTTTGGTAGCTCTATGGGATAGCTCTCTCTTGGTAAGGATTGCATCAAAATGCAGCCACATTTTTATTGCAAGCCAACCATTGTACCACGTCTGCTTTTAATGTTCACATGGGATGCATGTTCAAGGAGGAAATCGAGATATAATGTTCATTTATATGTCAGACAAGGCTGAAATGGGAAATTAGTGGCTGGATAGTCGCTGGATGATTTAGTTCAGTCTCTCTGTTGCACTGAATGATGTTGTAATGATAGATACAAGCATTTCAAACTGACCTGGTTAGGACACTCATGGTATGCAATTCCAATGGGGTGTAATTGAATGTCCTCCTCACAATGCATTAGCTGCTTAATTATTTGCACTAATGATATTGTCCAGCATTTTACACTCAATGCCAGACAATTTGGTTAAAGTTACAACCATCTTAAAATCTATTCATATAAAAATTAAGTAAGATTACCCCAAGATACGACCTGCAATATGATCAACTACAAATAACTATTTCAGGTTATAATGAATTCACTCAATTGAAAAGTGTTTCTAAGAACTTTTTGTAATAAATAAAAAAAGTCACATGTTTTCTGGTCATGCTATTATTTAGGATACAAATGCTTTTTGTTTGGGTTTTTTTTGAGTTAGAACACATTTTATATTCACAGAAGCATGAAAAAGAAGACAATAAATCTAATCTGAAGTACAAAAGAATTATATGAACTTGAATGTCCTCTAATGGTGACATAGAGCTTGAAAAACATTTGCCATTTCCAATGGCAAAGTTAAAAGAAAAAACAGGGGTGGTAACAACCAAGAAGAAAATTAGTTCTGGCTCAGAATAAATTACTGTCGTTATGACTGCAAAAGCTTCCTTCCCTGAATGAAGCACCATTTTGTGAAGGTTCATTATTCCTGTGTGGCTGTGGTGTGCCACCACGTTTTCATAACTAATTCAAGAACAAAACCCAATCTATTTGCATTATAATCCTTTGTAGCTACACACACTATTCCATGAAACATAGGGCTTTATTTAATTTTCTTTCTATTTGTATTCTACCTAGCATGTGAAAAAGCCTACAAGCAGAACTTCATTGAACTTTGCATTTCTGTTGACTCTAGATTTTGAATTTGAATGATCAAAATTTTAAAAAACCATTTGTAACAGCGGAGCAAAATAGGAACTGCTAGGATCTAAACACTTAAAAATATGTCTGTTTTCTTCAGGGGTCTACTAAAGCCCTAAACCTTTACTTAGATTATTTCAGGAGAAATGTAGAATAAGGCTAACCTGCTATTTTTCTGTTTTCCAAGGGAAAATGTAAAAAAATTTTGTGGTCAAATAAAAGGTTAAATACAGATTAACCTCATCAAGTTAAACAAAAGAGATTGAGGGAAGCATTCAGAAAAATGCTGAACAGATATTAAAATTTCATGCTCTGATGTTAAATGATAATGTAACCTGGATGGAAAATCTAGTATGGACCTAGTGAATGGGGTACAGATATGAGATGCATCTTGTACAAGGTGCAAAAATCTCTGCCAATAAATGTTTAGTAGAATTTTTCTGTTAAAATTTGTTCTGCAGTCTCCAAAAAGCAATGTGCACTAGCAATTCAACTAAATATGTGATTAATAATTAAAATAAATAGCTGATTAGCATTTGCATGAAGAGTGTAGGAGTGCCTGCATGTGTATGAATGTCTGTAAAAATAATCTGAATCATAAGAAGCTTTTAACATCATTTAGGAATTGTTTGATGATGACGCAGAAGAAAACAATTTTCCATATGGTGTTTTCTCTCAGGCTCAAAACATTGCCTTCCATGTAGAGCAGGTTTTTTCCATTTTTATGCTACCTTTATGCCACCAGGATAAAAGTAGTATCGTTAGTGATCTCCAGTAAGTCACATTAAGGAATCTGGTATTAGTGTGTTGCAATTGTTTGACCACCTGCTGCTACAACAGATGATGTGGATGAGAAGTAAAATTGCATGAAGTAGAACTTTTTTGTGTTGTGCAGTCTCTCAAAATATGACCAGGAAAGTTATGTGCAATTCTTTAGTTAGTGACACAAGAGTTTGATATTGAAATTATTCCTTGCATTTTGCAGAATTCAAAGTTTCTTGTGTTCCTTGAGACTGGATTCTTTGTTTTGTTGTTTGTTGTCAGATTGCTTCTTCTTATTGCTTTATTTTTGGGGTGGTTTTGTCTAATGTGATTTTTTAAAATATATAAGTTAGACCTTTATGCTATGCTAATGGTATTCATTTTGCTTTGGTTTTATTTATGACATTTTTCATTAAAGGTAGGGTTTCCTGCTACACAGTATATGGACTTTTTAGTTCTCAAACATATGTCCTTTTTCAGTCTAGTTGTGATATGCTTCAGCAGTGCAGGGGCAAAATGCAAAAGCTTGGCTGGTTCCTGGTGTGTTCTGCTGCTCTGTTATTAACATTAATACAATTTTTAATTAAATATTAAAAAAATATTCAGTATCAGTCTCAGATAGTTCTACTCTGTCTGGAACGTCTTTTTCGCTGTGTCTTCCCAAGAAGACTCATGCCCAGCTTATTCAAGTTGATCAAGTAACCATTTCTTCTAAATTTTGCTTGGTCACAAAGGCTGGAGTTGTTTTATTCTTGAATCAGGAATTATGTGCTATTCATCATGCCAGAGTAGCCAACCAGATAAACATGGAAACAATGCACCATGGTCTTTTTTTTATCTCTAGCAAAACCAATTTTTTAAAATTCAAATTAAATATGTTGGAGCAATGTCATACCTAAGGGAAAGACCATATAATTGCTGTAACTTGGATGTTATTCTGTAAAAATAAACAATGAAAAGCTATTTACAAGGTATGTGTAAAAATTGTGTTGTTCTGTAGACTTTTTACCACCCTCCTGTTCCCTTGCTTTTCTAATGAAGTTAGCACCAATGGAAAGTCATTTAAATTTTAATTTGAAAAAGGTGCTTCTACACCTACAGCTCTTTTGAGTCAATGTGAAATATTTCAGCTGCTCGTGTCCACGCACCACCGACCCTCCCAGTGATAGAAGACCATGAGCAAGGCAAAGGACTGCACTGCCCAACGACCTTTAGCTTTATTAGATTCACCAGAAAAGCAAGTTTCTAGGCACCTTGCATTATGCCTGGAGGAAAGTAAGCTCTAGCTCTGCATTCATCATATAAATAGCTTTTGTGTGCTTCATGTGACCTAATTTAGGGTAAAGGCATGGAATATCCCATAGGTGGGACATTACTCATGGATAATTTTATTTGCAATATCTAACCAAGACATATATGTTTTTTCACTGATCATACATACATTTGATTTTTGTTGTAGAATAGTTAGCATTTGAAATTTCATTTTTGAATGTCAATGCAGAAATTTTGGTGAAGGATAATTATCACGTGCTTCATCATTTCCATTTAGCAATTGCCAGTGCTGTTTATTTTACTTTTTATTTGTTCTGGAAAATGAAATGCATAGATACTTTGGAAAGAGTAAGTAATGTAGGTTAGAATATGTTCTAAAGATGTGACCCATTTTTACAATTAGGAAGAAATGCACAAACAGATTAAAAGCTGCAACAGAATAAGATCAGCAGACCTTTTGCTCAAGCAAGGTACAAAAAGGACAGGAGAGGTATCATCTGGGATTTTAAAATGTGGTTTCTTCTCCTTTAAAACTAAGATCAAGCTGAAAAATATTCTAACAGGAAAAAGAAGTTTACATTTTAATTTGGGACTTTACAGTTGTAGGACCTTCCCTTATGAAGGCAAATGACAAGACAAGCTTGTGGACTTCTGAAGAGTTATGTAAAGGCTCTTCTGTGACATTTTTTATATTACTGCAGCAAAAAATATTTTTGGCTAAGCAACATATCTTGCTGTAACTAATTTTCAATCCCTTTTATCACCTCCTCTA
The DNA here is from genome assembly GCA_013398015.1 of Oreocharis arfaki. NCBI lineage: Eukaryota > Metazoa > Chordata > Aves > Passeriformes > Paramythiidae > Oreocharis > Oreocharis arfaki. Next base: position 236,010 of record VZRR01014012.1, on the reverse strand, counting down.
CACCTGATATGTTACAAACAAAAGCCTGATGCTCATTACAGTGTTAAAGCCATTGGTGCAACTGTAAAGTTGAGTATAATTTAAAAATAAAAATGGGAAAACCTTGACACTTCTGGTCTTCTGACATTGTATTTTTATGTAGAACACAAGTAAGCTAAATCAACTGAAATATTAATGCATGTTTCTGAAAGATGAAGCTCTTGGCAGAGACGCATTTCTAAATTAAAATTATTTTAATAACACTGAAGTTCAGTTTTCATGGGGTTTTTTCCACTTTATTATAGTTTTTCACTAGAAATTAATAATATTTTAATATGGTGCCTAGAACTGGTAAAAGTTTTTAAGTCCAGATATAGCATAGGAATATTTTGACATTATGGATGGTTCAGTTGTGGAACAATGAGAATGTGTAGTTTTGTCCTTAATTTGCCAGTATCAATGCTTCTTTCAATATTATCACGTCGATTTATTTTATTTTATTTACTAAATTGAAATTTCTGAAGAAAAACAAACGAATGTTTTTTCCAAAAAGGCTGGAGTTTCAGAAGAATGTATTAACCTCTAATTGTTTAAAAAAGCATCTTGTTCAGCAGAGCCAAACATCATTTGGTTGGGACAGTAGAGTGAAGGAGGAATTAATGTTATCTTTTGTATGGTCCCTATAAACATTGTTATTGCTTTGTTAATAGTGACACCAGAGCAGCTGACCTGATAGTTTGGTACAGGATTTGAACATCAACCTGAAAAATCAATGAAGTGGTGTCAGTTCACATTTTCTGAGGCTTCCAGCTTATTTAATTTAGAGACATGCATCAGCAATGGAAGAGAAAACTTAATTCTGTATTTATCATGCATAAAAAATTAATGCTGCCACGAATATTATTTACTAATAAAACATGTATTTAACTGATATATCTTTAAATCATACATTCAGTGTTATCATGCTCCATTTCTAGTTATGAGCCAAGAATTGAGCCCAAAGGGTTTCTGGTTATATTAAGTAATGTTAAAGAAAACGTAATCTTTTAAAATACACTATATGAAAGATAAGGGGAAACAAAGGGTAATTTTTGGCAGGGCTTGGGATTCTCATCATATGGAATATGGAAAAGTTCTTTATAAGAAACCATCTTACTTCTTTTTCTCTAAGAGACAACTAAAGGAATTCGTTCTCGGCGTCTTAAGGCACCATTATGGCAGTTATTGAAAGAATCTCGCTTTATAATGGGAGGTCATGGCCATTACATACTGATAACCTACTTTAGGGAAAGCTCACCCATTTATTCATAGTTCAGATGTTTTCTATGTGCATTAATCTTACCCCATGGACAAATAAGAATGTGGGAGCTTTGTCCTTCTTTCCAATCAGAAAATTTTGGAACAAGATCAGATGGAAACAAATGATTGCAGCAATATATTTTTAAATACTGAAACTCTTATAGTTTGATGCTGCAAAAATGCCTGTGGTTGATAACAGGAAGTATAGAAACCTAATTTTATCTCAGTTCTGTTGTATGACACTTCAGAGTTACTAAATTAACATAATTTCCTCAACATTCTATTTAGGGAGTAAAAGGAGAAGAGATGAGCAGTATGACCAAGCCAGGCTGGAAGGTGTCTGACAGAAAAGTGTGAGTAGAAACCTATTTCAGATTCATTTTTGTGCAATATTCATCTATGATGAGGGCCTGCAGTGTATGAAAACACATTTAGATTTGTTAAACACATAAACCAAGAAACTCATTTTCCACGGTTCTTTGTTCTCAGTTCCACAAATCTAATCTTGCTACATTCAATGATTTCAATGAGAGAGAGAATTCACCAGGAGCTTTGGGATACAAAAGTATTTTTTCAGAATGAATTCTTTTATCATATTTAAGGTATTCAGGGATTAGTTGCACGTATGGTCTCTGAATTGAACTCTAAAGCTCTGAATTCTACCCCAATAAATGCTTCCTACAATCTAAAGAGGAAGTCGTACATGAGAGACAGTAAAATAAGTGGGGACCATTCCAAGGTAACCCATGGAAAGTGCTGAATAAAGGAGAGTTCACATCTAGCTAATTGACTCTTCTGTGCCAGAGAGAGAAAAGTTGGGTAGAAAACAAGCTAATTTAAAGACAACATATGTTGTTTGTTGCTTTGTTATGCATTTTCACATTCATGTCTGAGTATTTTCCTGTCAGTGACTACAATATAAAAAAGAGTTCTATGTCTGGATTTACTAGAGATATGGCCATTTAATTAAATTTTAACATTTTGTGGTCTTTCACTTTACTATACATTAATTTTCTATGATGCTGGCATGATGTGCTGATGGATTTCACAGTCTACCAAATGAAGTAAACCAGGGATTTTTCAGGCAGTTTCATTTCTTCCAGAAGTGATGGCATTAAAATTCTTTTTGGGAAGACGGTTATCAAAAATTGATGCTTCATTCAATGTTTGAAATTCTCTTGTAATATGTATTAAGTCTTGTCACTGTAGTAATAATTGCCTGTTACACACCAACTTTGCTAGTGAAAATACCACAGCCTTGCTCAATGACAGTTGGGCTTCATTATCAAAGAGAAATTGTTCAACAAACTGGAAGTTATAAATAATTTTCCATTATGGCAGTAATTGTTACCATCTTCTGTAATGTCAAAAAATATATAGTCTTATTGTTAAGCTTTGTATGGTTTGTGTTATTTTTTTAAATTTATTTTTAATTTGGGGATGCTTGCCTTGAATAATTTTTTTTTTTGTCAGTAATCAAATTCCTCGTCCCATAGTAAGTACAGTTTTAAATTTTTTTATACAGGACTGTTCTGTGTCTACTTTGTGTGACTTGATGAGAAGGAAAATAAGCTGCAAACCCTCCTTCTTTCCTTTACAGTTGTGGGTCAGTGATCAGTATGAACCAGAAGATTTTTGTTTCTTCTTAATGGCTTTGCTGAAGTGGGGATTGCTTGGGACACCCTCTTACATGTTCATATCAAGAAAATGTTCCCTAAGCATCTGCTGATTATACTTAAATCTTAATATTAGTGAATACAGGTGTCCTTTTCCAGATTCTCTACTTCATATGCAAGAAGTTCTGTCCCTAGGAGTTTGAAATAAAAGGTGAGAGGCAACAGATAAAAAAGGAGTGGAGAGATAAAGCTGTATGTTGGTATTTGAACACTGATGTAATATGCTTTCTAACAGTCAGTTTTTCAATATTGCTATTGTACTTTCATTTTTCAATCCCTTACAGTGACCTTTTAATGAGGGATAATTTTTCTAATACTTTTTCATTGATTTTGGTAAGGAATTCCTCCAAAGGGAAAACATTGACATTCTTCTGACATTACTTTCAGGAGTATACTGGAATTCAGACTGGGTTTTGCAGGTCTTAATGAAATAGAAGTGTGATGAGAAGAGTCTGAAGACAAAGATGGAGATGTTGAAGGAAGCAGTGAGACAGGAGATGTGATTCAAGGTCTGGTCTTTGTGGCTTAATTGTACAGATTTCACTGCTGCGTGCTGGAAAATGCAGTTGAATTAGTGCATGCACATAGTGAAAAAAAAAAAAAAAGGATATTATAGGAATAAAACATCAGCTATATCCTGGGCAAACATTTGAAGTGTGAAGGGTTGAATGAAAGTGACATCTATAGCATGGCTTTACTGGGTGTGAAGATTAGGGGAGTTTCCCATATAGATCCTGGCAATGTGGAAGGACAGGAGGAAGATGGGTCTTTTAGATACCTGCAATATATGAATTTTAGGACTATACATACAGTGTTTCTAATCTGAAGTTTTTCAGATGTTTTTCTTATTTCACTGCGTCTCATACTCCAAGGACAGAGTATATGTGGACAGCAATGCAGTAAAAGATCTTATGTGCAACAAACATTTCTGTGGCTGTGTACAATATATTGTGATGCAGGATTGCTTCTGAAATGGCAGTGTTATGCAGCTTGATAGGCATTCTACACTCTCCTGCTCATTAATTCAAATTTACTGCACTTTGTTTCCTTCTTGGTACTTTCAAAAATTATTGAAAGGGATATTGAAATACTGTAGGTAGATAAGATGCATTTTCAGGCTGTAAAGTCACAGAGGTAATAGATAACATTTAAGTAGGAAGCACTTACCATAAATGATCATTTATTGTTGGTTTGAGGTTTTTTTGTCAGACAGGTAGTTTAATGTATAATTTATGACACATTTGTCCAGCTAGTTTGGCTGCACAGTTGATTTTTAAGCTATGATATGAAATCTTTACTGAATCTTTCTTTTAACTCTATTAGAAACACCTAACATGCTTAACTAGCACCTCTTCGCAGCAATTTCCTGGTGGAGCTATTCCAGTACTCCTGCTTTTAGGTACTGCATCAAAGGGTGTCCAGCCCAAACAGATGATAAGCAGTCAAAAAACCAATCCCCATCTAGAAAGAGATGTTGTTGCAAACAGAGGATTATTTTGCTGGGTATATGGTGATTGTCATGGTGACAGCTTAGTTGTGTCACAGCCAGAATTTGCAATACTACCCAGGCTTCTCAATCTGCCACCTATGTCAGCACTACTCCTCACCTCAGCTTTAATACAGTAACACACTGAGTTTACTGACCCCAGGCTGAGATGTTCCTAATCACCTATGTAACCTGTGCATCCAATAGCTGTGTTGATTTAGTAGGAAATACAGGGTTTTCAGAAAACCGGTGTGCCAAATCCTGTTTTATTGCTTGGCTTCACTGCACTCACACTAAAAAGATTCTCTCAGCCATGAGAACATGGTGGTGTTTACTTTCCAGAAGCAAAAGATATGTGCTGGATGGACTTTTTCTGTATCAGAATTTTTTTTTCTCTCTGCTTCCTTCCTGCATTAGTTAACAAGGGTGTTTCTCAGCACTGTGGCAGCAGAGTTTGGCAGAGGTGACAGAGGTGGTGCTGAGTTGTGATGCTGCACAGCAGGCTAATCTAAGCAAGCCATTAGTGCAACCCTCGGTGGGGTGGGATTCAAGATTAAAAGTTACTTCAATTTTCTAATCACTGGGAGGGCTACCTCCAGTAGGGCTGTTTGGTGTGGGAAATGGTAACACCAAGAACCGTAAATAACAAGAATGTGTTTGATCTGACTGAGAGTTGAACTTTTGCCTTCCTAATGCATCACACAAGGCATATTAATATGCTAAAGATTGTGACTGTGATTCCCTTAGCATGTGCATTTGCAGCTGCTTTTTAACACAGGGCAAGAGTGAGCTATGCAGAGATGACTGGTTGGAGGCTATTTGCCTGGCAAGGTGTTTTATCTGTGGCATGTCTTAATCTAGTCATCTTGCCTTCAAAGTGAAAAGAAAATTTACTTCAAGGAGCTCAAAAAATAATCCTCAAATCTTTTTCTATTCTTTGACTTTAATATAATCATTACATTCACACTTGGCATTCACAAGTCCTTTAAAAGGACTCGATAATTATTTTTGCTGTTCAGACCTATCAAATCCTGCATATGATTTGTGTAATCTACTGAAGTTCTTTGTGGTTGTTTTAAAATCCTCATCCTAACACAGCTGACCTGGATAAAATGTGTAATAACTCACATTTTGTGGTTTACCAGGACAGAATTATAATAATGCCAGAGTCTATTAAAGTAAAAGGCTATGCTTTTATTACTTAAAGGTCAGTGAAGTACTCTACCATGACATCTGTGTTCCTGCATTGTGTTCCCAATCTTTATGTTTTCACATGGACAGGTACTGGCACATAATGTTTTGAAATTGATTATGAATATTGGGGAAAGAGTATTATAAAATAATTCATGTTTAACATTTTTATCATGAACTAACTCGCTATCACCAGCTTTCTGCAATTTGACTGCTTTTTTCCTTTGGCAGTGATTACACTTTTCCCTAATTTTGCCAGACAGAATGGTAATAACCTTAGGCAATTATGCTAAAATAACTTGTCAGCTACTCATTGTTTTATTTTTAATGCGTTAAGAAATTCAATGCTCCAAAATGCAACAGACTAAAGAGCTGAATCCATTTTTTATTCATAGGGTGTCTTCAGAAGACACCGTGACTGATTGTGTCCCCAGCTGCCCGGCAGTACAGGCTGTGACAGCCCTGCACAGCCCCAGGGCATCCCACCCTGCCCACCTCAGCCTCGGCCAGGCACAGGGAGAGAAGAGGGGAATGTCTGGTTTCTTGGAGGAGATTTACTCCCAATTCTTTTGGGAGTTCAACCTCCTCAAAAGGGCGGGAGTTGAGGAGCAGGGAAGGAAAGCTGTGGTGACTGATGGCCTGAGGAGTTTAGTAGGAGCTGTGGTTTGTGATCTTAGATCAGATCACCCTCCACGACAAAATGCTCACACAGCCAGAAGAGCTGATGTGCTGGAAGGTTCAGGAAGTCTCTCGATCTAGCTAGACCACTGCAATGGTGACTCCTCTCAGCATCCAGACAGCCCTTGACCATGCTGCTTGACAGGTCTGATTCCCCAAAAAAGCGTTGCCCTACCATGATTATAGTGTTTTTATAACAAATGCTCTGTCTGTGGGTATCTGTGCAACAGATGAAATACGAACATACAAAGAAAACATCATCTCACTATCAAATTCCAGTTTTAACTTGCTGAGGAGAAAGAGCCGAGGGCTTTGATGGCTGTGCAGTGCTCCAGAGAAGGTGTCTGAATACCCTGGGCTTTGTTTCTCGTGTAAAAGAAATTAAGACCAGCAGTGTTTTGGCATGTGAGAGGTTCTTGCCCTTGCTAAGTGAACTGCGTCTCGTCCCTGTGTCTGGGAGATCTGCCTCATGTTAAAGAGCAAAGGACACCTTTTACTGAGATGCTTTATAGATTAAAAGCATTGTTCCTGTTCCACAGCATGGTGCTTTCAGGATTCACTTTGACTAGGAGAGTATCTTATTATAATCAACAGCCTTTGAAAATGTGCATTTCAGGTAATTTTCACAGATCTCATTGATGTTGTTCTGCTACATACTGCACTGTTCTTTCAAAAATGACATACTGTCATCAGGAATGAAAATGATAATATGACCAATTCTCAGAGAATCAATATTCCAACCTTTGAAATTCATTTTGTATAACTAGTGTGTGAAAATCCTCTGATTTCAAAAAAAGAGATATTTTTCATCCCACTTTATCTCTTGATAGATAACTGACCATTACACCTCCTTGTTCTCTTTCATGGTTATTAACAGCTTAGACATATTTCTTGTAATATCTCTCTATAAATAATTCTAGGCTCAGAAGTTTGTTTCTTTTACAAATTAAGCCATCCAAAAGCGATAGCTCATTTCTCCGTAACTAGAATCTGTCTCCTCTAGGGGCAATTTATCTTTGCAGCAGCTAACCCCTAGGCATTATTTATTTCATAAACTTTTATTAATCATCTTTGCCAGTTTCTCTCAGCCTGTCTCTTCCTACAGTCTTCTGCTGCACTCAGAACACCCACCAAGTTTTCCAAATATTTATGCTGCTAGTTTTGGAGGAAGAGGAGTTTTCTGAGATGTTGTTTTATTAAACCTCGATTGTTTAAATACCATTCATCAGGGATTGCTCACGGAAAACTCAAATCTGACTTTTGTGGTAGAGTAGGGAATGCCTGTTTTGTGAAGTCAGTCTGTATGACAGAGGTAGATACACAATCCCTGTGGATTATCCCCTGGGAAAGACAGCTGCAAGGAATGACAATTAATGTGAAGAAAGATGGCAAAAACTAGCCTCAATGCTTTTGAGTTTTACTTGCCCTGGCTAGAAAGAAAGAAGTCTCTCCGTAAGAATGTCTTTCCAAGCCTCTTGTGCCAACTGTTGAGCCTCAGTGTCCGTGATCAGAGTAAGAGACCTGCATTTGAGAAACCTCCCCTGCCACTCCCACCCACCGTTCCCAGTGGAGCTGTGACTGCTCAGCGAGAGGGATGGACTCTGTGAGGGCACATGGATGGAGCCACCACCTTCTTCCTTGCCAAAGCTGTAAAGGCAACACTAGGCAGGGATGAGAAACTCATAGAAAGGGTGGGATTTTAGAGTTTGCAAAGCTGGCGTGGTCAGGACATATACCAGACTGGCATACCTATACACTTAAGATAGATGTTTGGGGTTCCTTTTACATCAAACAATAAAGATATACCTTAGAGAATTTAGTGCTCTCCTTGTAGCCATAACTCATGCTACAGGCAGAACTGCAGTTCATGTGCTCATTGCAAGTCCTTTATAGACTATTTTAAACATTATTGAGCCAGGTGTTGCTGGTAGTTGCATTATTTCTTTTATATTGATTAAGAAATTTAATCCAATGGATTTTTTTTTATGGCTCCAAACAGTCTAAATAATTCATAAGATGCATTTTTAACTTGCCATCTCAAGAAATGCACATTCTAATGTGTTAAAATTATAAAAGAGTATTCTTAATTTTTTTGCTGTATGCATTGTTAAAGAAAAGAACATGTGAAAATCTACATAAGTGTTGGCATTTTTGGGGGTGGTTTCATGTATGATACATCAGGGTTTTTTTCACAGTACTGGTGATTTGTGAACAACAAAGAAGGGAACTTCCTGTGACAAATCTGTTCTGTAATTTAGTAAAAAAAGAAAATTTATCAGGGCTTCACCTCAGCATATGCCCTTTGGCTCAGAAAAGTTATCTGGAGCCTTACAGGAAACCGGTGAGGTTGAAAAGGGTTATTTATAATAACCCTACTTAGGGTCAGTCTTATTTCCACGTAGGTGGATATATGTATTTGTATGTATACACACAAATGCATATATAGCTTTATTTATATGTGAACAGCAAGACTTTTAAAACTTGATACTATTGACTTAAAGTATCTGCTTAGTTTGCAGAGTAGAATTATTTATTCTGATGTTAATGACTGGGGAATTAGACAGAAATAGAGCTCTCAGATTTCAAGGTGACAATAAATCCCACTTGAGTCCATCATCAATTGTGCCTGCCAGTAATGACTGAATCTACCCATAAAAGCCTTCAGTGTAAGAAACTCTACAAACTTTATGTATTCCATTTCTTACCTCTCTGCACTCTGAGAATGTTTTTCCTGATGCCTGTCTTGCACCTTTTGTGCTGCAATTTAAACCTTGTTGTTAGTTTTCCTATCAGTGGCAGAGATCTCATTTTCCCCTTCAATTTTGCTGTGTCACTTCAATCTTCTCTGTGCTAACCTGAAATTATGATACCAGGTAATACTTTCTCTATCTTCATATTCACTCTGTAATAGACAACATTTTCCTTTGTTAGACAAGGTCCAAGTTCTTCACCCTACAGTGTCTCAAAGAGTAATTTGCGTACCTCATCAATATCCCCAGATTTGGTGTATAGTCCCCATTTATAATATTGGTTTTTTCCTTTTTTTCCCTTTTGACATTTCAGCTGTATGAAGGGCAACTTCTTTAGTCCATCAGGATGTAAGTATTTCTCTGCGAGTCCAAACGCAGGTGAGGAGACAAGTTTTTTCCTGCCTGTCTGGTAATAGAACAGACTGTAGATCAAAATCTGGGAATAGGTCTTCATTTCTCTTTTGTCATGTTAATTGTTATGGTTTCTGACTCCCTAGAAGATGAATTGCAGAAATGCCACTGCTCTGAAATGAAACCACTCTAAAATTAGTATTCTGTTGCTGCGCCTGTTTAAACAGACCAAACACTGCGCACTGGTTTTTGGAGAAGCTGAAAGTGCTGGTTTTGTCTGATTACTTTTTTCTCAGTCCCTGATAGAACAGTCACTTTGGAAGAGAGATTGGTATACTCTACCCAATTTGCAGATGTAGGCATTAACTTGTGTCTTCAGGCTTCGAAAGGGTAGTGGCAAAGAGCTGCTTATAAATCTTAAGTTAATTTAGGATATTTAGTCTTCTGTCTCTTAGATGGATATACTTTGGCACTTTAATTAACTGCTTGTTAATTCTAGACTTTCACGTTGCTCTGTGCAGAGACTTTAAATACGATATGCCTATACTGAGACTATATTAAAGGGCATCTTTTAGTGGTTAAATAGATTCCAGCTTTATGTTTTATGCATCCCATAGATCATGTGGCTTGTGATTCAAAATACACAAGACATGTTTCCAGGGTTTCATGTACTGTAAATAAATGTAAAACAAGCTCCTTGCACAAACGTGCTACAAAGTAATCAGCACCAGGAAAGCTAAGAAGCTAAATGATAGTTGGAAGACTGTAATTAATATTAATCTCTTGCATGCCAGTACAAGTGATTAAACTACTCCACCTCTTTTGCTTGATATGCAAATCTGGCTGAATGGCAACATCCTATGACAAACACAACTGTAGCAGCCACTGGTTGAATTTAAATACGTAGCAAGGAGGTCAGAATTTAAGGAAATGTGTACACAGTTGAAGAATTTCACTTTAAAGCCTGTCGGTTCCTGTTTTCATTGATAGTAGGAAAGGACAGAGACTTTTTTTTGGTGTGAATTAGTCGAGGTAGAAATCCAGTGTCCCATATTCTCCTTGCCAGAGTGTTTTTCCTCAAATTAAGAAAAGCAACACATGAAGTTTCTGATAAGTATGGCTGGACAGTTATCCAAGTCACTACTGTAAACTATGTGTTCCAGGCTTCTCCCTGCTTTCAGTGTGAGAAGAGATAAATACACTTCATTTTCAGAGTACTTGCATAATTTTTTTCCATTTTGATATTTTCCAGTATTTTTTGCCAACATTTCCATGTATTGGGAAAGCATGAAAACACCACTTTGTTTTTGGTTTTTACAAACATTTTATACTTAATATATCAGATTCCTTTTTTTCTCAAACCTTCTTGGAAATGAAATTAAGTCTAATTTTACAGTTTATAGCATGTCAGTAAATTTTTAGGCAACATTTTAAATTTAAAAGGTGACTTTCTTTGAAGTATCTCCCTGTTTTCCATATTTTTGTCAGTAATACTTTGCAATTACTGGAGCAACATGAAAATTTTTATTCTTGAGAGAATTCTTCCCAGGGGAATTTTATTTGGTGTAATATGATATTTGGATAAGAATAACATGAATAGAGTTTAATTTTCATATTCAAATTAGGGCTGGGTTTCATGTCTTCATTTATTTTATTATTTAGTGATATTCCCTTTAGGTTTTTGCCAAGGCCTAAGATTAGCTGACCATCTGTCTATTTTGCTACAAAGCAGGATCTGCTACTCATAACTGGCAGTTAATTTTGTGGCAAAAATTCACAGAATGTGGTCTGGTGTTCTGATTTATTCAGTGACATTTATAGAAATCTAGCAAATCCAATCAGAGAATTCAAGGATACTCAGCAGAAGAAAAGTGCCATGAAAAATGTTCACAACTTCCACTATTCAAAAATATACCACCTTCCAGATTTACTCTGTATTGCTCAAACTTTTATAAGTATTTCCAGCAGGAAGCTGTAGCATCACTGGACATAGGTCTGGAATATTTATGCCCGTGTGAGGGATCTTGTGCCTGCACAGTGCACTAAGAATATGAAGACATTTGACCCCCAGGTGTTAAATACTATGGACTCACACCCATTTTTACATTATGTCATTAAGTCATAAATATGTAATAACATATGTCATAAAGGTGTGCTTGGGAGCAACAGGATAACTGGAGATAATCACCTGTTCTCTGTTTAACTTCTCAAAACTGACAGGCTTTTTAAATATTTCAGTTCCCCTGAGAGGTATCCCGAATACTTGTAGATAAAAAACCACATCCATTCTGAAAGAATCCACCATTTGATTTTAATATTATTGCAGTTTGTGCAAATTTTTAAAATCTTCTGATTCTTCTCATTTCATTTTTGTTGGCTTACTTAGATGAGTTTCAGATGTCCTTATCAGGGCAATTTTCACCCTAATTCTTGTTCAGTTAAGATTATGTTATTCTGTTCAACAAAGTTCTTCACAAAGCTGCTGCCAGTAATTGGTGTTTGATTCTTTTGTGTTTTATGAATTTTTTTCCTTTTTCTCTTTACTTTGGAGTTTAAAGTGAACTCAGTGCCAGTGCATAACAACTGCACTTCTTGTCAGACACTGATATTTTCACAATGCATGATTCTTCTTCAGGGAAGTAAGTAAGGGCTGCCTCNGGAAGGCAGAGGGATACAACAACCAGTGGGGAGAGGGAAGGGGCGGAGTGGGGGACCAGGTACCAGACAGGTACTGCCTGATGGGAGAAGAAGTCTTTCCCTGTAACCCGAGTCAGGGAAGCTGTTTACATTTTGGAGCTGACCCACCAGCGCAGGGGGTCTCCTGCACCGGGGGTTTCTGGCTTCTCGGCTTCTACCATTGCCAGCTCAACTGCCCCAATATCTGCTGTTCCTTTGTGTTAGCCAGCATGTCGCATTGTAATAACTGGAGTTGCCTGTTTCTGATGAAAAAGCATCTTTAGAGCATCTGAAACTATGTTGTGCTGTGGATTGCGGTTTATATTTAAGAACGTCTTTGTTAATTTTAGATGTAATAAGAATCTAGAAACATCTATGTAGGCCCACTTAATCTTCAGTTTTCTCTGTGGGAGACTCATTTTCTGAACACGACATAATAATGTTGCTGCTCATTGAGTGGTTCCTTTCCCTCGCACGCAGGAATGGTCCCTCCAGCTGCTCGTGTGGCTGTTGTCAGAGCTGGCACGCTTGGCCGGAGTCTGAAGCACTCAGCACTGACACCCAAAGCTGCTCTCTGTGCACTCAGGCTGATCTCAGAGCTGGAGCAGGTGCTCTCGATTGGCAGAGCAGCAGGTATGTCCTAATACTGCAAGTCAGGTGAAAGAATTTCCGCATGGGACCATTACTGTGCGTCGGCAGTGGGTTTTTGATACATGTTTTCATGCTTTACTAATATTCATATGAGGCTTTCAGTGTTTTCCTGTCCATAAAAGGGAATCAGAAACACTTTGAGTAGCCTTTCTAGCATTTGGTCTGAGCCTTTCTGTACACACTGCAGAAGAACATCATAGAAAATAAGCAAAACCATACCAAGGTAGCTATGTTGCCTTTGGATGTGCTGTGTAGATACAAAGGCTTGCTCAGGAATCTCTGCCATGTTTGTGTTGCATTGTGTGCGTAGTCCATGGTCTCGGTTTGTCAGAAAGTCATAAAGCATCTTAGTTTTGTCAATAATTTTACAAACCTTATTGACAGCAGAAAATATTAGTATGCAGTTAGGGTTTATTGCAAACTCGGTTATGTAATTTTGTGTAAAAATGAAAAAATCAAAGTCTATCATCAAAAAAGCAAATATAATCAGGAAACTAAATTAAAATATTTACATGTCTCTGATGGAAAAGCAGCTGTTCTGCTTCTATTATATCAGAATATGCTAGTCTTGATATTGGAAGTGAAACTAAACTTCTGCAATGCACATTTTATCAACTAAAAAGGTTTCTGCATTTGAGAAGTTCATTAAATGGTACACAAAAATTCCAAAAAGTGTGTGAACATGAGTGTGTGCAATGTCCTTCCATATTTAAAAAAAAAAAAAGTGTAAGATTGCAGAAGCTCAGTTTCACTTCCAATATTTAATGTTATCGGTATTTCTGAAATGTTTTCACATAGAATTAACAGCCTGGGGGGCATGATATTTATCAAAGCAGTTTATCTCTGCTGCTGAAATAAATATATATTTTTATCAAAATTTAATATTTTAATTCAAGATTAATAATTTAATTCAAGATTAGTGATTTAATCAAATGACAGAATAGCAAAGCAATTATCCCTCTCCTCCCACAATCAACTTGAGCTTTTCAGAGGTGTTGCAGAAGGAGTGTGAAATATTTTCTTTTCTCAGACATTATAATGACACTATGCAGGTGTCCTTAGACTCTAATCATCCATGACTTTCACATATGCTACACACTGGGAACAGTCCTTTTGAAGTTAATTGTGTTTCACCTGTTTACTCCAGCAGAGAGTGAAACCCTGTTTACTGAATTTTAAATTAAATATAGACACATTAAAATATAAAACTGTACTTTAACTCCTGGTAGTTTTATTTTGCATGTTGTAGGTTTTCTCAATTAAAATACATCCAATTAGATGTATTTAAAGATGAAATCATCCTCTGAGGCTTTGGGTGTAGGAATGGATTCAAAACTAATTAAATGTAAACCTCTCGAGACCTAAGTTACTTTCCCTTCCCCCTAAAATCAGATATATGTCTAAATAAGAAGAAGATCTGAAGGTTAGGGATAACCTCAGGGTTCTTGGCTTTTATTTGCTTTCAGATCACCTGACATGGGCTATTCTGTTCTATCATACAAAATGTTTCCATCTGTTTAGCTTTCTGGGGACTGAAATATGACTTCAGGTGCTTCCAACAGTTCTATTATTAAGGTTAAATAACATACATTTTTAGCAGCTTTTTCCTAAATAAAGTGAGAAAATTACAATTGAAATTTTCCAGAGGAGTGGGATCTAAGCTAAAGCCTGACACTATATCCAGAATAACTCCATCAATGAGTAAAATGAAAGCATCAGAACCATCAGAAAGAGGAATTTCTTTTTCTCATATATGGTTGTGGCTGTCTGGGGCTGAACAGAAGTTGAATTGATTGAATGACTTTACAGAGAAAACTTCATTACTTTGGGGACTAGTTTGAAATAAATTGGCCAAAAATTAAATTTATATTTTGTAATGGGCCAGATCATATGAGATTTCCCCTCAGTAGGAGCTGGGCATTCAATATTACCCACATCTTAGCTCAAAGGCACCTGAACTCAATTTATATAACTTCTACTCCTGGAAGAGCCCACGTTTATTAAGGATCACCAATGTGTTTATACCTGGAGGATACGAATCTGTATAATTAGAATTTAAAAGACCGAAATATTTTTTAGGTGATATTAAAAAGTGAATCTCGTGCAGTGCACCATGGTGCATGGTGTAAAAGCAAGATGTCAATCAGCTGAAAGTGAAAAAAAACTGAAATTACTTTCAAAATAAAGTGTAGATGTGTTGGATACATATGTTGATGTAAGAGCAGATGCTGGAGAGGGACACAAGCAGAATGGAGAGTAGCTGTCATGGGATCCTGCAAAATTGCAGCTGGAGGTAGCCAGATCCAAACTCGTGTTCAGCTCGGAGCCGTTTGATTGCTGTTGTGCTGGTGCTCAAGGAAAGCAGAGAGCGACTCAAGGAATCACAACCCATTTATGTCCAGGAGAGGAAGCTGTGAATACCAGTGTCAGAGTGGATTTTAGACTGAAATGAAATTTATGCACAGAAATTATACTTGACCCTGTGGCAGCACTTCAGTTTTGTTTTTTTTTTTGGAAGCAAAGTATTTACAATACTTTTCTTACATTTTAAACAGTACCTGAAGTGATCCTTTGATCCCCATAGGTCCAGTCAGAGTTTGCTTGTTTGTACCATAGCAATGACAGCACTTCTTGAGCTCTGTGGCATAATCCCTAATCTAAAATCATGATAAGAATGTGGTCTAAACAGCACAGGAAATCTGNCGTCCGCCCCAACTGCGACAGGAAAGGACAGATTTATGCCCAGGGTAGCACCACCTTCAGTGACAGCAGTGCCCCTGGTGAAGGTCTTGCTTGGCAGTGAAATCCTAGCTCACACATAGCTGTTTAAATTACTTGTGAAACAAATACATTTTAGTTTAATTTTTGTATGAATTTTATATAAAACGATTAATTTTGTTACAATGTATATTCCTTTTCAAAAACTTCTTTCATTTGTTTATTTCTTTGTATTTTTTCCTTGTTTATTTAGCTCTTTCTAGTTCAGATTCATTACTCCTTATTTGTGGGGCACTTGCAGTAATTTCAGTGAGATTTGCAAATCACTGACATTTTAGTCAGGAAGGAGCAGTGATTGATAGACCAGACCCCAGTACTGATGCTGAGGAGAGCAGGGGATAGTTCTTTATTAAGCTAAGTAGCTCTGGAGCTGGAAATGCAACAGGGGACATGCTTTGGAAGGAATGCATTCTAGAGAGAAGACTCTGCTGGCATAGCCCTGGCATGCAGCAAGACAGTGGGAGGTGGAATGAAGAGGCAGTCTCTAACAGTTTCCCTGTCAGTCTCTAACAGTTTCCTTGTCAGTCTCTAACAGTTCTGTCAGGTGTATTTGAGAAGTAAAAGTATCACTAAACTGGAATTGAGGAGGAGTAGTGACATGTTTTCACTGAGACAGCCTGAATGTTTCAGAGTCTAATTCCTGGATGTTGCTGTCCTCTTTCCTTATCCCTCCAAAAGCTTTGGAAGGTTTGCAAGTTCTCTAGCCATGCCCACAACCATGAACACCACTAGTAAGGGACACAAAATCAAAACAGAAAATCTTTTCCCCCTCCCATGGGACAGTCCTTCCCTGCAAATTTTCTTGGTGACCCTAAAGAGCACAGTGTCACATGACTGAAGTTAATGATTAATTAAGCTGTTTTTAACAGATCAGAGTATGTTACATTGTGCACTTTTATGCTGTGTCACACTTCTCTTAATATTTACATGTTAATCATTCTCCAGTTATTATGTATAGACATCTATGCAGCTATTCATATATGATGATGCTAGCCCAAGAACTAAAAAGATGTTCAGACTGTGCTTTGGGCTATAATGTAGGGTCTTAAGGTACAAAATAAAGACATTAAACACAGATTGTTTTTCTTGATGTGATTAAAAGTGATTCCCATTGTTACTATAGTGTGGTTTTTAATCTTTTATGTAATACTTTAAGGCAATCTGTTGAATAGAAACCACCACACTATTAATTTAGTGTAGCACTAAGCCTCAGGAGCAAATGCTAAACAACATTTAGTAATGGGTTTTATAACAAATTTATGGAGCTCCTTATGTGTGCTTTTCACTCTTTTTCAATGCTAATGCTGTTATCCATTAGCACTCAGATGTTCTTCCTCATGATACAATAGCTGTGGCAGTCTGCATACACAGACTCCAAATAACTTAATCTAATGCTTTTTGGAGAGAATAGAGAGAACTCATGAGTGTCATATAATATCTTCTACAAAACCAGCTTTAAATACAACATGCTGCTTTTCCGAGTTCTTGAACATGAGTTAATATTTTATACCTGACACAACAAAAAAAGGCCAAGATTTGTCAATGTGCCTAAAGTAAGGTTTGTACTGGGTGTGAGGAGCAGGGAGTGATATATTTCAGTTATATTTTAAGCTCCCTGGGTAAGGGGTCATAGATCACTATCCTGTGAGGCAGGAAGGAAGACAATGTAATAACAGGCCTGACCAATGTTTTTGAAAATGAAATTCAGTGGACTCAGTGGTCTCTGAGTCTAGTTTCTTTTCTGATTTTCTTGTAGCCAAGTGAAAGGTATTTCTGGCTCCACTAGACGTAATTGTATATTCCCAAAAATGATGAAGCAAGGAGGTATTCAAGCTTCTCCTCTGTAAATGACTCTGTGGAGGACAAGTTTGTGCATGATGTTCTCAAGTCTCTCAGATCTGGAACGAAAATGTAAAAGGTTTTGTTTCCGTATATGTGCAACCCCACCACCTGTGGTCAGGATTAAAAAAACCCAACCAAACTAACTTAATATTTCAGCTGAAAGACAGGGCCAAAAATGCTCCTAAAATGTAATTTTTGAGTTGGGAGTTCAGTCAATTAATTAAATATTTGACTTGACAAAGAACTCAGTAAAACAGAACATATTCTGAATTAGACAGACTTATAGGCCTCCCTCATAGGATTTCTATGATTTTTTAAAGATTGCTTTGTGTTGGTCTGCTAAGAAATAAGACCTGGAATTCCTAGAGAATTTCTTTTTGTAAAACCTGTAGATTAAATGTCTCTTTAATACATAAGTCTTTGAGAATTCTCTGTAATGGTAGTTTTGACCTAAAAATGTGTGGTGGTGGTATCAATAATACTTTTTAGAGTACAATTTTACACTAAATTTTAATTTCCCCTACCTGAGTATGCATTGTTTTTTCCTGTAAATTAGCAGAGTTTGTTGTCACCTACTCTTAAATATAACGTATTAGATTATTATTTTGGTGTCTGTGACAAAAAAAAAAAAGAGGTGCAACAACATTTATATTCATTTGTGTTTTATTTGTCTTCTCATGGAAATGTCATTATTCTATCCTGTGTGGTGAAGTCCTTAAAATGAAATAATTTGTGCTGTAGAAAGCAGAGAAGGGAGAAAGCTGAAATAACTTTATGACCTCTAAGATCAATGCCAAATGTACATCTAATGTAGATGAAACTTCTATATTTCTTTTGTGGCTAGATCATCCACTTCACTGGTTTACTGTTTTAACAAAGGTAAGGTTCTCAGCCAGCAAATATTAGATCTTTAATGGATTTTTCATTTTTCGGGAGTGTAGTTCACTAACTGCACTATAAATATGCAAGTATTTATTACATTGGTCGTATCGGTTCATGAAAATATCAATTCCCGTGCAGATTTTAGGATTTTCTAAATGATCAAAAAGTTTCAAGTTTGCTGAACTATAAAATAATAATATGAAATAATATTAGAAACCTTTTTCTGGGAAAGAGAGTGATCTTCCAACTTTTCTGCAACATTGCCACTCTGAGTTAGTAATTGATTCCTCAAAATTAAGTTGCACATTTACTTTCTGAAGCTATTTTGTGTCATCTGTCCAGAATATGAGTGAGAAAAAGAGCATTTCTTAAGGTGTCTGGCACAGGAATCCATTTTTATGAATGAGCCACTTAGTACATAAGCATTGCCTACAGCTTTTGTTTTTCCCCTCATTGTGATTATCACCAAGTTTATAGATGGAAAGAAAGGCTTTTTCTTCGTCTGGCCCATCATCCCTGACAGTTCACATTTGTTCTCTGAAGCAGAGTTTCTGTAGTTGCATTTTGTTTTGCACTAAACATCTGTAAAGGGCTGATCTACCTCCTCCTCCACTTGCTGCCTGGAACATTGTGGAGAGCAGCATCCTGAGACCTCGCAGTCTCTCTCCTGACATCCCTGTGGTGTTTGTGGCACCTGAAAAGGGAGAAAGCTGAAATAACGTAGTAAATTAGTGTGCTCTGTGTGGAAACAAAAGACAAACCAAAAAAAACAGAGAGTGAATTAAGGCTTTCTGCACTGTCAGTGTTGCCCATGGGAAAACCTGTGATTAGTAGTAGAAGCCTCTTCTTATTTGTGATTGTTTATCAGTTTCTGTAAATGTCACCACTCAAAGACAGATACAAGCATTGCCCTGAGCAAGACCACTTAGCAGGCTTTTGCAGCACATATAGAGTCCATGCAGACATTTGAATATGACTGACTTTCAGTGTAATTTTTCAGGACAAGAGGAGACATTAGCAGTGTATTGTAAGACAGAATTAGGCTTGGCTCAGTGACCAGAGCTCTGGATTTGCTCTCCCAGTTGAAGGGTCAATTGCTAACATACAGGCAGCCATGCTCCTGCTCTTTACTCCAGCAAATCTGGAATATGTTAATGCATCACTGATCCAACGTGAGGGTTGGAGAATGCCTCCATCCAAAATATAAGCTGCGTGTGTGTGTCCTTTTGCCAGCCAGGAAGCTGGATCCCAACCCTGAGAGCCTTCCAGCTGGCCTGTTGCCTTCTGTTTGAAACAGAGGGGCAGTGGCCAAATGGCTGTGAATGATGCAAGTTGGAGACTCCCCTCTGCAGGGACAGAGGGGGTCCAGCTGGAGTCACATCCACACCTGTTCATGCATGTGGCTTGTTTTTCACAGTCACTGCCACATCAGGGAAGTCTATAAAGAAGTGCTACATGACTGAAACTCAGCTCATGTGGCTGAAGAGGTGGAAAACCTTTGCTGTCAGTATGGAGAGAAAAGGGAAAATTTGACTCTTGGTACAAAAATAAGAGTGGTAACTCAGAACTGCAGGGACCCAGTACTAGCAAGTAAACGTTGTAATCTCTCTGAGTTTAACTATAACTACAAAACACTATAAAATAGAGTGTTTGCTTTTTCTCTTTTCCTGTATCGAGATTAATGGGAAAAATTTGAGCATTTCTAAATCACATTACTCGCCTCAGGAAAATGAAATGGTAATAGTGTGTCTCTTCATAGTTATTTCAAGTTGCTCATGTATGTGTTAGTTAATGTTGGCATAAATAAATTGTTTCTCTGGTGTTTCATTTTCTACATTATTTGGAATTCAGATTAATTCTCAATTTGTCTGCTTTCTGCAGGCATGTGTATCAGCGTATATCTGCAGGCATGTATAGCACACTCATTTTCTCCTTGTCTCCCTGACACACTTCCATGTGTGAAGTCACATTTAACTAATATGCTCAGATAATTTCATGTACCCTGAAGCTGTATTGATTGTATTATCAGCTTTGTACCGCCATGTAGAGTAAGGCTTATTTTCTGAATGTCTTCTTATATCCATCTGTCAGGGATAATGCAATACGCCAAGGATATGCTGTCTGATTTAGCAGAGATATTTAAACAGAGTAAAATTGTTAGACATTTACATGACCTAATTATTTTACTGCTGTTCATTCTTCTTGTTTTTTCCTCTTAAGCACTGCCTCTTTTCTTGGATTTTTCTTTACTAAATGCTTTAATAAAATCTTAATTTATGTTATTGTATCACCACCAAAATTGGTATTTACCTGCTAAAACCTCTCTAACAAAAGAGCTGTTCCCTTCCTTGTGTGTGTTACTGGTAGTGATTCCTACTTTCCAAGGATGGGTGCACTTACAATAGCTATAACTGACTAAACCTATGTCATCTTCTTGATACATTTCTTTAATTGTATTGTATTCTCTTGGGATTGGAGTGCAAGATGAAACTTCACAGTTAAAATATGCATGCTCGGGATTATGAATGAAAATCATGACCACTGAAAAGTATGAAGTGAGAACATTTCAGAGCTGTAGTAGCAAGATTTAAAGCTTCAAATAAAGGAGAAAGGATAGTGTGGATCAGTAACTGGAACAAGCTTAAATGATGCATGTCAGGAATAGAAACAGAAAATCCCAGAAACAATTCTCTGAGATACACCATGGATTGGAGCAGATAAGTAATTGTTCAGAAAGGATGAAGGGTCCATGGTCTCCTTAAGACAAAGGGAGCAGTAAAGCAGAGGGGGGAATATGGGACTGGATGTGCTCTTCTGCAGGCTTTGCAGCTTGCCCAATGTAAGGAATGGGTTTTCCTTCAAATCCCAGCTAGCCCTGACAGCCAATGGATACCTCATAAACTCAGAGAAGGTGCTAATCTGATGCCTGAAACCTGCATCAGCTGCAGCCCATTGGAAGGTTTTCCTTTCTTCTATATTTTATATAAACGAACACCACGTGACGAAACAAAGAAATGCACCTTTCCTTGCTGGAATCAGCAAATATCTTATATGACAATTACAGTTACAAGATTAAGCTTTTTACCTGGTTAAATATTCTCTGAAGCACTATTCTTTGAATTGTGGGAACTGTGAGCTATGTGATTAATAGCATTTTTGTTATTTAACCAATTTAACCAGTGGACACATTGCCAGATTTTATTTTGAAAACAAATTTTTGCCTGTGACAATCCCAGAGTGAGGAGGCCATTCTATGTGGTGTTGAGCAGCTGTGCTTTCATTACAAGTTGGTTTTTCATTCATTTGTTCCTGGGCCTGCTGAAAAATAAAAAAAGAAAAGAAAAGGAGATCCTTCCTTTAAAGAAGCCTTCGGAATCTGTTGTTGTAGTTATTGGTAAAAACATGTAACAAATTTTTCACAGCTTAGGTCACGCTGAGGCTCGTGTGAATGAAACATTCCTCAGTATGTATTGCCAAACATTTTATGACATTGGTTTAATGTGAAATGTAGTACAGTTTTTCATATGAAAATCAAATTTCCTGTTCATGTTCATTACCATATTAATATAAAATAAGACATTGTACCACCAGAAACATTTTGCAGTAAATGTATTGATTGTATAATGTCTGCTACTTCCATGGCAAAGAAAGCATGTCTTCCTTTTTGCCCATTATAATTACCAACTGCACACAGTTTTCACAGTATCCAGTCTACTAATTAATGATGATACTGAAGGATGGGCATCTGATAACAAAAACTAATTTGCATAAGCTGTCTGCTAGAAAGAAAGAGCATCTTCCTTTGCAAATCCCCTATGAATGAGCATAAACTAAGAGATTACATTTAGGTCTTGAAAGCCAGCTGAGGGATTCATGGCTTTGAAAATCTCAGCCATGATGTGTACTGCTATAAATGAGAGCAAAGCAATTCAAATGCGTAACAGCATGTGGAGGAAAAATTAACATATGTAAATAATTTAGAAATGAGGCTGTTCTTCGGAGGACGAGCTATATGAGCCTCATCATAATTGCTGTTGTCTTGAACATCGCTGGCAGTTGCTGCATTGCAGTAACAGTTCATCTGGACCCAGGAAATGCCTCTCTACTCTGATTTGCAGGCAAATCCTTCAGTAACATAAGAACACTCTCACCTAGGGAGATGGAACGATGGGACTGCCTGTGGTGAGAAAAATATTTCTGTCTTCATTGCATTCCCTACAGAGAGAACATTTGGAAACCTGAAAGGGTCAGGAATGATAAATAGGAAATCTTCATCAGTTGTGGTTTAGAGTATACTCAGAAAACCTGTTATTGTTGAAGACCTTCCAAATGGAATTGGATGTCTTTGTAATATTCTTATATATAGACAAATGAGATATTATAAAAATTCTTATCCTTATTTGTCTTTAATGTAGCAGAATACAGTAAGAGCTGTGAGACAGGAAAAGAAATCTCTGGATTTTTGTCCCACGCAGTAAGAAATGAAAACTAGAATGTTACAAAACTTGTTGCAGTTTAGACAACTCACTTTCTGTCTTTTAATGAAGGGTGGTATCTTCCTTCTATCTTTTACAGTAATGGATAAGAAGCAAACATTTGACAACTGCTTACGTACCCGAATTTAGAGTTGACTGGCACCTTCTCAGTAAATTGACATTTAATTTAATCTTTTGCCATACATTTGGTCCTTTTAAGAATTCTTTAAAAGTATTTCAACCTTGTCTTTCAGGAAATCTGATTAAAAGAAGCCCCTGGATCTTGTCTACTTTTCCCCCAATGCATTTCTTTCAGAAATATTGCTTTCAGTTGTAAATGATTTTTTTCTGCATGACTATTTAACATTATTTAGTATGCGTTAACAACAGAGTATCAGTGCACAACTCACCATCTATTGCTGGAAACTCTTAGGTTTTTTGGCAGTTTTTATTGTTTTATTGCTTCTGCAAGCATGCTGGCAGCTGTTACTTGTGTGATGATATCTGCTGGCCTCTGCTAGGAACTTCTGTGAGTTTCTTCAGTTACAGGAGGATGATTGTTTTTCTCTCTTCTGTTTTGAAGTTTGTTTTTTATCTGCATTTTTTCAAGTAGCAGGTGGAAGAAAGGTGGGACAAAATGTCAGCTACTGAGGAAAAATAGGTAGAAGCATGACATGGTATTGCCTTCTCATCCATTCTTCCCAGGACCTGTCAAGCATCATGCAAAACAGATGGCAGAGGCAGCACTGTTCCACAGGAGAGCTTTTGATCTTTGGTGCTGACTTTCATTGCAAAATTGTCCAATCACCTTGTGAGCAGGCAAAATGCCATAGCAACAGATGAGAAGGAGTGTGAGTACCCATATATCATATCTATTTGTCGAGCTGAGACCGTCCAAAGGGCTTGGGGTTCAAATAAACAGCTTGCCTGCACTTGGTGCGACAAAGGCACGAGGAAAGAAGGTGATTCAAAGCCAAGTCTGTTCTTCCCAGTTCTTATGCTACACACTGATGTTGAAAAAATGCTCTTCAATATAGCTTAGAGCAGCAAAAAATAAATCTAGCAGGCAGATTTCATGGTAGATTGCTTCACAAAATACAGGTCTGCTCTACTATCTTGTTACAGCACCTCCAGTGTTCCTGTAAGTACAGGATGAAGCTGTGAGTACAACGTGTAGGAACCACCACAATGCAAACATTCACTTTAAAAGTCTATGTTTGTCAAGCTCGATTGTTTCTTGTGCAAGAACCAGCAAAATAAGGTGCAGGTCCATAATCAAGATCCTTAGACTCTATTTCAGAGCATTTTTGTTAGTAATGTTCAATGGTTTTTGAGATTCTGTGCACATATTGTTTTCTATCCATAGATATGTTTTGTATTGATGCTGATCAGCACTTATGTTCAGGGCACAGTGGGAGTGGGATTTTACTTTGGGATTGTCATATTCAAGCAAGAGGGGACATAAAGATATCTGCCTTATGTGCTATTTATCTTTGTTTGATAAGACTTTCTCAGAGAAAAAGTGGAAAATTTAATGCCAATTTCCATAACAGTAGGGTTTTCAATCTCACTTTGGGTTTGCAACATAGTATTAAATACTGACATAAATGCTGTTCAGGGGCAGAGCCAAAAAATATCCACATTGTCTTATTGTTTCTTCACGTGAAATGAAATTTCTTATGGCACCCTGTTCCAATAATTTTTTCAAGTATGTCATTCTAAGTGTAACATTATTGAAAAAGCTTAAAGATTGTGAAGACTAAGCCTGTGTGGTTCACTAGAAATGTAATTTACCTCAACAGAAATTGCTGTGAGCAAACCAGAGAATTAAATAGAACATGTGAATGTTGCTCTAAGCTCTTGAAGCATTTTCTAAAAGAATATGATTTTCAGTGAAATTACGAACATTTTCCAGAAGGACAGATCAGAGACAAAAAGCAATATAACTTTAAAATCTTATTCATCTGAGAAAACTGCATTTGCTCCTTACAAAGACATAGCCATGTAATAATTTCTGAGTAGCAGTTTTACTATTACATTTCATTACTATATTATTAGCCTTAGAATCTTTAATTTTCATCAACCAGCTCATAGAATCAGCTAATTATTTTGATAACTTTATTTTTCATAAAAAAGAAAGGAAATATCACTATCTTTAACATATTTTTATTTTTGAACCATAAAAGGGAAAAAAACCCTAGTATGAAAAACTAAAAATAATCCCCTCTCAAGTTTAACATAAAAATTAATAAATTTTAATGTCTTGAAATATATTATTTAATTGTCTGAATTGCTAAATCAGTTGGCTGTGATAACTGCTATCTGAACTTGACTGCGAGGGAAAACATTAAAATATTAAAATATGTTTACTTTTTATTTTTCCCACTTTTTATAATCTTTATCTGACAAAAGAATTGACAAATTCATCCCAGTTTACAGTTTTGTAGTCTGAGAATCCCTGGGAAGAAATGACATAGGAATGTGGATCTGTTAAAAATTTTGCTTGCACTTTTGTACAGAAACAACTTTATTTAATCTTCTGGAATTAATTCTCAGATTGCTCAGATAATCTTCTTCTGTGCTGATACAGTGAGTATATAAATTATAGAGACTGACTTAACATATTGTTGTAACGGTGCTTTCTCCAGAGTTTATCTTGCTGTGTTCCTTTTGAATTTGTAAGGAGAGATATTTTTTATGAGAAAGTTTGATACTGAGAATGCTGAATGAGAAATAAGCACATATTTTTTTATTTCTCTCCCCAGTCTTTTTGAGCAGTTGCACTTCTGCCTTGCTCTAATTTCCCTGTACAGTTGAGTTGTCATAAATTTGTGCAGGCAGCTTGTGAATACTTGTCCAATAAGTTTTTTGAGTTTCAATAAAAACAAAAACCCCAAAATCTTGTAAGTAAAGTTGCAGACGAAGCATCTTATTACAACAAATAAGACTGTTCCAACTTGGTTTATTTCTAAACTGGTTTAGTCTACATGGCAGGACTGAGCTCTTTCTATTACTTCCACTACTTTTGTTAACATTCTCCCCAGTTTACTTTTTCAATGTAGGAGTTTTTGGGTCTGGTTTTCAGAACTGGTAAAACACATTTTACAAACTAATACTCACTCTGATATCACATGGTCAATATAAGACTTTACTCAAGTGTGGCCCTTGGTGCCATGTGAATGTTTTTGAGAATTTGTGGCTAGAATTCATTCAGCTGTTAAGAAAAAAATGAAACTGTAGAAAGAAAGACAAAAGATACCAGTCAGTAACTAAGTGAACAGTAATTCTTCTTATTCGTCTCTTTTTCATTTGTCCTCCATTTCTGCAATGCAATTCAGCAGGGAAACATTGTGGCAACTCTCCCTCTTTTAACACTGTAAGGACAAGTAAAATCCTAAAATGCTTTCAAGACCCTCTTCACCTTTTCTCCAAGCTCATTTCTTTGTCTGGCTGTTCTGAGCTGTGGAAGAGATTTCTCGGCTTCTTCATGTTCAAAGTCAATTTCAGGCTTGAGTTCAGAAAATGGTTTCTTGCTTATCCCTTTTTTTTCCCTGGATATCTCTGATTACTGAGTATAACAGTTTCTCTGAAGCTGCTGCTCTGATCCCATTGTCTTAGCAGCAAAAATCAGTGGCAAAGGAGGTGTTCCAGGCTCATCTCTGAATCTTCAGATTTCTCTTTCATGTTACCACGATTGCCTAACAGTCTATAGACCTCGTTGTGATTGTAAGTGCTCCACTTGTCTGACCTTTCAACTGAGAATTTCATTGATGATTTTCACTTTCTTTTTAAAGACTTGATTGCTTCAAATGCAATTATTTCAAGACAGCCCAAGGCAGGCCCAGCTACGTTTCCATTATACATAGCTAAAATATTCGGAGATTAGGCATACTCAGTGTTTCTCATGTTCTAAAATCCCGGCCAAAAAATTTCTTAGCATCCTTCTGTAATCAGGTCATCCCAATAAACCTCATCTGTTTGTTCATCTCAAGAGTCCTTCACAGAAACCATTCTGTCAGCAAATGCGTTCAATTTTGTCACAGAAGGTTAAAGTTCATGAGAATAGATGAAGTATGTGCCATGGACAGACTCCAAATTAAAATCAACCTGATAGGAATAGGTCTTACATATATTTAGGCCAGAAGTTGGATTAGAAATGGGACCAGTCTGCAGGTAGTAATTAGCATTCTGGCTGTATTTGGTCATATTATCGAGTAGCTAAAGGTCATGTTTGGTACCCCGGCCATTTGTGTATCTCATCAAAACCTGCCCCCAGCAGATATTCAGACAAAGGCAGCTGCCTCTGTAACTGGAGATTTCTGTGTCTGGCCAAGCAAAACAGAATGAGGGCAACACTGACAAGACATGAGTCTGGCTGTTGGTATGTGCATCCAGATTCTGATGTCTTTTAAGATTTTTAGCTCTTCCCTTAAAGTGTTGACACATTTTCCTTGAATAGAAAATTATTGTAGACACCATTAGCAAAAATATTGGTCTGGAACTGGGGCAAGGGGACTTTTTGTGTCAACAATTGAAAGTGGGCATTTCTCATATTTGGTACCAGTGCACATGTACTGCTGTCACATTTATTTGCAGTAAAATGTGTTTTAAATTATTGGGTGATGTGCATTCTGATTTGGTTTCCTGTATATTCAGATTTTTCTTTTCTTCTATGAATTCTTCCTTTAGATGTATTTTTTAGATAAGGTTTGTAGGTCTGCAATGCATAGTACAATAAATAAAATCTCATTTGTGAGCACTCTAATGTTAATTCCTTTATGGGTTGTCTGGAGTGGGCTTCCAAATTGTTCTGGTTTTGAAAAAAGCAACTTAACGTCTCCACTTGACCACAGTTACCAAAATGATGAGGTGTGAATGCTAACTCAATGCATTTTATGGAAAAAAAGCATAAAAATATAGGAATCTTCAGAGTATTCAGGTGTAGGTTGCCTTCTCTGAGTCTCTGGTGTGCATACTGGGGGTGCTGAAGTAGCCTAAGGAAAAAGCCCTGAGGGACAAACAGCACAAAAATGGAACTCATGTTTTTTTTGCTAAAAGAGATGGTGAAAGTTGTTGGTCACTCAAACTAGCACTCCAAGTGACAGTATCGCTATCAGCAAAAAAATTATTTCCTCATTTAATTGTTAAAAGTGAAATGAACTGCAAACTTACATGAGAGGAGGGAGAAATCATCTTTATCTTAGCATGCAAATATGTCTTTTGTTAATTTTTTTAAGCAGTAACACAAGTGTGTGTATCCAGCAATGTCCTATTGTCTGTCACAAAAAAAATGATCTTTGGGATAACTTCATCTCTTTACCTCATATATTTTCTAAAACTATACACCTTTTCTAATATTCATAGCTCTAAAAGGTTTTAATGTGAATTACTTAAAGAAAGGAATTAATACAAAATTCATTAAAAGATGAGGAGCTTTTCAATGTCAAAAATTCTTCAGTTAGATCAAGTATATGCAAAGCAAACCTGTAAAACAAGGCCTATATTCAGTTTGATATAAATTTTATTAATCTGAAAGAATTTATTTTTTCCTTCTTGCTGCCTTCTATGAGAGTATGAGACTGTGAAGTCAGAAATAATACCATTAGAGTTTACATATAAGTCCACATTTAACAAACTTGGCAAGTGTGAAGAGAAATATTCCCCTGAGTGCCCTGCTGAAAGAGCCCTTTAGTTCCCATCTGTGGGATGAATGTGTGCTGCAGTCCCTTAAATAACATTTTGTAATCCTACTGCAAATGGAAATTGATTACAACAACTGGAACTAGTTTGGCTTTCCCTGTATATTCAAGATATTTTAGGTGGTTTGGTTTTTTTTCTGATAAGGTAATGTAGGTCAGTGTTTTAGTTAATTCATAATATGTGTAAGCTCTGAACTTCGACTTAGAAGAAATCAACATTCTGAAATCTCATTAAGATGTGGATCTTTAAATGCCAGCTTTGGAAGGGGATTATGAAGTAATAGAAAGTAAATAGGAAAAATGTATGTTGGTATTATTCACAGTTTTAGTACATGCTCTAAATATGCATATCTTAAATATGAAATTATGCTATTAGAAGTAACAGGTGAATTTGAATGCAAATGGTGACATTTTGATAGCACAATTTTGCAGCTGTAATTCATTTCCTATAGGTGTCCTGACAGAATTTTGTATAGAAATTTAATACTGAATCATCTGTATTAGTGGTAGCTGGTATTTTGTCCAGGTGCACCAGTGCCAAGAACACTCCTCACTTCCCACCCTGCCACAGTCCTGCTCCTTTGGGCTTGTCTTCCTTTCCTCTCTGTCATTTCCGCTCTCATTTTACCTTCCCCTTGTCAAGGCTCTGCCCTTGGAGCAGCCAGATTAAATTGTTCAGAAGACTTGAATCACTTTAGGCAGAGTCAAAATGGCCTTGCCCTAACTCCATGTAGAGGAAGCTTGACCTCTCTGTGCTATAACACTACTTTATCTGAAAGTTATTTGTCTGGCTTCTGCGGATGATGCAAGTTACTGATTAAAGCTCAGTGATTCTCAAGCAAGTCCTAGGACTGTCTAATCTTATTTTTCCTCCTATTCATATTTCAAACTGGCACTTTATCTAGCTATACTGTAACTTTGAAGTTTGTTTTCAGATTTCTAAGTTTTATTTCATGCTCAGTTATCAATATTTCTTTGTTTTTCTGATTTTGGGACTGTAGTGCGTGTAAATGTAAAGAGAATTTCTTTTCATAATTTGCCTCTGAAATCTGTTTCCTTTTTTGGTGTATTAACCAATGGCATATGTAGAATGTTGTAAATAGTAAATAATTTTTCTTTATTTTCAGAAAAATAAAGTATCGTATAGATATTAGAGAATTTTGAACCTGTTAAAATATGAAAAACAGAAAATTTATTCTAAAATCTATACTCTACTTGTCATTGAAAAAAGTAGGCCTCATTATTTGTAAATATTATATGATGGATCAACGTTTTCATAACAACTTCCTGAACTGTGAATGGCATTCAGCCCACACACTAGTGGCAGGAATAGGCAAGTATATGCTAAATAATTTAAGATTGTTAGAAAAATGAGAGTATTGTCGTGGGCAACATGAATAGAATAAAACACTGGATACAAGCGACAACTCGCTAGAAATTATTTCAATTATTTTTAGTGCCAGGCCAGGTTTGATTTGTGCATCTGTGACTTAATGAAACAGCTCAGGTGCTTAATATTAAGCATAAGATTAAGTGCTCCACTGGATCGAGACCCTGTTTGATAGTACCTTGTCCTCTGGGCTAAGCTAATTCATTTTCTAGCTGATTACAGTGGCCTATAAAGAGTGTGAAATTGCTTTCTACTGGAATTTTCTCACTGTGATAGCAATATGTGCATCTTTTGAAGGCTATCTGCCCAGGATTCATCATCTGTGGTGCAGTGAAATTCTCCTCCCCATATTTCTTTCATGAACCATGAATTATACATTTTAGCTCTATTCAGGGCTGAATAGAAGCAGCAGTTTCTGTCTCATTTTCTTGAGTTCTGGAAATTACTTTCCAAGGTGTGACATGTTCTGAGAGGTTTCAGGCACATCAGCTGTTGCATAGAGGTTGGGTGAGTTTGCTGGAACTTCCGTTGGTGGCGTAATTACAATGGCTTCATCTTTGAAACCTGTTAGTTCAGGGGGTGCAGTGATTTAATTTCTGTATCATCTTACTGAGTCCTTGTAAAATGCATTGTTGTTGAACCCTCATATCTATCAGACCCAAGAATCTTCACCATTGTCATCTGTCTCAGGCCATGCCAGTCTGGTTAAGGGGCTGAGAAAAGGAGGGGTAAAGGGACACTCCCACCCACCCACGCCACCTGAAAAGTTTTTCTGATACATGAAATATTGACACGGGTTCTGTTCAGTTTCCTGGCACAACAACCCTTTCCCAAACGTGCCAGGTGATCTGCAAAGCGTGTTGCTTGCCGCTCTTGCAGAAGGAGAGTCAGGACCAAGTGACTTGGTCAGTATTCCACATCTGTGGCTGGGGATGTAAAATTTTCTCCCTTGGTGTCTTGGAGGAGTCATGAGCTGGTCAGAAAGTGAATTGTTTTGAGACAGAAATTTCATTTCTCAGTGTACTTGCAGGAAGTTCATCTGTGGGAAGTATGTCTTTCAGATTCTCTGAATGACAATTGAGTCAAAATTCAGCATTAATATCTGGGCTTCTCACAGGGCAAATTAAGAAAGGCTGTGATAAAAGGCACGTTTTCAGCCCAGTTGTTTGTATTTGGACACTTCCATGACTGTCAGCTGGTGGCCTGTCTTTGTAAATAGGAACCATCCGATGTAAGCCCTACTGCTGTCTATTTCTGGCTTAGGATGTTTATTTTGCTTAAAGAGAGAAACCCTACGAAAAGAATAAATGGTTTGCAGAGGGATGAGAAAGCAGCTGCAGAAATGTTTTTTTCCTCCAGCTGGCCTGTTTGTTGGAGGACAGGAGTGGGGCTTACCAATTGCAGTCCGAATAGCACTTTGAAAAGAGCAGAACCACCCATGACTTAAGTACCCGCTCCAAAAACCTACCCAGTATTGAAAACCATTATCCCCTGCAGGTTGTGCTGAAGATCAGTTGAACTTCAGCCTCACAAAACTGCAGCTGAATCCTACACGGCATCACATTTGAGATCCACAGTCTCAAGCAATCCAAATCTTTTATGGTCATTAGCTT
Source organism: Oreocharis arfaki (assembly GCA_013398015.1). NCBI lineage: Eukaryota > Metazoa > Chordata > Aves > Passeriformes > Paramythiidae > Oreocharis > Oreocharis arfaki. Next base: position 204,594 of record VZRR01014012.1, on the reverse strand, counting down.
TCTGGTACTTACATTGAAATGCAAAGTATTATGAGTTACCAGCAACATAATCTTGTTCATTTGCTGAGAAAACAGCACATTTGAGTTTCTATCCAAACTATTTGAGGTTTTTCATTTTCAAATGGTAAAATTCTTTAGAACAGATTATTCTTAATTTTGTCTTCTTGCACAGCTTTGTAACCTTCCAAATTTCCTTTCAGGAGAAAATACATCTTGAGTTTTGGATTCTTATTTTGCTTTTTATGCCTTTCATTCTCTGCTCACAAAATCAGTCAAACACACTAGACAGCACCAGCTGTCTCCTAGCACTCTAAAACTCTTCCTCATTGCTCAGTAGGAGATCAGCTGCAGACCAAGAATAACAGGAAATACATTATTTATGTGCTCCATTCCTTCAGAGCTGGCAGCTCCAGAATTCTGGGAGGTGTAAACCGTATTGAATTTTCCACATCTCGATGTAAATTGCAACATGCTCTTATTAAACATTCTGGAAGTTCTGAAAATATTTCAGTTATTGGATCATCTCCATCATTTTCTATCATTCTCTTCCTCCTTTTTTTTAATCTAGGTTATTTTGCAAAAAACCCAAATGGATAAATGTTTATTCTGCCTAAAATTTGCTTTATAATTCTCCCTATTCCTGTCCTAATTTAAAAGTTTAATACTGTGAACTTGAAGACCTGAGTTGTCCCTGGAACAATCCTTACTAAACTGCTGGATAAATTTGGCCTTGCTCAAGTGTCCTTGGCCAGGACTTCTAGTGAAGGCCGCTAGATAGGGCCCTCTTTGCAGACACATTGGCTGGAGGAGTGTGTGTGCAAAAATATTTTGATTTGTAATATCCACTAATGTCAAAAACCATAACGAAAGAAAGCCTCCACAGCTGCCTGCAATATTGATTTCACTTGTTCAAATGGCCTGCATACAGCTTAAGCCTTCTTTTACCTTTTAAAATATCAACAAGACAGAGTTTCCAGTTGCAGTATCTTCAGACAGAATGGATTACCCCACACACCTGTAAATTTGTGACCTCTAACCCAATGGGGGTGTGATTTTTTTGAGCACATTGGGGAAGGGCAAGATTAAATTGCAGGAGAAGAGTTGAAGCAATTTCTAACATAATTCATTAAATAAGACATGAAATATATTTCGGGAAGAATGTTTCCCATCAACAGGTGGATCAATTTGCGCAGCAGTGTCAGGAATGCCTGCTTGCTTGTTGGGGTTTAATTAGCATTCCAGTGATCTCTATGTGCTTATTATGCAGTTCAACTCTATCTCTCACAAATGATGTGTTTGTAGAAGCAGCTGCTGCTTTCCTGTGCTTTGCAAGAAGACAAAAAGGCTTTATCTGTCACACACACACACAGAGCTGCCTCTTGCCCTCTTTAAAAATCTTTTTGGACTGTGGCAGGGGAAGGGTAGAGGTAATATGCAGATCAGATTTCTACCCAGTCACGTTTTGAGTTATGCTTTCAGAGTTTTTAGGCAGATGACAAGACTAATGTTTTAAGTATAAAATCATATTTCTACTTCTCTGGTCTGTGGAAGTAAGCCACAAAATATAATTTTTATGTTGGTGTTTTCTTCCTTGGTGTCTTTTTCTTCTTTTCTTTTTTCTCCTTACACCTTTATTTTCTCCTTGGTCTGTGTCCTTTCTCTCTGCTGAGTTACACTCTTTTTGTCTGTCTTTTACTAACTGCCAGATATTATCTCCCTCTATATAGAGAGTGATTTGATGTATTTTACTTCAAAAGCAAGTGCTGTTTGACTGAACATCACTGTGTTAACAAAAAAACAGAGAAATGACTCCTTCCTCCTAATAAATATGATAAATCCTGGCCATTGTCTGGCTTTTCAACTGCAGTAATAAAGCCATAGTAGTTAATGCTTATGTCCAAATTAGCAATACTCTGCTTTTTCTAAATCATTTTAGCTACCCTGGTAATACCTGTATAGTACAACACAAGAATAACCACAACCAGCTTAGCTAATGCTGTGTTAATAAATAGTAAAATACGGATTTAGTATGTGACACCATTCTGCATCTTTATTAATCTTTCTGTATTGAAGTAGTATTCTTTATTCATTAGAACGTCAGTGAAAAGGACCAATGTCTTTCACTGCCTGTTGCAATAAAGAGATGCAATAAAGAGATGAAATATTGTGTCAGTATTAATGTATTCATTATATGCATTTTTAATGACTTGCATCAATAATAACAGATAAAACTAAGCTTAGATAAAGCAATAGAAAATGAATCTGAATTCTATTTTGTTCAGATGATCAAATCAAAAGCGTCGCAGAGGGTTCTAGAATACTTTTTTGTTAATGTTCTGTTGAAATGAATTCTGCATTTGTTGGTTTGGACTAAGTTTAGCGTTAAGAATTGATCCTGGTGCTGTAGTCATATTTTAATAATGGTCACATTTAAATCATATTTGCCTGCTTTATTGGTCTGGAGTACAATGGGTAAATGCCCTTTCCCTCCCAGTGTGTCTACACTGATTTGCTCTGCTTCCTCAGCCACAATTCTGGGCACCTTCTGAATGTCTAATTTATGTGTATTCTGAGCAGCAGCTGGAAAAGGGAACCCTTGGGGCTCTTTGCTTTTGTATAATACTTACACCTAAACATGCACTCATATAAGTGGAGATGTCAACATATATAATATAGAATTAAAAATGTTATCTGTACTTTACATTGCATGTCATCTGAAAATCTTTTAGAATGTGAGATAATCAATTAAACGTATTTCAAGATTCTTTGCATTTAGATAACTCAGTAGGACATAGGCCAGTATCTGTTTTATGAAGATGAAATTTTTACAGGGTAGAAAAATTTCAGTGAAGTGCAGTTCCTTCAAAAAAGTAGTCAGCTTCAGAAATAATTTCAAATTCAAAGGCAAAATCTTCCATCAGTGCTGTTTCTACCAGAAAGACACTAGAAATTAGTGTTATATTCTAGAATGAGATCTCTGCAAAAGACCCCCAACCTAACAGTGAATAACTAAAGGTGCTTTCTTGAAAGCAGTTTAAGACAATCACATATGGACAATCTTCTTCAGGAGTATCATGTCCACTTTTTCATTTGTTCTTGGGTTAGCAGTGTGCCTCCCTTCTAGCCAGGATTACCTGACAGGGAAAGAATCAAATTTCTCACTGTTATCCACTCATATTTTACTGACATAGTTAAATCTTGAAGAATAATGTAATATGGGTGAAATTTTTGGTCTGAAGAGATAATTGAATATTTTCATTTCACTGGAAAAGCTCCTATTCTCAGTTTTTCCCTTCTCCATCATCAAAAAATCCAAACATCTGCATCTTCAATGAAATAGAAAATCAAAGAAACCGTGGTGCTGTAACTGAATGGTTTTCCCTGAGCTTTTAATTACTGGCTTTTTTCCCCTATGAAAAACATTGGAAAATAGATATGTCCTTATTTTATAAGATGAGATGCTTGTTCCTTTAGTCACTGAACAGCAAGCCACTTCATCTGTGTTCTGATTTGTTGGTTCATGTGTTCTTTGTACCATAAATGTAAAGATATTTGACCAAACTACCCTTGTCCCAGCCTCCCATACTTTGGAGGAAAGCCACAGTTTGTCAGCCTGCCCTAAGTGGATGGAAATTAAGGCTGGAAATTAAGGAAATTAGAGGAAATTAAGGCTGTCAGCATCTGAGCGAGTGGCACATCAGCGTCATGCTGGTGCAAAAACAACAACAACAGAAAACCCACTCTTGATTTCAACAAAGCATTTTGGTTTCGGTTGGTTCAGCATATAGAAGTGCAGTTTAGCTTCAGTCTTCCTGTCTTTCTCATGGTTTAGAGTTTTGGAAACTTTTAAGAAACAGCATAGCTGAAAACTGAGAGAGAATTTCCTCTGTCTTGTAATTTTTTCCTCTGTTTTTCATTCAGCATGCTGAACAGGAGATAAAATGAAATGCAAGACCATTCTCTGGATATAATTTTTAATCAATTCTTTTATCCTAGCTTTTCTTATAAACAGTTGTCTGTCCTAATACATTAACACAGTTAAAAAGAAATTCCTTGAGTTAGATCTAAATTGCATTGAAATAATTGGGAGTTTTTCCTTCACTGACTTTTGTGGGACTAGGATTTTGCACCTCTAGCACCTGAGGAGAACAAGAATACATTATCATGTTGGAAATACTCTTTCTCAGGCTTGCTTCAGTCAGAAGTTTCTTGCTCTTATGACCAATATTCTGTAAAAGCCACATTATTTTAATCTGGATTTTAAAAATGTCATTCATAATGAGCATTAAGGAGTACATTTCCTGGGTGTCAAATATATTCTTCCGTCTGGAAAATTGTAATATACTCTTCATTTGCATTTTCTTATGAAAGGATGTCTCTCCACCTTCATGCAATCTTCACAGAATTTCTAGAAGCAGACCATTGCACTGTATCAGAAATGCTGACACCTATTGCTAGTTTTCAAGGCCAGCTTTCAGATAAAAATCAAAGAAAAAAGCATTAAACAATCTCATTTTATAAAGTCCTTTTAAAGTTGCTACATGAAAAAAAGTTTGATTATCAAAAAAGCTTGGATTACTTGCACCAGGAGGTATAGGACCCAAGGGTTGGGTTATTTTTTTCGTCCTGTATAATTCTTGCTATGAGTACTAAAATAATTTAGAGGACCCACCTGTGAGTCATAATTAAAAAAAAAAAAAAAACCACTGATTTTTTCTGTCTTGATTTAATTTTAAATTGACCATTTTTTTCTTGAGTGATTTTTCTGTTTTCTTTTGATTTACCAAAATTTTCAAAATTAAAATATTTAAATATTTTTTCTGTCACAGAAAAAAATTTACTAAAACCAATATTATCTATACAAATGTCCCCAACTTACATAATCAATATAAAGGACATATCCTTTATGATCTGCATCAATTAGATCTGCCCTTCTAAAATACCACCTCATTTTATTTTCCATCAGGAAGTTCACACTGGAAAAAAAAAGGATAAAACCAATTTTGGGAAATGAATACATTTTCAGTTGGCTGTTTTTTTTGTTTTTTTGGTTTTTTTTTTTAAATAAGAAAACCCTATTTTCAGCCTTGTTAACTATTAGGATTTAAGTGATGGGAACTTTCCACAGTACCTTTGCTTTTCCACATTACAATTGCTGTCCCATTCACAAACAGCGAGAGAAACAAGGGAACCATCAGAACCACAGGGTGTCATCTCTAGTAAAAAGGAAATATTTCAACTGCAGTACCAAGACAATGACTTAGATTTTTGTTTGTCAGAAAATCACATGTAGTCCACCCTTCCACAAAGGATTGCCTGCAGGGCAAAGGATTCTCAGTAAATTGCAGCTGCTGTTGAGAACTTTATTGACTTTCACTTCTCATGTATCTGTGCTGAAGTTCTGTGGACTTGCGACATGCCAGGCTCGTTCTGAAAGCAGGAACCTCAAACTTGCCCCTAGATTTAGAGAGGATGAATGGGCTCAGTTCCTAGGATGAGACAGGCAACAGACAAAAGCAACAGAACAATGTTATAAACTAACCTCAGCTGTTTCAAGCAGTTCCCTTTTATCCTTAAATGAAGGAATTCTGTAATGAAAAGTGACAGAGGAAATACGGATAAAAGGCTAAGTACTTTGTTATTTTCAGTCAGACACACTTCCAATGTGTCTTATAAAAGAAAACCAAGCTACAAAGAAATAGGCACTGAGTAGGGCGAGCGTGGGTGTGTGTGTGTGTTGGGGGAATTTTACACGAGATCCTGAGCTATTCAAAGCTTCAAAAATTTGTGTGGGAAAATAGACTTTCTCAGTTACAGATCCTTACCTAAAGAGCTGGACCCACACAAACAGACAATTACTCTCTAAATCTCTTCTGGTATGCTGTTCTTGGTGCTACGGGAAACTATTTAGCATCTTGAAGTACTTGTGCTATCACTGAGGACTCTCTTATGTAAGGCATATCTTGCCCAATATCCCACTGAAGTACAAACCAATCCCCTGGAAGAACCTTTCTGTGGTTCCTAAACTCTCACTCTTCCCAGTACAGAAATAGCAATAGAAGCCTTATAGGGGGAAAAAAAAAAAAAGTGTCTATGTCTAATTATTTTCATGACAGATCTTTGGAGGGAAAAAGGGAGACACAGAACCAAGAAGGAAATGGAGTCAAGAAGGCAGAGGGGCGATTACACGAGATGAGCTGGAGACTAAAGTAAACACTTGTATCGTGCTTGAAAACCCACTGCAGCCATAAGTGTCTATCAAATGACTCGAGTAAGCTCTAACACTGTCCTTTGCTTCATTTGCTGGCAGGAGACCAAGTTATATATTTACAGATTCTGCAAAAATAGACTTGTGCTGTCCTTTAGTACAATCTGTATAGGGAGGTTATTGTTGTTGCTTAGGAAAAAAACCAAACAGCTGAAAGACTGAAATTAAAATTGTCCTCGGCTGTATAAAATTTAAGCCTTGCAATAGTAATTCAAGCAATTCTATTATGCACATCCAGCTTTCTGATAGGCAATATTTGTGGAAATACCTTTCTCATCAAAAGCACATTCAGTTGTAGCACAAGCAAGAGAGAAAGGAAAGCTTTGTATAAATTTGGCATCGGAGCTGCCAATTTTATAGTAGCTCCCATTTTCTGGGAATGGAAGGCATAATGACTAAACAAAATGAACCAGTTGAGATGTCTGAAATAGAAGAAGTTCTTTTAGGTTATTGTGCCTTTAGACAATAATTACCTCAGATGTTCTGCTAAAAGAAGACATGCAGGCGTAAAGACAGAACTTAACAAAATCATCAGTTCTATAAAGGACAAGAGAGAAAAACATCCACTTTCAAAAACCATCAGTGCCAAATTAATCAAATTTATTAAAGCTAGACTAAAATCCAGGAAGTTCTGTTTTCTTAACATGTAAAATGAGCTGTTCTCAAGTCACACACCCTTTATGATCTCTGCTGCATGCTTCTCTCATGATTTCTCTCTCTCCTCTTGGTCCGAGCGTCTCAAAGACCATCACCATATTCCAAAGGAGCAGAGAATAGTAGTAGTAATTAAAACCCTGTAATACAGCCTCCCAGAGGCCTGTCCGAAGGGCCTCTATGGAACACATTATTTATTTATTTGAGGTTTTGTCATAATTTTTTTTTCATATTGCCTGAGGAAAAGTGAATGAAGCCAGATAACCTGGAGAATGGGAAGTGTGCATCAGTGTTGCAAATGCTATTGTTTCTTACTTTACAAATTATAAATTCTATTGCTCATATAAAACAATTCTATTTTAACTCTAAATATGTTGCAGCTCTTTATATTCTGTCAGCCTTTTAAAATCTAACACCTCTGTGTAATGTACAATGTTGAGTAAACCAAGTGGTGGTCTACGCAGTATTCCATATTTTAGTGTTCTTTAAACATTATGTCCAGGATATTTTAGAAAAAGAGTTGTCAGCAAAATACTCCTCAGTCTCCGCAGTGTCATTTACATTTCAAACAGCAGTTTCTCTGATGAACTGAGAAATATCACAGACTGCATTCACAGAAAAATAATGTTAAAAAAAAAAAGAACCTTTTTTGATTTGATTTTGATCTTAAACTTTGTGATGTATATGAGGTGCTGTATCAATATTTTATTTACCTCCTTACAATTTTTATTGCAAATTTTTAATACATGCTAGAATAACAAATGCAGTAGTGCAGTGTGAATTCATTTCCCTTCCATCTGAAATTTATCCCCCCCCAAAAAAAAAAAGCACAAACGACAAAATGGATCTGGTAACAGAGGGGAGGTGCTTCCAGATTTCATTGTGGCTTCAGGCAGAGCACTGAGAAATGGGTTGTTTGCCCCAAAACAGCAGCACCTACCAGCCTGGGTAGCTCCTTTGAATCCCCAGTGAGCCATAATTCCACTTCGACTTCTATTGCTTGAGTGGGAGGGAGAGCAATTTACTCTGCCCTGCACCAGCAGCACATTGGATCCAAATTCTGACAAGAGAAGAAGGAACAAAGTAATGTTTTCTCTTACGTCTCTGCTCTCTCCTCCCTCTGCTCTTTAGGAAAATCAGAATTTTCTTCCTTCAAGCAAAGAGTCAAGGTTGGGATATTCTGTATTTCACTGGTTCTGAACAGTAAGGTCCAGCTTGCTTGACAAGCACCGGGACAATAAAGTTTAAAGAATAATATTTTATCTTGTCTACTTTTATTTGGAGTAACCATACTGATAACTGTGTTCTAGATGGAATAAATCCAAAATATTACAGGGACATAAAACTTTTTGTTGATGAGACCCTCTTAAGAAAATAATAGCAGCTTACTTTTTGTGAATAATTAGTCTTCATTTCTTCTCTATTTAATGACAAGGGGAGGGTGATAGAATATGAACTTATTTACATAGGCCCATAGGAATTCAGTGCTGCACTTTTTCACTTTCTAGTTTGGTTTTTTTCTGTTTATTAGAAGAATAATAATTAATTTCATGGTGTGCTACTTTGGGCTTGACAAGTTTGTCATTTCAGGAAATAACATTTGAATACATAACCTCTTTAGTGGTGTAAGCAAAGTCAGATTTTGTTGAAAATAATCTATATTTTCATGTATATGTATATAAATATATATACATATATATTTATGTTATCTATAAGATTAATGTTTGACAACATTGAGACTATAATGATAATGTTATGTATGAATTTATGTAAGTGTAAATTTATTTGATAAAAAACCATTCGGACTGGATTGTAGAGTATGTGAACTATGAATAAGGACACACAAAGGGCTGTAGAAATTGGGTTTTGTAGGATAGAACATATTTGAGAATAGTTTCACTGGTATGAGGCCTCCATATCCATGATCCGTCTTATCCATTCCAGGAAAAAGAGTGAGCATAATGGTTGTAGTTTTCCTTTATGTTGACAATGGCATTACATTTGGATCTTTTTATCTCTGCTTGCAAGCATGCAGTATTGGCTGTAACAGCTTTAATAACAATCATATGATTAAGAAATCTAATTCCAGATGTGCTGTAAGTTTTTGCATAACTTGAAACCATCACATATCTCAGTACCTCAGTGGATGTCTCTGCATTCAGTCAAACATATTCTTTCACTACTTTCCCACAAAAGCAACTTAATTATTTTCTTGTCTCTAAGCACAGAATGATGTTCTACCAACTGAAAAGAAATCATGTATGGATTCACTTTGACTGCAAAACAGCTCAAAAATACAATTCTTTCTGCTTGCTAAACAACAAAAAAAAACCCCGCAATACTAAAAGGAACCTTTCATTTTATTGCTGCATTTCCATGAACTACTTCAATCTCCTTATATGTGCTTTATCAAATCCCATTTCACAGATTGCTAAACAGAATGCTTTTCTGTATCTATTCTTTCCGGCTGATCACTCGTTCCATTGAATATTTTCCTTGATTACATTATTCTTTCACCATGTAGTCTCTGCTTCCAGTGCTTTATTGATCTTATCTGTATGTCTCTGTTTTTTCCCATATCTACACCCAAGTGCTGCTCTTTGCATCACCATCCCATTTTCTTTGAATGGTTTTTAAGTGGTCTTTGTTTTTCTTCCTCTTCACCCACTGATTCTTTCCTCTTTATTATCCAAGCATGCATCTCTTCCTACCCTCCCATATAATCCTCTAATTGTATTGTTTCATGCTGTTTGGGGTGTAAACACCAAGCAGGGTTTGGTCAGTGTTTGGTCAGTGGCTTGCCAATGCTGTATCAAATGCATTTTTAAGCACTGAAGTCACATCCTGTACCATATCAAGTTCTTCAGGGCATATCAGTTTAACGATGATGAATGGGAGCAACAATTTCTCTGTTTCTTGGCATTACAGCAACTGTCACTATATGGAAAGAATATTTCCCTAAGTTTCACCAAACAGACCTATAAACCATAACTGTGGCAGTAACTGAGAGAGCATAAAACCTTAGCAGCTTTGGAATGGAGCCAATCATAAATACATACAAATGGTCTATTCCTGGTAAGAAAAAAAACAGCTATTTCACAGTGCTATCAGTCAGATTAATACACCCCAAAAGTATTAAAATATGACAAGCTGGGCAGTTTTGATTCTCTTCTTAGAAACTATACCTGTAGTGTCCAAAATGCTATTGCAGGCATACTCTACTGACATATTAGACCAAATTTTTTCTTAATGTTTTTCTTCTATGGAATAAATAGTAATACAGGAATAATATTTTAAGTCTTTTAAAGTCATTAATACTATGTATTCACTTGTGATGATATAAGAATTTTGTCCAAGTGGAGTCACATTGACTTATTGAAAGATAGATCTGAATTCTTCCTGTGACTGCTTGCAGTGAAGGCAAAGCTCATGGTGTTTTATTGATTAAAGGCTTGTTTCTGTTTTCTGTTCAGCAGTATAGATTAGGAGAAAGTGGAAGCATAGCAAGGTGTGAATGAGGTTGAGATCCTATGGTTAATTTTGTAATTCATAAAGATTGCATTAGGGGAACCTCTCAAAAACCTTTTCTTCTTATGTGTATAAGATTTTTATTCTGCACATAGTGAGACCTGTTCTGGTTTTCAGCTGCATCAGGAGGGCTGAGCCATAATATATGGAGCTGCTCCACTGACACCACAGGCAGGACTGGAATTATTGGAGGTGTCTCTCTTTGTGAAGAGCTCCTGAGCAAATGAGCCTTCTGCAAGATGTGGAGACGGATGTCAAAGGAACAAGACCTGTAACTTGGAGGTATTTAAAACCTGTCAGGACAAAGCTGTGGCAAACATTATGTGTTTTGAACAGGGGTTGGCCTAAATAACGTTTTGTGTCCCTTCAAATCTAAATTATGCTGTGATTCAAGTAGATTTTAAAAACACAAGTTCATTCCGCCATCATATGAAATAAGTTCAAGAGTTTTCCACTAAATAAGTGAGAAACTATCAGTTGATAATTTTTGTTTACATATTCATTTCAGGAAAATGCTTCTGTTTTAAAAAAATATTTTCCTACCATTAAAAAAAAAATCAGTCAAATACACACTTTGTGTGGAATCATACAGCTCCTCTGTTGCAGAGAGTCTGTAGTGTGTACAGGAAGGGTCTGAAAGGGGAGATGTGAAATGTTGCTTGAACCATCAATTCACATAGACGTGCTGATGGAGTAGCTGGAAGTAGAAGCTGATAGCTAGTGATGAGAAAAGAGGGCCAGAGATTTATGATGAAAACAAAAAAACATCAGAGAGCCATTCACTGTCACATCAGGAAAAACAAATGTTGTTCATTACCGGGGACAGACAGAAAAGAAGCTGGTGGCAGTTGGCATGAACTATCCAACTTTTTACTGGTTTTGACTTTTAGGTGTAATGATTGAGAGGATGAAGGCAGTGCTCCAGATGGGGGTCCCATAATAGTTAGCTGAGATACGCAGCTGTGGGGTCAGAGACAGGACCCCCGCCCTGTGCGCAGTGCTCCAACCTAGAGTGCACTAGGCTGGGCTCCACTGGCCCCAGTGCAGCTCAGCTGCAAGTCCTGCATGGTGTGTAGGTGAGTGTGAAGTTTTCTAATTGCTGCAGGGTTATCTGGGTCTGTCTGCCCTCAGGATTTGATCACAGTGATGCAATTTGTGAAGAAAATGCATCACTGCCACATTCCGTTTCTGCAGCTTGTGCAGGGTATTTCCATCAGTTCGTCAATATCTGCGGTGAGAAAATGTTAGATGGGTAGGTTTTGACCTACAGTTTTAATTGGGTTCTGGATGGAACCCAAAGAGTGGTCATAGCACATAATTTAGTACGTTTTGGAACTATCACACCACATGAATTTCCCCTCTGACTGCCGCACATTAGGCGCAGCTGAGACTTGCAAAGGCAATTTGCAGGAACTTCCATAGGACACACAGAAGAAAGGGAGCCGGTTCCTGTATAGTGTTTCTGCAGGAGGAGTGGGGTTTGGAACTTGTATTTCAGTCCTGGGTCCTTGATGAGTCATTATAAAGAATAGCAAGATTCAGGAGTAGGAATTGGCAATTTCTTGGCCTCTGAAAAGGCATAATTCTCTAAATTTTACTAAGGTTGTTAACTACAGCGTGCACTGAGACAGAAAATGAACATGAGGCTGTGATTTTAACTTATGGACAAGGATTTCAAGAGACCTGACTTGCTGTGTGAGTTTTTCCTCCGTAATTTTTAGTGCCCTTTCCCCCCTAAATTATTATATTACTTAATTGCATATTAGCTTCAACAGACTTGTCATTGGTATTAAGAGATAGCTTATCTTCTGTTTTCCTGTTAATATAACAAGATTTTCACCGCATTTTTGTTCAGCTGCATCTATGTTGGTGTTGTGTTGTCTTAGTATTTCTTTTAAACCATCTCTTGAAATGTTCTAGGTAATAACTTTTTCCTCATTGGAGGATTTGGCAATTCAAACATTTGGCATATATTTTTATTTTTGTGTAATATTTTGAAGGCTTTTTCTTGAGTAATTTTTAGGCAGCTAGTCTTATATATCATTAATGTTTTAGGAATAATAATATTAATTTATAGATGGATTTGGGGGCAAATCTATCAGTAAATACAACTCTGGAGTATAGAGTTCATTCTTCATCTGTGCACACATTACACCATGTCATGAAGTTCAGAATGGGGCTCTTTAGGACAGTGGTGACATTTATTGGCAGTTGATATTGAAGCAGATGAATTACTTGAATAACAAGGTTCATAATAATCCTTTATCTAAAACTACCTGGCATAGTATTGCCATCAAAGATCTCTCTCTGCACTGAGTTAACAAAGGTCAAATTTTCCTAGCTGGTGTTTTAATTTCTTTTGCCAGTTCTATCTGTTTAAAATATGTGTTCATATGGTTTAATGTGATATAATGATATTACCAGTGAGCTAATGTATCCAAAAATCCAGCAGTTAGTCTAAAAATAATTCCTTCCGTTTAAAGTATAAATCCAAAATATAAAAATTCATGTTAATGTACTCCTATTGTTTTTGAAATTATGTAGTATTCTTTAAAGCCTCAAATGGGTCATTTTAATTATCTGGATAGAAAGATGTATGCTTTTCCAGTAGATTAATGGATATTGACTGTGTTCTTCATCTTTTTTCTTTTTATATACCAGGAAACTGTGGGTTATTTGTAATGATTTGATTTTCAGAAAGATTGCACATAGTTATTTCTAATGTTCAGGGAGTATTATGGTATACTTATATAAAATTGGAAACGCTAAGGATAATGCATTGGCCAGAGGAAAATAAGGTACTAAATTAAATGAGAACTTGCTAATGAACTGGAAAATTAAGAATTTGGACTATAAATCATTCCTTTTGCTATGACCCTGAATGTATACACCTTTTGGAAACCACAAGAACTGGAATAAGGGCCAAAAAAGAATTTAAAATATCCCTGTGTCACACCTACTCAAAACAGCTTTTTTTAAAAATAATGTTATCATATTTTATTGAACACCTCTGCAGAGCTATTAGAAATATATCGTGATTTTAACATTATGTTCAGATTATAGTTGGTAGATTCAAGATTGACCTTATGTTCTATATTTAATCATGTCTGTAAGTAGTTATTTCCTTAACTTGCATGTTCATTAACAGTTTAAAGAGCTACAGCTTCAGAGGAAGGTACGTGCAGTTTGTTGTAGTTTTCTTATGAGCTGCATATTTTTTTTACTTTGGAGACCTTTTTTGAATATCTTCTTGAGCTGCAAGTCCTACTGGTGTTTTTGAGAGATCTAGAGAAGGTATAAAGATAGAATCAGGTCTTTTGTGAAACCTTACGTGTTTCCTAATGCTGAGAGCTACAATTTAGGTTCTATTTGCACGGTCTTTTCTGCTGTGGTTTATTGAGCATGCATTAAACTGCCAGTCCTGGGCACAGTAAATGCTGTTCCATAGTTAAAGCTGCAGCATTTGGAGTTAATTCATTACTCTCAATTTTTCTTCTCTAATGACATAACCTTTCAGAAGTACCCTCTTTTCATTGCTTTTATACTTTGAAAGAAAGTTTGCTAACAGAGAATTGGATTTTCAGCATGATCAATAAGACTAAGACTTAGCTACTCACGGACCCCATCATCCGCTCTTTTCCCCCACTGCTGTATCACTCTTCAAGATTCCCTTGAGTTGACCCAACCAGAGAAAGGGAACAGAAGCATCTCATGTATAGGCCTGTCCATGACAGGAACTCTCTTGTCCGTGGCAGAATTTCACAGTATTACTGAGGTCTAAAATTTCCTGCAGATAATTCCTTTAGAGAGAAACTTTTGTTTTGGTGAGGACAAGAGTTATGTAGCAAACTAATGGTCCTTGTGTTGAGATACAAATATGAGAAATGAGAGCCCTGGATTCAAATAACCTGAACCTCAAGAGCTGTTTTGAAATAAGCACTCTTTTCTCTGTTTTCTCCAAAATGACGATTTTGGCTGTGGTTTCACACCTAGTGGCTCCAAACTGATCAAACTGAAAGATTTTTCCTTTTTGTGTGCTTCTTTGATTTTGAGCTTGTTTTTTTCCAAGTGAAACCACTTCTGTGGCAGCTGTGTCCTAGCCCTTATACCAGGTGGTGCAGGAATTCAGACGTCTTCTGTAACTGGGGGGCAGCAGGATGCTTCAGCCATCACCAGAAAAATTGCATTCAACAACTTTTGGCATGTGGTGAGCTTAATGATTTGCTCAAAATCTCATTGAAATTGGCCACATATAATGGTAGGAGGGTATAGCTGTCCTAAGTATTTTCATTAGTGACAAGACCATTCAGCAAAAGCAAGAAATATTGCATATGGTGTGAAGGAACATCTTGTCTATAATTCCCACTTCCTTCTTTGTTTCTATCTGTATGTGAAATGACATTTTTTTCTTGCTAAATACCAAATTTATTTTCAGAAAATCAGCATGAATATATTTGCAACTTGCCCATAAATTGCCCCAATTATTTCTGAAAGGTAAAGGGTTTAGTGAAAGCTAGGAAGAGTGACAGGGAGTCAATTAAAAATTTTTAAAAATTGCTCTATAATTCTTTCTAATGCTTAGGCTTGTGAAGGAAGACTTGAGAAGGGCGTAGGAGAGAGGCTAAATTGCAGTATTTGCTATTTATTTATTAATTTGTTTATTTTTTTCCTGTATTACTTTTCATGTGAGCAGAGCATGACTCTTCCTTATTTAGAAGAGAAGAAATTGAACATTTATTACAGCATTGAAAGATGACTGCATTCGGGGCAGTCAAATGAAGATTAAAGCTGCTTTTCTGCTGAGTAAGAAAACCCTCAAAGAAAAGATTTAAAGCAAAGCCTAAAAAGACAGAATTGTTCTGGGATGGCTTAGGGGCTGACACTTCAGCAAAACCAGGAAAATCACTTTCTAGAAAAGAAAAAAAAAACCACACAACCAAACCCTGTTTTGCACTTGGACGAAGAGAATAGGATTAGAAGTCTAAACTGGGGGAAGATTGGCCACAGGCAGGGAGCCAGCTGGCTGCCCAAAGCTCTGCACAATAAGCCAAATAGTGGGTTAGAAACAGAAGTGAGCAATAACTGTGATGGAGAGAGCAAAAATCCATCAGCTTGTGACGGATGAGCTGGAAGAGCTCACATGAGGTGCAGCATTTTAGACTGGCTGTTAATGTTAGGGGAGTCCAGAGGAGAGCACAGAGGAGGTCTGGAGAACCTTGGGAAAGGAAGGGCTGAGTAATTGGGAGACAAAGGCTTTAGACACAGCTCCTCTTTATGTCTGTGGTGTGCAGGCCGAGGGGAAGAATTCTGCCTTGTGGCGAGAAGTGGTGTTAGAAGAAACCATCTGAAGATGAAGCACCAACACTTGTTGACCAGAACACAGTGAAAGCCAGAATATGAGATTATTGCTATCATTTTTTGTTTAGAAACACTTCCATGTCCAGCTAAATTTGTTTGAGGCAATGTCTGCTTTTAGATTATCACTTGTGCAAACAGTTCTTTTGGTGAGCTATTACGGTGGGAGATAACAGTACAGATAACTTCTGTGGGGGAGAAGTCTCTCTCTCAGAACTGAGTCTAATTAATTACTTATCTTTCAGCCAGATCATGCTGCAAGAGTTCATATGTGTTTTCTAAAACAGTAATTTGAGCTGTCACATTGTTCTAGCTGTTATTTCTAATATTGAGAATAATTTTCAGCATGTGACTTCTAGACAGAAATAACTCTGTCAGTACGGACATTCCTGGCTCTTGGATGCCTAATTCAGGAAAATATCAAAGACCTTATAATATCAGAAGATAACCAGAAAGATCAAATTTCTTGTTGCTTGAAGAAAATATAAGTATGAGGCCACTTTAAAAGATAATACAAAGTCAGCATGTACACCCCGCTCATATAATACCCCAAATATTAAAATTAATAACAGACTATTGGGAAGAAAAAGAAAAAAACATACCCAATACCACAGTCTATTTATCAGATGTATATAAAACACTATATTTAAGCTCCTGATTAAATGTTCCACCTGCCAGAATTGAAAGATATCAGTACATCTGGAATTTGGCCTCATCTTTTACAGGTCAGCCACAGGATTTATTCTCCTCGCTGCTGTGTTGTCATGTTGAACATGTTCTACTCACAAAACATTGGCAAGCTGCAGCTTGGAGAAGCCCCTGTGGAATTTATGCAAACACAGCTTTCAGTGGCTTATGGGTCCTTTCACTGGGATGGCAAAAATCATCCTGCTGACCCAGAATAACTATCAAGAGATGCTCTAGAAAATGAAGCATTTGAAACTCGTGCTGATACAATTTTACGTCTTTTTAAATGGAGTGGTTTTTCTAGCCTTTTTTAAGATAACCCTCAGTAGTAGTAGTAGTAATAATAATAATATAACTAAAAACTAGCAAAGATATATGTATGTACTGGAAACTGTCTCCATAGGAAAGTATGTATGTTGTGAGTTTCTGAGGTCTCTGGTTTTTGTCTCTGCTTCCTGCTTCTTGTTTACAGAATCAGCTTTTCTTACTGCCTAGCAAACCTAAGACCCAAGCTTCCCACTGAGTCTGCCAGCTTGTACAATCAGGCTCCAAGCAGGTCTCAGAACTCACAGAAACATCTTTCCCAGAGTGTTTGACAGAGAATTGTGTACTGTAAGTTTCCCAGTCCCTTAAGGGGGGACAAGTGTTTACCAAACCCACATGAAATTACTTTTCCCCCAAACACACTTTAATAATGAGGCAAAGTCAAGTTCATTGTAATCAAATACAAAGCAAACCAATTCCCTTGTGCTTGGAAGCAGGTGCTGTGCAGGGAAACAGCAATAGCTACCTGCAGCTTTGGCTTCACTTCAAGTTGTTTTCTTTGGATTGTGAACGGCACTATCAGGAGGATCTGCTCAGGTGTAAGAAATTGAACTGATTCTCAGATAATTTGCCTTTCTCAGGCATTCTGTTTCCATGTTAAAATGTGGTTTGGAGGTAAAGTCTTCCTGAGAATCTCAGGACAATGGATGCATCTCTAGGGAATGAGGTCACTCTGACTCTTGAGGATTAAGTTCAGCAGTAAAGTAGGGTTTAACCTGCCTGTTAATGAATTCTATATTACTCTTGCACTGGTAGCACTCGATGTGCAAAGGTACTCTGAATGCCACTTCCTGGTGACAGATTTAAGAAAAACTTAATATTTATCTGTCCAGTGTTAACCCATTCATACAGTACACATTTTATCCTACTTAGGTAGTAACCCTTCAGATTCACTGTGTAAAGTTCTCGTCAACATACCAATCTAGTGCTATAGCTTGAAAACAATGCAAAATGTGTTCATATTAGAAAAAACATTCATTACTAACTATTCAACAGTGGCTAGCATAGGGGAGGATTTGTCTGTGGATTTGCTATTATTGCAAATCTTAAATTGTGTTACCCAGCTTGTTGTTACCCAGGACAGAAAATCCTGTCCTTAGTAAACTGATTTCTTCTTTATTGGTTAAATAGTGTCTCTTTAAAAATAAAAATCTAAAGAAGAATTTTTGTTTTTCTATTCATATTGGACAGTTATAAATATTCTTGTGACTGTTTTGTATAGTTCATATGTCAGTGTGGTAAAGATGTATAGTCTAAATAATAGTTTACCCTTGGCTTCAAGGACTGTTTCAACTCCAAAGATCAGATTCCCCATGTTTTAAGTTTATAGTGTTGAAATCTAATGAGTTACAAAAATTTAATGCCTTGTACTTTAGTTCTCTGATAAATCCACAATCTGGAAAATACAATCTAATTTAAACTACAATTTAATCTGGATCTGCTAAGACAGATCATGTATGTTCTTGTTAGCATCTTGGGTTTCCCCAAGCTGGGGAGTGTGGTCTTCTTTCCTTGCTTTTATCGACAGTCAGATGGAGAGGGAAAGTTCTACCTTTAGGCTTTTTTCCATTGTTTTGTTCTTCTGTTTTGTTGTCATTCTGCCCTGGCAATCTCTGCGAGGAGTGGGTAGTTTCTTAACTAGAGCAAATCAACAATGCTTTTATCTAGTTCAGTATGTCAGGTCAATGAAGGAGGCAGGAGGAGGGAGGATAGAACGAAAGCTTCAAATCAAAAGTCTCAAGTGCAAAGAAATAATAATTAAAATAATAGTAGCAGCACCAATTGGTTATGGAGAAATCATAGTCGTATTTCTGCAAGACAACTGCTCTATTTTCATGCACTGAGTCATTTTAACCACAGACATTTAAACACAATTAAATGTCACTTCAGTGATTACATGACTTATAACTGAGCATGTACTGCAGTGACTGAATACTCTGAAAGTGACACCTTCACTTCAGTCTCTCTCATGCATGAAGAGAATAAACTGCTTTTTTAAAAGATGTAAATGTATCTAGGTACAAGAGTATTTAGAGGCATACTTTTATGTGACTATACATTTTCTAGCATTTCTAGCACTGGTTATATTATATGTATATGAAGGAAATAAGAGTACAGGCTTCTACCATTTTTAGCCACTGACTGAAAATCAGATAATGATGTCCTGTATTGTAGTACTTTCCAATTTTATTTCTTTGTTGCAGTTATGGTTTCATAAAATTCCTGACTGAAAGCTTTTCAAAAACTCTATTTTCAAGCAGTTATTTACTAATATTTCCAATTATGTTGCATCCTCAGCTTTGGATGGGGAAGAAGGGGAAAAAAGATGGATGGCAACTAAAAAATGTTCTCTCTAATTACATAATACTAGAAATGAAAATTATTTGTTATGTTGCGACTTCAAGTCTTCAATTCAGTTCCAATAAACCTTGCATAAAAATCCCCATATTCTGAAATAAATTTTTTATAGCAATGTGGCAGAACAGTTTATTAAAAAAAATAAGACGACTGAGAGGTCTCTCAGAGCATTGATTCAACAAAACCCTAATTTCTTCAGGAAATGTATCTCTAGGGAGATAAAAAGAGATTTCAATAATATTCACTTCTCCCTCATGTCTATAGGAGAGCAGGCTTTATGTCTTTTCTATGTCTTTCCTTATAACATCTGAGTGCTTCATGGCCCCATGAACTTGTTGTGTGTGAGGACAGTCACTGATGTTCTGCAGATGCTCTTTTGGCATTTAAAATAAGCTGATCTTCAGGGAATGATTCCAGATGCCTAAAAGAAGTTTTTTAGAAGTTCAGATGCCCTATTCAGCTTTTGAAGTCTGTCTTTATTGTGGGAAAATACCCCCTGTGGTAACTGGACACCCTGAAGAGGTTTATACCTCGCAGTACCCAGTAACTGGGAAGTCTTTGTGGGCATTAAGTTCTGATCTGGTAATGCAGTAGAGGCACAAATATGTAAAGCAAAAGAGAGAGGCAACCATTCATTAAGGATAGGTTTAGTGGACTCCTGGTTATCCACCACTTTTTTGTTGTCGTTATCTTCTAAAGCATTCAGAATACTAAAAAATTGTATTAACTCCTTTTATTGTACTTCTCTGATGGATGAGTGCTACACACTGAACTTTTACAGTTTAGGCTCTTACCACTGAGAACAACCCCAGTGTTTACCATGAGGCATTTTCCAAGCCACACAGACATTTTGATGCTTGAAGCTGTAGGAGAAAGTCCGGTGAAGCTTCAGAGATGATTCTCTATCCCACACTGACTTTAGGAAAAAATAACCAATTTTCAGCAGATCACTGAAAGGTCTGTCACTAACTCCTGGGCTGTCTCTGCCAGGGTTCAAGTCACTTTCCTGGTCCACATTTAACTTCTGGGCAATACAGTACTGCAGAACTCAAGACAGAAAACATCTAAAATAGTAGGGAATAGCTTGCTTTAGAACCCAGGCTCTTACTGTAAGGCTAGCATCAGAAATTGCTGCTTTTTTGTCAGTGTAACTTGGTGAGCAGAGGGCATGCAGAACATCCATAGCACTGATGTACATAGAATATATTTTTATCTCCTCTAGAATCTTCTGGAAACCCATCTGGAAACTCATCTGGAAAAGCATTGAAGCGTTTTTGGAGTTGAGACTCATGGTTTGCCCTTATCTGTGGTTGTTTTTGAATAATGGGTCCAAAAATGCTAATTATCACACAAACCAGCAATTGCAAGGCATTTTGGTTCAGTGTTCTGTCTGCATCCCCATCTAAAAATAAAACTAGGTCAAAGCAGGAGGTGCTCAGTTGTTGAAGGAAGCAATGCCAAACTTATTCCTTTTTCGTTTATTTCTGTCATTCTGGACTGAATTCCTTAGAGCTTGTTTATCAGCAGTATAAGGGTTTTCATTTTCATTTCTCAGTGTAGCAAGGGAAACTTTAGCCTTTAAATAGCATCTCAATTACAGAATTTTTCTTTAAAAACTTGTCTGCTCTTCTAATAAGAGTAGCTGATAAAATCAGTGGTCAATAGAAATTTTTCAGTTACCTCTTAGAAAATATTAGACACTGTGAAACACAGGTATCTTCCAGCCTCAGAGCTGGTTTATACTAAGGGAAAGAAACATTTGCAAGATTTAAAGAAATTTACCTAAAGGCCAAAATAATCTACATTTATAATCATCTCAGTAACTAAACACCCCTACATATATCTTCTTGATGTTTTTTCTAGTATAAATTACTATTCCAAATTCATAGATTTGAATATCTGCCCAGAATTAACTCTCTTTTAACATGGAGAATATTCAAAACATCAAGAAAAACTGCTTTAGACAAGGACACTATTCTTTCTTTCCAAACAACTATCACTGTGATCAGAGGTTATTTCTGTAGAATCATGAGACATATGGGACCTTAAATATCATCTAGTTCCATACCCACTGCCATGGACAGGGACACCTTCCACTAGACCTGGTTACCCCATCCAGCCTGCCCTCTAAGACTTCCAGGAATGGGGCATCCAAAACTTCTCTGGACAGCAAGTTCCAACGCCTCACCACACTGATAGTAAAGAATCTCTCCCTAGTATCTGGTCTAAACCCACCCACTTTCAGTATAAAACCATTCCTCCTTTTTCTGCTACTACATGCCCTTGTAAATATTCCTTCAACTCTCTTGTAGAAACCCTGCAGGTACTGCAAGGGGCTCTAAGGTCTCCCTGGAGTCTTCTCTTCTCCAGGCTGAGTAACCCCAGCTCTCTGAGCCTGTCTCCATTGCAGTGGTGTTTCACAATCACCTTCGAGGCCTCCTCTGGACTTGCTGCAACAGCTCCATGTCCTTCTTATGCTGGGAATTCCAGAGCTGGATGCAGCTGGGCAGGTGGGGTCTCACCAGAGCAGAGCAGAGGGGCAGAACCCCCTCCCTGCCCTGCTGCCCATGGTGCTCTGGATGCAGCCCAGGACATGTTTGTCTCTCTGGGCTGGGAGGGCACAAGGCTGGGTCGTGTTGAGCTTCTCCCACACCAGCACCCCCAAGTGCTCCCCCTCAGGGCTGCTCTTCACCCCCTTCTCTGCCCAGCCTCCACGTGGGACTGCCCTGACCCGGGTGCAGGACCTTGCACTTGCCCTTGTTGAACATCACCAGGTGCACACAGATGCAGCTCTGCAGCCTGCCCAGCTCCCCCTGGATGGTATCTTTTCCCTCCAGCACATTGACCACACCACACAGCTCGGTGTCATCAGCAAACTTGCTGAGGGTGCACAGGGTGGTTGTACTCTTTTAACTGGTGTTGTTTAGCAGACGTGTATTTGAAGGACTAAATACATGCATACAGGAGAGCTAATGCAAAAATGAAAAAAAAATATTTTGATAACTCGTTGCAACTCTTTGTCATCACATTTTTGCCACAAGCAATTTTTAAAAAAGCAGTTGAATTTAAATATGTCTATTCCAGGAGATAGACTTTCAACACTTTGTGAATGGTTTTACAGCTTGGTAAGGAAAATACGTATTTCGAATATGAACTCTATTTGGTGTGAGCTGTGAGCTGTAGTCTGAAGAACTGTGAATATTTCAAAAAGAATCAATTTCAATTCTGTTACTTCCCTTTCCTCATTAAAGTCTTTACATCTTGCTTCAGACCAAGACAGATATTTTGGCAAGTTTAAAAAAAAGAAGCCACTGCACGAAAAAGAATACTTTTGTTCTTGTTAAAATAAGTAAATATTGATCAGATGCTGCAAAACCGTGTGGCTGAACTCATTCCATTTGAGGAGGAGGGAGGAGAGAAGAACTGCCTCAGGCTACTGTAACTTATAAAACTATGATGAGCAAAATAGGCATGTACTGTACTTTCAGCTGGGATGCCGGTACAAAAAAGAGGAGTTTTGAGCAAAGTCCTTTGAACCCATTAAATTCTCCCTCTTGCAGAGTTATTGATTAGGCCTACTCTAGCAGCAGATGAAGGCTGCGGGGGAAAAAGCAACTCCTCAGGCAGATCTGCTGACATTATTGGCTCTGTAAGAGACAAAGCTTCTCAGTGGTCATAGTGGGAGGGCTGTGCAAGACCTGAGTGACTTATTTTGTGTTTTTAGTTCTCTTTCTCCACATTTTAAAAATAGATAAAAGCTTATAAAATATTTTCTCATACCCCATAGAGCTTTACCACATCAGATAGCTGGTTTCCAATAGAAGCTCTGAGCCATGGCAGGTTGGGATTACTATCAGTGGCTCAGAGCAAAGGCTGGTTAAGTCACTGCTCTCCCTGAAGCAGAGCAGAGGTCTGCCTCTTTCCACAGAGCTTGGAAAGGATCACAGGGACAGAGGGAAGAAGCAGCCTTGTAAGCCCCAGCTCATGGAGAGGTTCGTGGTGAGGCTGGCCTTGGGGGCAGGAATGGAAAGTTGGGCTCTGTGTACATTCAGTGTTTCCTTAGGTTAATCTCAGGAGATTTCCCATGATACCATCAGATAGCAGGCATGTGGAAATTAGTCTGTGAAACTGTAATTGTTTACAGGCCTACGTATTCATCCCTCACTCAGTGTAAACACTTAACAATCAGAATTCCCTGAATGCTATGAAATGTAGCCTGAAATACTTTGCTGTTTCTATGTCCATTTCACTGTCTGCTTCTATGCCACTTTTTCCACACTTTTGTGTGTAATTTTGATCCCACAGCTTTTGTAAAGGGCAGAATTCTCAGGTCAGCTGCTGAAGTTTGTATTACACACTGTGATACCTCCCTGAGCTTTATCTGTTCCAGGTCAACACAGATTCTCTGCAGGTGGCCTCCAAGTATTTTGGAAAGTTTACAAGTTCATCAGCAAAGCCTGAGGTTTGTGTTTCTAAGGCTGGCATTCGTCACTATAGGCTTTGGAGAAAATTGGAACTTCTAAGTGCTAAAAAGAAATATTTCCTCCATCTCTTCCAAGTAGATGTGGTTAAATTCAGAAGCTTATTATGTGTAATACACTGCCAAACTAATCTACAGTTTAATATTGAGTTACATACAAGCAAATCAGCTTTGCTTAAATACAACAGAATGAGCTCCAAGTATCTGATATGTCTAACAAGAAATAAAAGGGTTTAACTTTTTCTTTTGCATGTTAGTATCTCTGTGTCTTTTTGCTTTTTTCTTTTTATTCTTACTTATGCAATTTTTACAAAATAAGGCATTTATTTATGTCTTTGAACAAATATATGACGTTCAGAAGCTGATTATCTTTTTACCCGAATATTATCTTGGAACATGCTAGGGAAAAAATGTATTACATTCCAACTGGACTTAAAGGATGGATTTATTTCCAGTGTCCTGCTCTGATTTGGTTTGTAATTCTTTTAATGCTGCCCAAGCTTATTTGCTGTTTAACTGTCAGTTGGTAAGAGAAATTTTATTAAAAAGTGTTCGAAAGTTCATTAGCAATTTTTTTTCTATGCTAAATCTTTCCATATTTGAAATCATTCCTTAATCTGCTAATGACATTCAAGTTGTCTGGAATTCTCTGTAACATAGTGGCAACAGTAGGAGAACGCCTATACTAAATACAATTTGCAAGTGTATAAGTGAAAATAGATTAAATAGGATGGGTTTTATTACATTCAAACTACCTGTGAAAATCTTTCAATTTTTTTTCCAGTCATGCCTTGAAAAAGAAAGCCCAGTATGAAAATAGAAAATTGCTACCTTCCAATCATAATTTTTTTATGAGTTGTGCTTCCCTTTTTGCCATCTTCCTTTGAAGTTCCAGTGCAGCTTTGAAAATCAGCAGCAGTGGCCCAGCGCTGCCCCTCGTTGTCTCTGGGTTCTGTTTAGCTACTGACTGTATGTTCTCTTTTTAGCCAATCAACTCTAAAGTGTAAGAGAAGATGATTTCGTCATGATGACACATTCCAAGTTCGCACGGATTTAGCGTTTTTAAGATGTGGGGTTTTTTCTCTATTCTTTCTTCAGTTTTTGAAAGGTACATTGTTATTACTCACTGTGTTCTCAGAAATACAGCTGGAGATAGCTGCCTCTCTTGGATTTACTAATGATTTCTAGTTATATTTCATTGATCTTTACTGACAATGACAATTCAATCAAGTGATCATCTACAAGGAAAAAAGTAACAAAACCCAGTATGTTTTCCAGGAATTTCATCTGTCTGTAATCTTTATGCTGAGATAGTTTGGTTTTAAAAGAAACATTCTTCCAGCTGGTTCTTGTACTTCATAAATCCTATGATCAATATCTAATAAATAAATAATGACTGTATCAGATTAGCTCCAAAGAAGGATTAGTCCTGGGATTAGTACTAGGAATAATGTCTGCAGTAACTAATCACTTGTAATTAGAAAAGAAACTGGTCCAAATCTTGGAACTCATGGAACCTGTAAAGTCCTAGACACCAGATTTGTGACAATCTAAACATGAGACCTGAATAATCCACATGAATCAATAAAAGTTATTGTCAGGAAAGATGTGGAATGGTGACCAAACATTGGATATCACACAGAATACTAATAACTTCAGAAATTTCTCCAAGACAGAAACATTAAGCTTATTTTGATAGTACTACAAGCATTTTCTTTGCATTAAAATTTTTTTAAAAATTAAATTTTGGCATGGGTTTGGGCCATCACACCTCCGTGAGGCCTGCTTTTGTTGAAGAAATGTAGGATCTTATTTGGGAAAAAAAACCCAACAGATTAAGCAGAGTCAAGGCACTCTTCTTTTTCTTTCCTAATAACCAGAAATTAATATATTCTTAAATATCAAATCCATGCTCCCCTGATAGGAGTTTAAAAAATGCAGGATATTTATAACTTTTCCCGTGAAGTTTTAAATTTCCTCTGACTAAAGCCCTGAAAGTGATTATCTTTTGTTTCACTGCATTAGCTTGCTTCTGTTAAAGAAGTATTTTATGGGTGCCCTTGAACCAACAGGCAGCCACATCACTCTTCCTGACTGCATGGTAATAGCAGAGCTCCTTGGCTTCTTTATTTTAAATACCATTTCGACAGCACAATATACAACTTGTTTTCAGCCATTATCTGATATGGAACACATACAGTAATCCCCAGGGCTGGCATCCATGTACATTTTTTATCACTTTGAGACTCAGCATATCAGTGTTTTCTGATTGCCTTATTTTTAAGCTAAATTCAGCAAGAAATGTTCCCTGAAGATCTGGATTGTGCAGGAAGGTATTGCTTTGTTATGACAACCAAGCATCCCTTCTCACCCACACGATCCTGTCTCATTTCACATTATTGCTTTTTTTGCCTATACTTCTTTCTTTTGAAATATATAGTAAAGTTTAATATCCAGTATAAAAAAATCTTTATTTCTCTGTTTCCATTTCTTTACGCTCTCTGCGCTGCACACACCAGCCCCTTTCCATCATCCACAAACACAACAAAAACAGATTCTCTCATAAATGTAAAAGTTATTGTCTCATGTGGAATGGGGCTCAGTTCTGGGTTGAAGAGTGACCTTCCTGGCAATGTCACTGAGAGTCACCTGCCCACCTGGGGCTGCATTCCCAGCACAGAGCCACTGATCTGTGCAGCAGAAAACACTGAGTCTGTGACTCACAATCATGAGTGTGCTAATTACCCACCATCCAAGTTTTTCATAAAATTAGAAGAATTACATTAGTTTGGACTCATAATTTGCAAGCTGGGTTTGCAGCCACAGATTTCAGTGTTGTTTCTAAGCTTTGGGGAGGATTTGTTGCTTGTTTATGGCACTTGTGCTGGTTCTCAAAGCAGCCATAGCTGTTTGGGAGCTGGACAGTGGGAAGATATTGCCATAAATCTGCTGAGTTTCGTAGCTTTAAATCTCTGTAACTGAAAGAGAAATCTAGAGATTAATATTTTCCTTTCTTCAGAAGAAGATATCCTTAAGGCTATGCAGTGAACTGAACAAACTTATCATTACTATGTACTGAGCCATGATATAACAAGAATATCCTTAAGCTTAGAGAAATAGTTCTAGAAATGCATCACTAGACATTATATTGGAAAGCACACATTATAATATTCATTACAGTAGTAGAATGTGAACTGCATGTTATTGTAAAAGAAAATCCAATTTGCTGCCTACTGCCTTCAATTTGGTTTTGACAAGTACTCAATCTTCTGCTATATTTTGCTTTCTACATTTATCTTCCTGGGCATGTTCTGTAATGTCTGCTTAGGGCAAAAGCAATAATCTTTTCATTTAATTTAGTGAAAAAGCTCATGTATTCACTATGCTTACTAGGTACAACAATATGAAAACAAATCCCCGTTGCTAAAGATCTGTTTGACAATGTGAAATAGATTCTGACTTTTTAATTTAGGCATAAAATTGCAGAGGGCATATAAGGGATGCAGATTTACAGAGCTGTACCCTTTATTTATGAGTGGTTGCAAGAGAGTGATCTTCAAAAGCCCATATTATTTTACCAGTGATGGATGAACTTAAGATGGTCAAAAAATAATTTTATTTGACCCTTGCAGAACAGCTCTGGAAAGTATCGAACTTACGTGGCTTCGTTAAAAATCTGAGAATTTGAGTACACCTCAGTTTCTGCAGTGAGTATTTCCTCAAAGTGGAGCATAATTTTAATGACATTGGAGTTGCATACTTTGTAATTTAGGTCACTGAAAACCATGGGAAGGAGAGAGGGCAGAATTTCAGTACAAATTCAACCAAACCTTAGCATTTCTGCTGAACTATCCTTGAAGCAATACTGTGTGATCAAAGGGAAACTAATCTTGCCAAAATTTTAATTCTTTTAGATATGAAGTTTGGTTTGTTTTATGTTGTTTCTGAATTTGTCCAAAAATGTCAAAAGAACAGGTTTTATCTTGCTCACGGTACCTAGCATTGTGGTAAAAATGCATCCCTAATTTTCTTATTAGTTTTTCCTCAGAGGGAAGTGTGATTTTTTTGGATAAGCTCCTCAGTTTGCCTAACCAACAAACACCTCCAGTGCTTTGCTCCCCAAGTCGCGTGTCTCAGATTTTAGAAAATATAGTTTGCAGAAATTTTTGCTCTGAAGCTCACAGAATCAGGTAAGTTTACCATACTGATCTAGAAAGATGTTTTCAGCCTAATTCCTCCACCTCCTTTTGGAAATAAACAGGGAAATAGAAGGATATTAAAGTTTGTCCTTTATAATGCTGTTAAACCCGATGTCTTATCCCTTCAAACAGCAAGCAGCAGCCTCTTTCCTGTTCCCTCATTTATAATGAGGAATAGCTGAAGGGAGCCACAGTTGGATTCATTATTTCTTCCAGGAATAGGCATCAGTCTGAATACTGGCCTTATGTATTAGGGACTGCTTCCAGTGATGGCTGAAAAATGACAATTATTTCTTATCTCCTCAAACTTGAAGGAGGCAACACAGCCTCAAGCAAAAACAACCACAGCCACATGGTTTGTGGAGCTGTTTTTGTAGAATCAAATACTGCCAGAGCAAATTTGTTACTTCTCAGACCTCTGAGTTTACATTTTCGGTTGGCCAAGTGTATCCTTAGAATTTAGTAGACTTTTGTTCCATAGCCAGAAATGTATTTAATTCTTCAGAACCAAATACTGCAGGCACTGTCTCAGAAAAATTCCTACAGACCTCGAAAATCCTGTAGGATTTGGCCATCTGGAAGGTGCTCTGCAACATGTCAGACTTTTGATTTACTTGATACAAATCTGATCTCTCTTATGCACTTGTGAGCAACTTGATGTTTCTCACCAAGGCATTCAGACCCTGTGGATATGGGTGTGATTTTAGAAACTCATGCCACATATGCTCTAGAGCTCAGCTCTCAGCCACTACATTTGAAACCAACTGCAAGTGTTTCTGCATGACATGAAGATAGCTGAAATTTAGACAGCAACTACAGAACTGTGTTTCTGCAAGTTCCACCAACTTGCTCTATTACCCGAGTTTCACCAGACTCTCTTCTGGCATAAGAGTTTCTGTAGACTCTTAGCATTTAATTTTTTGGTGTGTCCCAAGCTACCTCAGTTGTGACAAAGCTGAACATCTTGTGCCTGAGCTTGATTTGTATTATTCAGAAAAAAACCCAACCAGGTTTTGTGTCATTTAAAACACTGAGAGGCTCAAAATTAAGGAGGTCTTTCAGAGCAGATTTGCAGAATTTGGTACAGTATCATCCCTGAGAATATTGATGAGATCAACCATTAACCTGGGGAGGAAACCCATGAACACTCAGTGCCACCTTTCCCTCCTCCTCCCTTCCCACACATCCTTACATGAAAGCTTCCTTGAATGTGCTGCCATGGGTGACTTTCTCACCTATCCCAGTGCTACTCATGCCCCTGTGTGAAAAGAAGTCAGGGGAAAGGGTGCCAGGACCAGAGCACATCACATCAGTGCCTCTGCAGAGGTACAGACTGAGGAAGGCATTTTTGTATCCCTCTGGTCTGAGGAGAGTGTAAAAGTTTAGACTTCTGCGTGTTCTGAAACGGCTGTGATATTGTTGCTCTGAAAGAACATAATTTCTTCCACAGCTTTATGGTTTTAAGTTTGCTGCTCCACTTTGAAGTCTAAATGATTTCATTTTCCTAGAAATTATTCAATCTATTTTTTGCATAAAGCTCTTAATCCTTAGCCAATCTGGAAATGCACAAGAACTTCAAAACACACTCCTTGGTGATTTAGCCTCGTATGTCTTCATTCTTCATCAGCCTGTTAACAATCCTCCTCTCATCTGTTGACTTCCTTCTCTCTTTGCTATAAGCTTTTGCCACAGAGAGCCTCTCACAGCAATCAGTAAGTTTCATAAACTGCAATTGTGCCAGATAATTAAATAAGAACTCTATTTCAAATCAATTCAAATCCATATGGCTTTCAGAAGTGACAGTTGCTACACTGTAAAAACAGTGAATAAAACCCTTTTGAATACTTAAATCAATCCCAACTTTGTTTCATCTTCAGAAAGCAATTTCTGCAAATGTCAATACTGCCCTAATAGAATGGGTGATGATATCTTGTGTATGTTAGCTGCAGAACTGCACTTGGATCAGGTCAATTCAATGACTGTAATTGTTGCTTTTCTACACAGCACAGATAGAAGCAGGTGCTTTAGCTAAGGCATGTATTTACAGCAGTGCTCAAGCATTGCTATGGACGTAACTGGATCTCTCCTCTTTATTGTGTGTTGCAGATACACAGTATCTGCCAGAGGTTTGGCAGCTAACAGCCAATGATGCTGTACGGCTGTATAGAAGGGATACTTTCGTATGGCTGGGGAGATGTTTTTGCTGGTTTTTTTACTTGTTTTGTTTTCTCTAGGATCAGGGCCTGATTTTGAATGAAAGATTTGCTGCACAAATCCACAGGCAGAAGTAATCCTTTTCCCTTAATCAAAGTCAGTGAGTGGAAAGAAATAATACAACAGGTTACAGAGCAAACCACTGGCATAACAGAAACCATCTCTACTGAGTCCCATCCGAGTAGCCCTGTGCAGTAGAGCATCTTCAATAGACTAAATTGCTTTGTATCTTTTTTACATCTGAGAGGCTGCTGTTTTCAGTCTGTGAATATATGTTTCACATTTTCACAATGTTTGCATTGAAATAACAGCTAACATATGTTCCTGCATCATATTTGTTTAAACTACCCCTAGTCATCTGAAATCCTGGCTATAAAAGCACCTGTCACAAAATTGTCCACCTCTATATGTGTCTGGTGATAATGGTCATCTTGTCCATCCCTGTAGGTTTTGTACTAGTAATAAAGAAGAAAAACCAGCAATTAGCAGGGGCCATTGCTTGTGTAGCCAACTACGTGTCTGGCTTCAAGGGCCTGGATGATTTGCAGTTATTGAACAATAGCAATCCAAATTACTGAAATTAGTAGAAAATACATAGCATTTGTACATTGTTCAAAACCTGCAGCTGGCTGAGACAGTTAATTAGGCTGGAGTTTACATGCAAAGCACCCGTAATGCTCTGACTGAAGTGATTAGCTGGGCCTGTAATATGCTTTTAGTAGGACTCACACTTCTTAAATCTAAATTTTTGTTTCCAAATAGTATCATAATGTGCCTTTGCTTTTAGTGAGAATTGAAAATGTCACAAATTGCTTTGCTTCCCAGGTGAAATTATCATTACGGGAGGGGTTTGAACCACAGCTGTCTAAAGGCTTGTTCAGAATGTCTGGTGGGCTCAGCAGCTCTCCCAGCTCAAACTGCTGCTGCTGAGCTAGCAGGCAGTGCTGCAGAAGGACTTTATTAGAAAAATTGAAAAGCCAAGATTCACTGATGATACAAAAGTGTCCAGATAACTGAATCCAACCATGACTAACTCTGGTCGTAGTGGCAAAAGAGCCAGCTGTCTAAAGGCAGAGGAATGTAAGAAGGCAATGAAAGGTAATTTGGCTGTGTCTTGGTATCTTTAATACAAAAGGAAAATGGAAAAAGGAGCAGTTGTCTCCAAAAGGCTATCAAAACCCTCTAAATTAAAAAATCAGCCAGGATAAAATGCTGAGTGCCTTGATATTTAGTAGGGGTAACGAAAGGAAGAGGATCTATAAATATGTTAGGTGAAAAAGAGAAGAGTGAAATTAGTCAAGGTCTCAATTAATCAGGGTGTAAATGCAAGGGAGGAGGAATTCTAAGGCCCTTTTCTGTCTTTGCAAAAAGGTTAACAATGACCAGGTACTTACAAGTCGAATAAGGCTATAAGAAACAGCCAAAATGGATTTAGCAAGAGCTAATAGTATCAAACTGATTTGATTTTCCTCTTTGACAGAAAGCTCAGGCTCTAAGGAGAAGCAGTCAATGTGCTGAACTGGAAATCTGGGTAAGGCTTAGAATCCTGTTCACTGACATGTTCATGAGCAATTGATGGAAATATAGGCAGGAGAAAATGCTCTTAAGGTGCAGTGGAACAGTCAATTTGGGAAACTATAATTGAACATCAATTGCCTTTAGAACTTTCAAGTTTCTGGAGAAGTTGTTTAATTTTAACGTATTTCCCCTTTTTCACCTTCTCTTTTTCTTTTGCCAGAGAATTAAGTAAGATTAAATAATTGTGGTTTAGGAATTGCTTTCTTTACATTTATTTTCTTTGCTTGTAAGTAAAATTTTCGTAAGGCTTGAAATGCTCAGCACAGTGACTGAAAAGATACAGAAATTTTATGTTATCTTTGTTTGATATCAAGGGAAAGAATAAGAAAACCAGGGTTTCCCTACATAAGTTTATTAGATCTTAGGGTTGTGAACTTGGGGGTTTTTTAAGCACATTAAATTTATTAAATTTATTACTCTCCTGCTAAATAATATGATGTCAAGAATTTAGTTTATTTTTTTCCTGCAGAGTTCTGATAAACAGTTTAGAGGAGGCCAGATTAGTGGGTGAAGTTAGCTGACACTGATTAGTTGTTTCAACAAAAAGGGCTGAAGGGAAGTTGATGCATGGTTCAGAGTAGCAGGAGGGATCCTGCTGATCTACATGTCACTCAGGAAAGAAAGTTCTCATGCAGAAATTTTCCCATTACATGGTTTGTGTTAGTGTTCTGTCAACACACATAACTGCTGAATAACAGATTAACAAGCCCATGGTCAAAAATAAGCTTTTCATTTTCTTATTTTTGAGCTTCTCATATCCATGATTAATAATTTGTCAGAAGGCTCAAACTCTCGCCTCAGAATGCTAAATATATTAGGAATTAGAGCTCTGCAAAATAACATTTTAAACAGAGTATCCAATGGGCTTTCAGATATGCTCTAAAATACAAAGAGCCTCTGAAGGAGGAGGGAACAAAGTGATGTAGGACAGAGGGAAAAGGAAATGTCTGTGCCCAGAGATTAAGTTTTGAGTAAAAATAATAAATTCTCTAAATAAGTTGTAGTTTCCTTTGAAAATGATAACTTAGGAATAATTAAAAACTACCAAGAGTTGTAGAGCCAATATCAGCATCCACTGATACTTAGGAGTTCTCTAAATCAGTATTTTTCGAAAGTTTTATCTTTTGAAGTACTGTAAATCTTTCCAGGAAAAAAAAATAAAATCCAACCACTCAGGAAAAAAAAAGCCAACCATTCAAGGAGGTCAGTGTTATTGCAATGGTTTCATTTATAACTGAAAATTATGCAAAGCTTTGGATAACCACTCTTGCTTTTAGTTATGCTAAGCTTTGGATAACCACTCTTGCTTTTACTTCCTTTATTGCTTGGTCATTTCTTTGTGTACATGGGAACACACGCAGCTGTTTTATTTTCTCTCTCTTTTTTTTCTCTCTTAGGGAGGTGGATATGTTGTAGCTGCTTCACAGTCACCATCAGATCTATTAAAGCTCTTATGGCTGTGGGACATGACAGAGAAACATTGCTGATACCTTGATGCATTAACTTCTGCATTTGGTGCTTCTCTAATTTAGATGTGAACTCTCAGCCCAGTTGTACATCAGCTAAGAACAAACCCGAAGCTATAATGTAAAAATAGAATAGAAAACCATATGAACCATATAAACCATATGATTCCAATATGAAGGAGTCTTTGGGACTAAATAAACATTTCAGCTAGTCCTGGCTCTGTAGGTTTTCCTCCTTTGTCCTGTTAGTGAGGTATTGAGTGAATTTTTTACTTGGCTTGTTTTCATATTAAAGAAACCACAGCTGACATTGGTGTCTTGGTCAGTATTTTTCTGTTCTGAACAGTTCCCAGATTCAGATTAGACTTGGACATTTTTCTGAACTCCCTTGGCTGCAGAAAAGATGGGTGCAGGTTCAGATCCATGCAGTGGATACCTTTTGCTTGGGCTTCTGGAGAGAGCTGAAACGTCTTCCCCTGATTTCTGCAGAAGATCCTGCAGTGCTGATTGTTCTCCCAGCCTCTGGGAAAGCAGCTGCGACGTGCCAGCACACTGTGAATTTCAAAGAGGGTGTGGAGAGCCCCCCCTCCTGCTGAGAGCCTCTATAAAAATAACTTGACCTCGGGGAATTTACCCAGCAGGCCTTAGGGAAAATGAGCAGAGTCACCAATTACTAACATGAGGATGTCGAGTGTATCATTGTACATCAGTGTAGCTGCTATTGCTGCAATCAAGGCAAGACAGCAAAGAAAATTAGGAGAAAAAAACTCTTCCAATCTACTTCAGCCTTACAGTCCTCAGAAAAATGAAGACAAACCAAAAAAAACCCAGTTTGTGATATTCTTGCAGTGTCACATAAATAAAATGTTAATATTTCTTTCAAGGGTTTGATCCTTGTAGCAAAAATACTCTACTGTTTCTACAGCTCAAATTGCCTCATTTACTTTTCTTACACCTTTTTAAATGCTAAAATTGATTTTATATGTGCTGTGCATTATAAGGGTATTTAGTATGCAGCTTTACAAGAAGATATAAACTCTTCTTTGAACTCTAATAATACTCATTACATTAATATTTTCATATGCATGCACTGGTAATACATCTGTCTGACTCACAGCGCAGTACTTGTGCAATATCAACATGATTGAATGCTGCCTTTACCAGTAAATGCAGAGATCAGGAAGTTACTGGAAAAAAGTCATGGAAAGATTAGAGACTGACTTCCAACAGGAACTGGAAATAGAAGTTCTTAATAGATCATTCTGTATTTAAATGCAAACATGTTTGCACACATTTTTGTGTAGCCACACATGTATCTTCTTAAGGACATGCTCTGGGTTGTCTGAGAAATGGAATTTTGTTTGCTCTGGATGACCTGTTTAGGTAACTAAAAAGGTATTTAAAGAGTGCTTGGAATTCTAAGACTCAAGAAATATGTTTCGCAACCACTGATACAAAGTGCAGTACAATGCATAAATAAAAGAAGCAGCACTAGTTTAGATTGCTCACCAAAATTTTCATTTCTCTGGAGGATTTTTCATGTATGTCTGTGTGTTTACAATTCTTGAAACTGTTGCCTAATTACAGATGGATTTACCAGAGGGAAGTCCTCTCAGTGTCCTGAGTTAGTCTCAGCAGCATTAGAGCAGCTGATGAGTTAGAGGAGAGAGGCCCTGTCAGTGCTTTCCCTGGGGGAACTGCTGAATGCTGACTTCAGTTCTTACCAGATATCAGAAGGGAAGAGAATGTTTCTAAAAACACCCCTGCTGTAGGAGAGGCCTCAGTCAGACCCAGCACCCAAAGCAGAGGAACACACATCTGAGAGAAACCAGGCTGGGAAATAAACACGGTTAAATTTATTTTGGGTGTTGAAGTCTTCGATTTCTGCCCGTATCTTCATGGAAATCACTTTAGGTTCCATGCTATATGAGGCAGAAGGTCAGATATGCACTTGTTTACTGCCTCTGCAAAACTGTGTATTTTGAACTGGCATAAAACATCAATTTTTGTTTCTTCGTTTTTCCCCTGTGGAAAATTATTATAAGGAACTGCCCAAAAAGAAAAAGAAAGCAGGTGAAGCATGTATTTTGTTAGAGTTTACAAGTAGACAGGCATTCCAGTCGGTTATGGATAGAGTTTACTACAAGCTCAGCAGCAGGGAAAAATATTCTTAGTGCTCAATCCTGTTTTAAGTTATAGATAAATTTCTTGCAGCAGTTGTGTGAATTGGTGCATGTTCTCTTGGAAGAAAGAAGAGCAGTAAAATTGAGAGCAGCAAAACCTGACATGTGGTCACATTGTTTGTGGGAATTGCTTGTTATACATCCAGTTCTGGACATCTAGCATTCTGGAAGATGTAAATATTCATTTGAGGATCACCTCTTCCAAGTGATTTTAGTGGGCAGTAGGAGTTGGTAACTATTGCAGAGCTGATTTGACCGGTGTGTATATAAATACGTCCACCACTGGGTTTAGTTGAAATTCTAGGTCCTGACAATAATGCTGAAAAACCATTTGCATCCATCTAATTATTGACTAGTTGGGTTGCTTACACCAGGTAGAGAAGATTTCTTGGGAAAGTCAGGGCTACTTCCGAGGTTTTTTCTGTGATAGGCTTCCTCTGAAGAGAGAGGGACGATGGCACTTCTGGGTGGGGTGCACAGGACAGTCACTACTGAGCTGCTTAGCAAAATGCATGTTGTGCTGAGGTGCTCCAAAACTGTGTGCTGAGACTTCTACACCCAACCTGACAAATCATTATAAATATACTTTGAATTTCATGAATTTCAATAAAAGGAATGCGAAGACCTGCATTCACAGCTTCACAGACTAAGAAGGGATTGTTTTCTATAAGAGACGAGGAAGGTTTGTAGCTACTTTTGTATCTTTTAAGCCTAATTCAGCTCTGAAAATAATCTATATTGTATTTGAAATACTGCGTTGTGCCAGGCCGCTGACTCTTCTGCATTCCTTGAGTTATCTCTCAACTTTCAAAGCTGCTATCCCATTCCAATCTCATCTGACTGAAATGTCATCAGCTCCATTTTTGTCTCATTTTTACCTTCTAGCAAAGGATTTGAAGTTCACACTAAGTATATTTTATATTCATAACCTTACTCAGCTTTAGGGTGTATGACCTGTCATCACATAAAATACTTTTTATATCTTTATATCCAGTGGGGTTGCTTCGTTTTGTTCTCATAATTAGAATTGTGAACTTCAGCCATTTGTGAGTTTTAAAGAACCTGTAGAGAGGGATGGACATTTGGGCTGTTTCTGCCCTGGCTTTTCCTCACGCTCTGACCAGGACTAACTACAGTCACAGGCTTTGTCTCAAGGACTCAAGTGGTTTTCAGGCTGACACCTCTGAATCCTCAGCTGACTTTAAGATGTATGTAAGATAACCTTAAAAACTACCCAAAAGAATTAATTCTGCTTATTTATGGGATCTCACTTATATTGGAAATTTTTTATGATTGTTGACCTGAGAAAAAGGTTCAAACTCTTATCAAATACATAGAATGAAAGATTTCAAATCATATTAGGTATAATGAGAATGATTTTCATCAGCTCCTGCTTTGAATAAGTAATTTCACACGGTTTGTTATTGAATTTTTTTCTTAGGTTAGGAATAAACAATGATTTTGTCAATAAACTGTCAGCAGTTGAGTCTTACTCATCAAAAGCACCATCATTTTGAGAAAGCTGAACCAATGAACTCTTCAACTATGAATAATCCAGCATTTTACTCCTCTCATATATCCAAGCTTTACTACGGGCTGGAGGTTCTTGCTCATGAATAATGGTGTATTCATGGAAAAATTCTCAGCTGAACCTTGAAATGTCATTCCCTCTCTTTTTAAACTGTACAAAGACTCAGATTTTTGTAAATGAACTTGCATTTCTCGTTTAAACAGTTTTTGACTGAATTTTTCTGAAAACAAAGATTTGCGTTAAAGACAAAAAACAAGCTGTCAGCTAGGATACATGAGGTCTTACACAAGCCAAAACTTGCTTATATCTTAATTCCTAAGGAGCATTAGAAGTATTTGTTTATTTAGTCACACAAGCCCGCATTGTGTTATATTGGCAAGTTATAATTTATTTATCTTAAATCAAATGTGCCAAATGAACACCCAGTAGCTGCAGGATACATTTACAGGTCTAAAAGTGAGTATCCTTGTAAAGAACTAGGCTCCATTTTTCATTTATCAAAATTTTTTGACCTAATACCAAAATACAGATCCAGCTATTCCAGCATAGGCAGCGAATTTGCATTGCCTTTAATTGAATTACATATTATGAAGAAAATAAAGATATGGACTCATTCTTAAATTATCCCAGAACTATTTTGAACACATTTTAAGCAACAAATTTTTGATGTACTTTTGCAAAAATATGGGGGTTTTTGTTAATTATTTTTAATTGCTTTCTCTTTCTAAATTTTAAAAAGCTTTAAAATGTCTTGAAATATTTAATTTTGTTTTGCATCAAACCAAACTATATTTAACTCAATATTGTTCTATAGCTAAAGACAATGTGATTATTTCTATTGTTTCCTATCTCATGTTTTAGATGCAGATACCTTTATAAGAGACTCTGCCCCATTGCTAATTCTAGATTCTGATTTCTATACTGGGAAAAAAACAAGTGTTACCATATTTCAACATGTTTGTTAGTGAGTTTGGAATGAGCAGTGGCATGGTGTTATTTATGGTTATTAGAGTTTTAAGGTAGAATGATCAAGAATAATCGCAGAAGGATTTCCTAAGACTAGTGACTGGGCACTAAAATGGTGAAATTCAGTGTAGATAAACGTAAAGTGACACAGGGGAAGAAAACAGCTTGAGCTCCACATATAAAATTATGATCTCTGGGATTTTTAAGTGTCAAGAACAAGACCTTTTGACAGTTATAGATAGTGCTGGTGAAAAGCATCAGCTCGATGTTGGTGAGTGTCAAGATGAAATCACCTTTTAGGAATTACTAGGGAAAGAATAGAAAATAAACAAATCTTATACATTGTTCATCAACCCTGTGAATGCCTTGTACTTTTCTGGGGGCTCTCCCATCTCAGAAGGCTTATTTTGGAATTTAAGAGCTTTAAAGAAAGGAAAGATCATGAAATGATTTGTGTATATGAAATTGCTAAATGTGCTGGAACCTTTTGTTCTAAAGGAGACAATTTAGAGAGAGAATTTAAATAAATTTGTATTTAGTGTATAAATTTTTAATTAGTCTATAAATTCAAATGTATTTAATCTGACATTTGAAATTCCTTATTTTCTTGTCCTTTATTGTGACTATTTATATTTTCTTTCTGGAAGCATACATTTAAGGGAAAGACATTTAACTGTGATCTAACTTGATGGCTTCATTTGGTGTAGAGTCTTCTTTAGCAGAAGTCAATGGTAAAATCCAGTCAGATTAGAGACAGGAATATATAAATATACTTTCATGTGATAAAAATTCATTTAAAATATAGGATTAAATCCTGTTCATTACAGTCAGGCAATATTAGTATTTGTTTCAAGGGGACTGCTCATTTGAATAAGAACATTATCCATAATCAGCAAGTCCTTTCAAAGTTTGGATCAATGCCAGGCTAAAAGTTCTCCATTCTTATCTTTCAGAGCCAAAGGAAGAAATGAAAAGAGGGGAAAGAATTACAATAGATGTTGTTATCCACTGGTTTAATCAAGTAAGCACTTATCACTCCATTTCGTTTGAAAAGAGAAGAAAAACCTCACTTTTTGAATCTTCTGACCTTGTAAATTGGACAGGCTGGCCTGTTGTATGACAAACTCAGAAGATAACCTTCTCAGCTCCTTTCCTGTGGTAAAGGACACGTAATCTCCAAAGGGAAAAGAAGAGAGAATCGGGGTCGTATTTACTTTACGAAAGAGGGCAAACCGTGCTCTTACTGATGTGAGAAAGGAGGAAACCTTCTGTTACT
This sequence comes from Oreocharis arfaki, assembly GCA_013398015.1. Lineage (NCBI taxonomy): Eukaryota > Metazoa > Chordata > Aves > Passeriformes > Paramythiidae > Oreocharis > Oreocharis arfaki. The sequence goes on along the minus strand of VZRR01014012.1, from coordinate 165,527 downwards.
CCATTCTGCTGGATCTCTGGTTCATGGCATTGTGTGGAAGGGTGTCAGCAGTACCCGTGAGAGAGCGCTGGGATGGTTTGAGTGACGTGGTGCAAAGACTGTCTTTGTATCCCGGCAGAGCATATGCAAATGGCAGGAGAAGCAGAATCTTTCCAGTCTTTTCTGACTCTTTACCAGGCTTCCTCCACCTCCTAAGAGGTTTGACCTTCTGTGTAGGGAAAAGTTGCATGTAAAAATGCCATTAAAATGAGGCTGATAAATTTAATATGCAGGATATGTATATATATGTGTGTGTGTGTGTGTTTGAGAGAAAATTAATGTTCCCTGCAGGCTGTGTAGAGGCACTGCTGGTGCAGGGAAGCTGTAGCACCTTGAAATGCATTCATATATATTCCCACACTTCCAGTTGCTAAACCTATATTGTCTGATTACTTGGGAGAGAATACTTTATAGAGAATTGGAAGGAAAAAAATTCAAGTAAATCCTTTTTCTTTGTCCTTTAAGCTGCACAGAAATATCAAACTACATTTTGACCTTATCTATCTATGCTCATTTTGTTTTACTCTTCTGTGTAATTGAGGTGATAACCTCAGCCCTAAATACCCCATGCATTTCCAACTTTTCAATTTCCTCTCTCTTCTTCCATACCTCAGTTACCGAAGGGTTTCATGGCAGAGAGTAATTTTAATTCCACTGTGCTTTGAATGACCTCAGAGCTCAAATAGCTGTGCAACTTTATAGTATTTTCCTTGCTGCAAATAAATGCTGCATGGAAGGCTCCCTGCATGATTCAACGTTTTAGAAATAAAAACGTTTAGATCACGAAGTGGTTTGCAAGGATTTAGTGAACTACTTGGCAGTTTTGTGCCTAGCAAGCACAAGTGAAGAGGGCAAGAAAGGAGATCCATACCAGCTGGAGGATGGCAGAAGTACTGGAACGAGAGCAAGACTTGGAACCTCGCCGCTGTTGATACAACAAAGAAAAAAATAATGGTTGCAAATTCTGCATATCTACCAAAATATTTACTGAAAACATTGCCAAAAGGAACAAGTAATTTTTCACACCTACAGCTGATTCGAGATGAAGCAGGTACATTTTTTACTATTTTGCACTACAACTTTACTCCCTGAACTGATCCCAAAATCATTTTTCCTAACAAATTCATCACTTTAGAGCTTTAGAGTCTGCTGTAATCATTGAGTCTGTCTTTTATTATGTTACAGGTTAAATACTTCTGGTATCAGTGTTACAACATCTACCTAGAAGTTAAGAATTAAAAATTTGAAGTTCTGAAAAGTCTATTCCTTTTGATAAAATATTCTAAAATTTTTTATCTCTTCAAGTTAAAAGTATGTGGCATTTTCTAGATAGAGCTTCAATTTCCAGACTTTCTCTCTTGGTTCTTTTATACCTTTTCAGATCTAAATGTCTCCCTCTAAGAAATTAACCAAATTATCATGAAAATAGATTATGATAATTGAATTTCTTTTAAGTTCCCTATGCTGTGTCACCTCCTTATTTTACTCCTGCTCCCCAGATAATCATATATTTTATGAGACGGGTATTTAGACTTAAATTAGATGAACTTCATTGGTCCCTTTTTCAAAATACCTGAACAGAAAATAAAGATAAAATAGACATACAATTGCAGAGGAAATTTGAAAATCATCACAACAAATCAGTTTTCTGCAAGAGATTTTCCTGTCTTTACTTATATCCATTTTTAAATGGCAGCAAAAATACAGAAATCAGCTGAATTTATTGGTTTCAGACTGAAATGGTGGGGTTTATTTTCACCATGTCACAATGGATCCACGTGGCTCCAGTTTGCATTTAGGAAAACAGGACTGGACGGCATTTGATTCTTTTGCTGATTTAAAAGCATTGCTGTTCCTCTGAGAACACCTTGAAATGGAACCCAGCCTGCAACTTGAACTCTAAGCCTGAGGCAATTAGGTTAGAATTATATTTACAGAATTAAAACAGATGAGGAGAAAAACATAATGGTTGTTTGTGGTATTTTCTTGACTCCCAGTTCTACATCTTACATTGTTTCATAAATTTCTGTGGAATTCTTGTCCCAGAAGGCTGTTGAACACAGACTTTCAAAACCACTGCATACTGCTAGTACTAGACTTTTTTTTCAAGCTGTTTTTAGAAAACCCAGCCCCCTCCACCCCCAACTTAATGGGAAGGAACAAAGCAAAACCAGTGCACATGTATTAATTCTGTCTCTCAGAACAAGTTCTAGAAGCTGACTTGTGAAAACCTGTAACCTTTTCTCTCTCTTTTGAATACTATTTCTTACAGACTAAGTTAATTTGGTTTTTTTAGCCCGAAAAGTTCTTTCCATGGCTGAATGAAAAAGCAGTTTTGGAGAAATTGGGTATAAGTCATTGTTTCACAGCAGGGTAGTTCCTTCTCTCATTTTCCCTTGCTGGTGCTAAGGTTTGGGTCCTGTTTTTTTCTTTTTCTTTTCCTTACAAAGTCTCACAAGGTTTTTCAATGACTTTGAGGTCAAAACTTTGGTTAATGCTGGGAAAAGCATGGAAATATGTTGCTGCAAATGTTATTACTGGGTAAACATGTGGTCTCTCTGTTGCCATTTATTGACAGCTGGTGTGGCAGTGTTTTTTAGTCATATTTCCTAGAAAATTTCCTTCTCAAAATATTTTTTTTCTATTGCTTGAAAATGTTTCAGGCATATTGCTTGAATGTTTTCTGACCTCTGTCCTTGGAGCAATTCCATTTTGAGCATCTCCTACATCTCATACAGTTTAGAAGCCAGCTGATGAAATTTCCTGGAATTTTTTCAGTTCAACTGCTTTAGCTCGTAGTGTTCAAAGGCATGGGCTTTAATTTTCTTTTTGGATTTCTAGCAAATTGGCTTGGATTTTTGTGAATCAACCCATTACCCATGACTGCCTTGGGGATATCAGTGCTTGCTGTATGAAATTTCATGGAGCTAGAGCTTGCTATTTTAAATTCAGTTTATACAAATTATATTATTTAATACTTTCCTGTTGTTGTTTCATGGCCAACACTTTACAAGCTGAAGTCATCCCTGTCTAGGCTGTTTGACATCCTACTGAGAAAAAGGGACATCGTAGAAAGAAAGCCATTACAATTGAGTAGAAAATCGGTGCCCTAAACTTTGCTGAAATTGGGGAGATAATGAAAGTGGAGATATTCCCTGAATTGTTAATGCCATTAACTCTAGTTTCATCCTCACCGAGGAGTTGAACATATCATAGGTAAGCACCTCATGCATTACTGCTTCTTTAACACATCCAGAAGCAACACCAAGACTTAATGAGAGAAGCAGAGGAGGAGGAGGATGGCAGAATTCTTGCTCAGTTTTATTTAGTTCAAAAAGGGAAGAGCCACACTGATTTGATGGAGCAACTTTTGCCAGACCAATAAATGTTATGTCCCTTCTTATAGAGAAAAACTGGTAACTGACACATCCTAATGGCAGACCTGATCAGCCAGATCAGAATCATTGTTAGTCAACTCATCACATTTATTTAAAAATTTCTTTTTTCCTTGGCTGAAATCTTAGGGGGAAGTGCACCTTTCCTGAAATCTTCCATTTGCTTACTCAAGTTATGTACACTTGCAAAAGCTTGTGAGCTCCTAACTGGTTTGTCTTTGTTGGTACAGTGTTGATTTGAGAAATTTCCTTTATTCCATGTAAAATTGTTATTTTCAATTACTTATTTAAAACACTTTCAGGATCATTTTATGAGATCACCAAATGTCTGGACTCCAGAAGGTTTATAAATCTCTGTGAGGCTCAGTCTTTTCAGAGGTATAATTGCAGATGGGCCCATCTGTTCCCATTTCATTTTCATTTTCCATGTTTATGTACCTCTTTTATATTTGGCAGAATATGGATGGCAGAGGGGTCCAGCAATTGGTGTAAAGGTGGTAGTGCTTGATATCATCAAATCTGAAGAAAATACACTAAATTTTGAAACTTGAAAAATATGTTGTAATAAAGAAGTAAATAACTTCGAATTCAGGGTCTGTGCACAAAAATTATGAAAACCTACAAACCCAATAGAAGTTACAAAGATAAATTCATATATAATTTATTTGAAGGATAATATGCACTTTTTTCAAAGGAGCTAAATGTTGTGGATCACTGCTGGATCTAAACAGTAGCACCATTAATGCAGTTTTAAACTAATAGGGAACAAGAGGAATTCTCAGCAGAGCTCTTGGGAAATTTCAAAAGCCTGGAAAACATTTTCCTAGCATCTTAGATCAGGCATTGACACGTTTGTGCAAGTAACATACTTGTAGGTTCTCTCTCTATATATATCAGTATAAAACGTTCTTAAATTGGCTCATACATTTTAAGCTCTGAGGGGTGGTTTGGTTGGGTTTTTTGTAAAGATCTTCAACTAAATCCCTACCTTTGATAATTAAAAAAAAAAAAAAACCCAAAAAACAGTTGAGAGAAAAGGCAAAGTAGTTGCTGAGAAACCTCTTAAATTCACCTGTCTTTGAGGACTGCCATGGGTTGAATGTTCTTTGGTGCATTTTTACTCACTAATTAACATTGCCAGGGCCTCACTGGTCGTGCAAAGGCTCCGAGTGCCACTGTGCTCTTGGTGTGGGTGCTCTCAGGGCCAGGATGATCCTTTCCTGTGCCCATTGAAAGAGCTGCTGCTGCACGTGGAATGGAGCCAGAGGGCAACAGTGCCTGGTCTGCATGGGAGAGAGAGGGGTAGAAGCTAGTGAGTGAGCAATAGGAAATAATCTGTGTCTCCCAGCTGACAGAACACTTGGGAACCACATCTCCACATGTGGCTGCCTGGTTTAGCAGCCCAGGAAATTTCCAGCATCCTGCCTTTAATGTCCAGCACACAATCGGGGGAGCCAAGGCATTTATACAAATGTAGTTTTCCTTGTTCCAGCCTAGGATCCCACTCACATCACTCAAATAAGCTCTATCAGAAAGTTTTAGTCAAACTAACCTGAAAAAGCAGACTTGTCATACAGGATATAGCCCATAAATTTCCTCACTTTGTCCATACATCTACATTTATATATACTTGGCACAGGTTATATATGAAACCAGCAAATATCTTGTGACCTTTCAGTTTTGATAACCAAATTACTCATGAATGACAGAACCTTTAGCACATTATTAGCCATCCAATAAAATGTATTTTCTTCATGTGACACATAATATATTTTTGGGAGGTGGGGCACCTTTCTAGCTTTGCAGTCTTCAATATTGCCATAAAATGTAAAATAGCTGTTCTTGGAACACAGGCACACTGGTGGGGAAATTCTAAACAATGTGTTCAAAGTAGAAAATCCTCTCTCAGCTGATGACTGTTGGGGTTTTTTTTCTGTTTTTGAGGTGTTCTGGCACAACTTGTTCCAAGCTGCAAAGGGAGGCAGATCAGCAGATGGGGTGTAGGTGAATCAGGTCCATGGCATGATTCATCACTTGGATTTTATAACCTTCTTAAAGGATTATGTACCTTTTTTATACTAGCAAAATAAATTCCAAATTCCCTCATTTCTCTGTAATTTCTGACATTGAGGCACCTCATATCAGTTGGGTACAGTATTAGTATTGTCCCTATTTTACCAGCTAGGATGTGATATGTGGAGATTATTGCCATGTTCAGTTACATCAGAGCTGAGTTACTCCTTTGAGACCTTGGTGCTGTTTTGGTGAACTTCCCAGGTGTTGGAGGAACACCCTGGGCTAAGGTTAGGCCCATTTTAAATTCATCTTAGGCCAATAGCCCTGCACTCCCTTTTTAGCAAGGAACAGTGACAACAGCCTTGTTAGGTATGAAAGAGGTGTAATTTCCTCATCATTCACATTCACCATTCTATTTACGAAACTTCTGTTCACATTCGTGGAAGTGCATTCTGTGAAAAATATTGCTGTCTATTTGTTTCACAGATATCCACTCCTTGGCCAACACTTGGACCGAAGTGCTGGACTGGAGGTACCTTTATCAGATCCAAAAGGATTGTTCTTGTGCCCTTATGCAGGGATTGACTAAACTGAGCCAGTCAGTCTGCTCTGCACTGCAGTGCCCTGGCAGACAGGCTGCAGGACATCACTGCATTGGTCTGCTCAGCTCTGCAGCTCTCCCCTCTCTCAAGGGCTCCAGTTCTCACTTCACACAGTTCTCTGCTCAGAACAAACAATCCTCTGAAGTACATTTACAGGCATTTTCTGCTTGCAGTATGTATTTAGGTATGTGCACAGTCCTCAGCATGTTAGAGTATTTTTTTTTCAGGTTATTTTTACTACCTACCCTCCTTTATAGGTACAGAACAGAAATAAAAGACAGCTGCTTGAGGGCAATAAAAGACATCTGCTTGAAGACTGTCATGAGTCAGATCCCAATTCAGTATTTCAGAGTCTTCCTCTGGTCACCCATCCACTTGTCTCAGAGTGAATTGCCTTTCCTTCTCTCTCCTAGATCACTGGAGTGCCTCTTGCAAGTCTGCTTCCGCTCTATTCTGCAAGCTTGAACATACAAAATATAAAATTAGATTGGTAAAAGAGAAATAAAATCACCAAAAATATACGTCTTCTTTTCAAGGAGTCTTTTCAAGGACCTCTTCAAGGAGCAACTGGTTATTCTGAAATACTACCCTAATTTCACAAAAATTTCCTTTCTCAGGAGTGGTTTCCAATTAATGCACAATATCACTGTACCATGCAGCATTTAACCTCTCACTAATTTCCACTAATGACACATTACTGCATCAATAGTTTTTGTAATAGATTGAGTGATGGTTTTTACACGATTCCTGAAGTAGTTCTCTCCCACTTCTTTCTCACAGAAAGATGATAAAATACACACGATGTTTCTAATTGATGACCTTTTCGGTTTTGGAGTTGGCTGATTATTTAAAGGCAGTGCTCTTGGTCTTATCATATTAGAATGCTTTGTGCTCTATACAGACATTTGACATCCTTTGTAGAGCACCTGTCTCACAATCTCCTTTTCTTCCCTGTAACAACGACTTTGTGACTTCTGTGTTTGTTAGAAGCCAGACTGAGGCCCTTACATGCCTTGGTAATTTGTTGGGATTCAAGATAAGAAATCATAATTAATTTGTCAAAGACCCCTGTTTTCTGTCATGTGCTAGAGTAAAAATTAAATAATAAATTTAAAATGACAAAATAATAAACAGCCTCTTTCTAACGGAATGAAATTATTATCAATGTGCAAAAAGTATGTCTAAATTGAAAGAGTAGGTCTCAGGTGCTTCTATAAGGCATCACCAACTACAGTGTTAAAATCTCCATGATTGCCTCTGTTTCTGAGATCAAATGGACTGAAAGGTGCTTGGACTTAGCATGATAGGTAATTTTGATTTTTTTTTTTACAGTTAACAAAAGAAGACTTAAACATGTACTTTAAAGATGTATACATTTTTTCATTAATTTTATTAATTCTAAATTAACAGGTAATAAAGATGTCAATTCATTGACATCTTCCATGTTTCTGTGTAATGAAAATCTGTCTGAACTTTCAGGCTCCTGAACGCTGCCCTAATGGGCACCATTTAATTAAATGGTCCCTGCAAGTCTGTCAGTGATCCGTCTGCTGCAGGCCCTTTCAATTTGGCAGTCTGCAGAGGAATAGAATGGGATGCAGAATAAAATACACAGTTTTCTGCTGTGAAAGCTTGGGGTTTGTACAATGTTCAGAAAAGTTTTACTGTGCAGAATCCAGGGCTGTCAGTCCTGGTCCTCTCCACTGGAGAAGATGCTGTAACATCCTGCTCCCCGCTCTGGCAGCTGTGCTGGGCTGGAAGGAATCTGCCTCAAATTCCTTCTAGGGAGGGAAAAACATCACCAGTCCTACAACGGAGTTCTGACACTCAAGCCAGAGGCATTATAGGCACATTTAAGGTTTTCCACAAAGGCAAAATTAGTGCCTTCTCCAGCCTTACGTCTTTTCCATGGTACCTGGTGATGGAAAATATCAGTAATAATAAGAATCTGACCACAATGTCCAGGAAAGCAAAACATCTCTCTAGAATTTGGGCAGATTTATAGAGAAACTATCCAGGGGTTAGTTGGCCAGTAAAGTACTGAAAAGGGAAAATTACCCTTTTTGCTAAAACTGCAAGGAAAACTGAGGGAACTGAGAATTGAAGACAGAGATGTAGCTAAATACACTGTAAAAAACCCTATGTTTTCCTCAAGGTCCCAATTCATCTCAAACTAGTAAGAAAGAAATTCATAGGCTTGATAAAATTGGATAGATCACAAGGACATTGCAACTTATTGCCTAGTGCTGTTTGCTTTAACTGTCAGCTGAGTTGTAATTCTCCTTACAGAATCCAGTCAGTCCCTGTCTCAAACCTGCAGAATCAGATGGAGTCTTGTTCCCAAGAGTCTGTTGAATATGGAGAGCCTATTTTTTTTTTTTAAGTTTGTTTTGTTTGAGGGGTTTTGGCTTGTATGTAAAGAATAACTTTTGATGTGCCTGAGTGCACATTTAAAAATTTCATTTCCATCAATCAACTTTCCTTACAGTTTTTTCCTGCAGCATATGTGCATGTGAGAGATTGAAGGTTCTCACTCTAATTCAGAAAGCACCATGGGGATGTGCTCAACTTTATAGCCTGCATAGATAAAGGATACTAAAATGGTTGAATTAGCCTGATTTTAGGGATCAAAACACTTGAGTTCAAATATTAATGCAGATTTCCTCTCTGACCTTGAATAAATCACATGTAATCTCAGGCTCCATTTCCTTGCCTGCAAGCTGAGGGTGCTGCTCTGCTTGATAGGCAAGAACTGTAACAACTGTGAGGTATTTTGATAATGGAAACCGTGAGTATCCAGATACTCCCACCTGCTCACAGCCTAACAAACAGAGGATGCTTATGCACTCTGTCTGCCCTCTGCATGAGGCAAACACGGATTTAGAAGTTACAGTGCAGATTTGTTTTTCTAAATCCACCCAAGTATCTCTGAAACATATGCATTTATTTAACACTGTTCCAGATAAAGAAAAAGAAAGCTGTTAGTGCTCCTTGTACAATCCAGACAAGGTTTTTAATATCTTTCATGTAGGAAGCCTTTTTTTAAGCTTGCCTAAAAATTAATTTTAGACAAATGTGTGGTAAGTAAGGGAGAGAGGTCCTGCAAATGGGTCCTAAGGAACTGAAATTCCTCTTTGGTAGTGTAAGGTAAATGCTGGAGCGGTTTCATTTTATCCTACATCTACAAAGAGGGATTTATTGTTCTTTCCTTGCTTCTCCTTGTCAATGACAAATAAGGAGTTGACAGATTAAAGTTTATCTTAAGAACCTCAATTCAGAAGAAAATTGCACCTCAAGGTAATGGTAGACCATTTAATTCTTTTCAGACACAATTTTTTATTCTAGCATTATTCAATATTGCATACTCAGAAATGGTACAGAAAAAAAAAAAAAAGCCAACCTAAATTGAAAATTGATTCATCTTCTAAAGGAGAGAAGGGTTTCCAGTAGTTGAAAAGATGTCATTTTCTGCTTTGGATCTTTCATTATCATGGTCATATTTCTTAATACATGCTGTCTTGACAGCGTCTTCTTGAGGTCCTCAGAAATTGCTGTAGTTTGCAAACACTTTTTTTTTACTAGCATGTTCCAGTTTCACAAAATACACTTGGCTGAGTATGTGATAGCATGGGCAGTTGCTGTAAAGTACCAATTTTTCCTGTCATCTCAGAGCAGTTTCATTCTATCAGCTGGTGTGTCAGATGTTCCCTTGCCATGTGTTTGGCCGAGGGAAGAATTTTGGGACTGCCACGAAACTTCATTTACTGGACTGAGAGGTTCACGAGGCACCAGGTCCTTCCTTTACTCTTGCTATAGAAGTTTGATACACAAGAGGCATTCATGGTCCCTCTTGTCCCACAGGTACATCAGCATTAGGCCGCCCCAAGACATTCAACTAAAATATCAGATGCCTCTCAGAAGGAAATATGGTATTTTGTTCCAGCATTTTCATGTGTTCCTAAGCATGTGGAAGGAGAAATTCTTTTTGAATTAGAGAAGTTTTCGTTGCTCCTGTCAAAATTGAAATTCCAACATGGAATTTCTTTTCCAGATCACATTGATTCTTCCTCCGAACTATGATCATTTTTGATTGGCTTGGGTTTGGGTTGCCTTGTAATGTACAGAGGAGCTTTTTATGTGTCAGTATAAGGAAAAGTATTTGCATTTTTGACAGGCAACAGGGCTGAAAGTGTGTGCTAATCACAAGAGAAGTTGTACCATTCGACATCAAAAGCCAAAACCCTTTTGCTTTATTTGCATGAACAGTTTTTGAAGCCATCAAATGATGAACATTACTGTAAAAAGGCAAGTACTCATAGCCTGAAACTAGAGAGCAAAGAAATAATATCCAGAAATATTTAACATAGACATTAAAATTGTACACCTCTAGAAAACTTTGCTGTATATAAAGCTTCCATACCACAATTGTAGCAATTGTTATGCAGTATGACCAGCAGGAAAAGGACAGTGGAGGTCACAACTTTGGAGTCAGAAATAATCAGTGTCAGTAACTCTGCCAAAACCCAACCCAGAATAGAACCAGTTTCAAGACCCAGTATACCCTAACTGGTTTCTTTCTGCTTCTGTCCATTCAAATATTTGTTTATGTCTCCATATTACCACATAAATCAACCTTTTCCATATATTCATTACATATATACACACATATGTATTAGATATGTATATATATACACATACATGTTTCATAATGAAACATCTTGAATTTATGAATGAAAGTAAATAGTGTCTTCCAAATAGTTTTTCTTTCTCTATAATTCATAGGAATCTCACAATGTTACTCCTAAATAAGCAATAGAATCCTATTTTCGGTGAATACAATGACAGAACCCTGTTTATTTCAGCAGGAGGAGAATTGATTTGCAAACCAAACTGTTTCCTAGTTTTCAAATCACTGTGTTTCTTCTTCCAGTTTTAAGCTTCATTTATTATTGTCTTACAATTTTCATAAAAATCCATTGTATCAACACGGAAAAAATTATAGATCAATTTAATCTCCTTAAAAATAATTTTCACAAGTATTAACTTAATCTTTGGAAAACATGAGTTCGGTTCATCTAATGCATTCTAAAATATGAATTATTTTTATGTAAAGACAGGCAGGTTTTATGTGGCAGTCTAAAGCCTGGAAAAAAACCTCTCTGTACTTTAGAGCTGTTTATGGAGGAAGTAAATATCAATGAATTGCAGCCTATAGAGCACAAATCAAACAATCTTATGGCTACATACCTTATTTGTTTTGCCTTTATTCAAAGTATATATTTCTCCTTTTTTGTACCAAAATGAAAATGTTGATAAATTGATGTACTTGCTTATATAAGCAGTCTGTAATTTCATAGTTTTTAGGTCATTGTTGATGCAGTGAGGTGGCTGAATACACTGAATGTTAGGAACAGGCCAGGAGACAAAAAAACCAAAAAACCACGAAGTTAAATACTAAATCTGTATTCCAGTTAGACAGCTGAGCAAACTAAGGTTTTCTGAACTTCTTTCATTGTCACCCACATATATTTGCATAACTCTTCTCAAGAAATCTTGGCAGAAATTTTATGTCTGCTTCCCATTCTTTTCATTCCCAGCACAAGCATGGAGAACACATTTCCAGAGGTGCAGGGCATGGACAGAAGCACAATGGTTACTGATGGTAATTTCCAACCTGTGGCAAAAAATTTACTTGGATCATCATAGGACAATGCAGCCAGGGTAACAAAAGGGAATAATCAAAAAAAGAAAAAAAAAAGCAGGGTTAGAATCTTGTAACCTAAAGGTTGGAAAGCTAATACAGCTTCCAGAGGAGAGAACTGAAAATCATCGAACAAATTAGGCACTATTTAGACTAATTGTGCACTGAGATGTTCTGCAATGATATTCTTCCTCGTTTGTCATATTGATACCAATATCTACTACTCTGTGGGAAACAGGAAATGCTTTTCCTTTCGTACCTTGATTATTGGAAGCCATATCTGTTGTCACCTCATAGCAGAGAAAAAGCCATGTTACAGGACTTTGTTTTACCTGATTGTTTCTGAAAACCACTTGTGTTTGAATTCTTTGGGTTACCTTGCCAGTACAGGAAATGTCATAATGAAGATCTTGGTTTATTAAAAAGAATGTTTTGTTTGGTTTGCAATACATCTGTTGTGACCAATACAAACACCTAAGGGTGTGATTGCAATGTAATACACTCACAAAACCAATTTTTAAAAAAGTCAAAGGAATGAAAACCCACAAGTTTCTGTGCTGGTTTATATGGTAACAATTTTACAGTTCTCACAAGAGGCATCTTTCTGACTTCTGATCTGATTGGTCACGTTAATGTTTTGCAGTGTCACCCTCTTGCTTCTTTCACCTCGTCAAAAAGCCCTGTTTTCTGCAAATAACAAGCACCCTGTATTTTAATAACTTAATGATACCTCTTCCAACCCTAATTGTTTTAATTGCTGCAATCAAGGCACTGTGACACCTGCAATTCAGAGTTCATGTGAAATATTAAGTAATACGAACCTGTGTAGAGGGCTGTCAATAGGTCACCTGTAAGATGCCCTGCTCTGTTCCAGCCCTTTCTACAATTCTAGTGAGAAAGAAATGGTTCATAAAGAATTCCCCCTGAATGGGCTGTGTGATGTCAAGTAAAGAATCTGATTGTGTTCGTGTGTGTTCTAACAGTGTGCTCTCTCCAGCTCCAGCTTTGCCAGAAGGATTGCAAGTGAAATGAGTGGAAGGAATTAATTTATAAGTTGAGTGGCATAGGATACGGTTTCCCAGAAGAATTGAGATTAATATGGATTGGAATTTTTTACCTCCATAAAAGTTGACAGAGAAGCCTATTAGGGAATCAGGATCCTGATTTCTGGCAAACGGAACCCCAGAGTTTATAATGGTTAAGTTCTAAAGGCAAGTGTCCAAACACATTACTGCAGAATTTCTTTGCTAAATGGAAGCTATCTTCCTTCATGACAGAGAACTGGAAGAGCAGAGCAGCTGTCAGTCTGAGATGCAATCAGTCTCCTGCAACATATGCTTCATGACACGCAGAGAGTGGGACAGAAAATAAACATCATGGAGATTTTCCTGGCTGAGAGAACATGCAATACAGAAAAGCAGACTGGCTAAGTAGATTTATTTAAACAGTTAGTGAAGCTATAGTTTTTCACAAAACTCCATTTCAGGCTCCATACTCAAAATAATTTTAATGCCTTTTGAGGCTGATACTGACCAAAGTAAGAATAATGTTCAGTAACAGAAAATAAAATAGATTTTGTTTTGGCATTCTTGAACCATATGTTTCAAGTTTTCATTTTGCTGTGACATTTCAAAATAATATTTAACCAAATTCAGTGTCAAAGGAGTCAGAATTTGGAAAAAAATATTTTGACAGAACAAGATATTTTGTCAACTTTCAATGTATTTTTTTTCACTAATACATTTCGGTAGGAAATAAAACTAGCACTTTTGTCCAGGTGTAGTCCAAACAGATTGTTTTCTCTGAGTGTGCTCCTCTCCACACAACACCAAGTAAGAAACAAGTTCATTTTACAAATTCTTGTACTAGGCACTGCTCAATGCTACACAGAATTGCCAGACCTTAGCCTAAAATTTCCCATTGTTTTCATTGATACCACCCCCTAATTACAAAGTGAGTTTTAATTAATTTAATAAGTAAATTTAGAGTAAATTTTCTTTACTATAAAAGGGTTAATTTTTGTTTCAGTGCAGCCATAGTAACAATCTCAGATAGATTTGTAGCTGCTGCCAACTGCGTGTTATGAAACTGCGAAAGTATACAGTCAGGAAATTTATATTTCTGTTAAAAGTCTGAAAGTTTTAAGCTGCCTGTCATAATATTGACTTTTTTCTAATACTATCTGCTTTAGTAGAGATTAAAATAATGTGGATCAATATCTTTTGTGATATTTATGTCTTGCACATTGACAAAATATATCATAAGCATTGGAGAATAATATGGCAGAGAAATTGATTTCCTTGTCAATTAAGTTTGCAGACCAAAGTCCCACATGGTACAAACCTCCTTCCTTACAGAACTTTAGTGACTTAGGTATTTGTAGTCCAGGATCCAAACTTTCCTTACAGAAACTGCCTTTAATATTTTTTTAAGGTAAAATGCATTTACTTAGGCCTCTCGTTGGTTTCAAAGGAACCGCTCCTACCTAAACTCTTTATGAAGCTCTTGTCTAGAAATTTGGTTAAACCCAACCCCAAATCTAGCAACCTAAATATTATTAGCACCAATGGAAGATCAGTGCATGAATTTAATTTTGAAGTAAGATGGCAGCTGGTAACTGAATTCTGCATCGAAAAAAGGGGAAGAAGTTTCAGCTTCTGAATGCCTTATTCAGTATGTAGGTGAATGACATTCCCTTCTTCCCACCTCCCATAAGTATTATGTGTGATCTCAGAGTCCATAAGGACGACAGCAATACACAGGTAAAGTACTGCAGTACACTGCATTCACTGGAGGGTGTCCTGCCAGCAAAATGAAACAGGATCCAGGCAGCTCTTCAGCAGTGAGTGCTGCCTTGGCTGTGGCATGTGTTACCAGGGAAGCCAGAAAATGATGTGCTTTTCACCATGTAGCAAGACTGTGCTGTTACAGAAGTCTGCAGTCTGTCTCTAGCCAATTCCACTCTCCCTCAAACTCAAAACTTTCAGTGGTTAAACAAAATTCTCTTAAAAAAGTGTTTGGGCTGTGAAAAAGGACTAAAATTTTACAGAATTTCAGTGACAATGGTTATAAAACAAAAAACCCTGAAAATGCCAGCAGCATAGAAAAGCAAATTCCAAAATTAATTAATAAACGTAGCATAGTAGATACAGTTTCTGTGTAAGTATCTCCAACTTGCTCCTTTTCAAATTACAGATTGTTTGTTTAGCATACTTCATTGCCAGTAAAACTTTTCCTTTAAATACAAGTTTATAAGGCAAATTATCCAACTGTGAAATTGGAAGCTCAACTGTTTCAGCCCATCCCAATTTTTTTAAACGTTCCCCCACAGTAATCTGCACTTGTCTTTATAGTGCCTACAACTGAAAAGGATTATCTAGTCAGAATACATCAGTATATAATAAATGTGCTTCATTTCTTCCGCAGTCCTTGAAGCTGACAGCGAAAATGAATGTTTGTCTCAGCATTGGCACCACTGGTACTTTTGTAGAGACTATTTCATGGTCCATTGGACCCTAAAGGACATTGTTTTTAAAGGCATATTATCAAAAGGGATGAAGCATGCCATCAGAGTGCATATCAGTACGTATTGAACTTAAGGGCAATAGAATTGCTTTGTTGGTATTGTAAGGCTCTCTAGTTTAAATGTATTAAAACTAATCTTTATCCTTCTCAGCTTTTATAATTATTTTTTTGTCTAACCAGTAAATACAGGTCATGCAAGGAGCTTGTGCATCTTCAGTAACTTTGAAAGGACAGAAAAGTGCTTCATATTCCAGTAAGTTATCATTTCTGTATGTATATAAAAAACCTACTATCACCACTGCTGTTATACTAATAGGCTATAGTGCCACATTAACTAGCTGTGAAAGCAGCACAGCTCTGAATTCCATTTTGCTGATTTATGTGGGGAAAAAAACCAACCTACATTCCATTAAATGTATGCAGATTCACTGTTAAGGTGATTTCCATGAAGTAGTCATCTTTCTTGGAAACATCTCTTGAGCTGCACAATGCAAATTTCTGAACCTCAGAGGTGGGGGGGGCTCATCAAAATATTCATTGGTCACCTCACATCCATGATAAGATTGTGTGGGCAGTGCCTAATTTGATCCAGATCGCAGCAGCGCTCGCTGGGTTAGATGCTGCATGGTCCTGACAGCTTAACTGTCAGATAAATTGCTGCAGTTATGGCATATGAGCAAGCCCATAAGCTGATCATATTAATGTTACAAAAATACGACACCAAAAACTGATAATGTTCTTTGAGGCATCTGGACAGAAGCAAAATCTAATCTTGTCTAAAAGATCTCCATTAGCAGTAATCATTCTGTAATATGATCAACATATTCTTGTCAAAGCAGATAGTACTGTGCAGCATTAGGAAAACTGATTAAACATGGCATGCTGTTCTAAAATAAACCTTCAACTTTGGGAATCTGAGCCTGCTGATTACACTGGATTTGTTGGTTAAAACATGTCCAAGCCATTTTCAAAATAGCTTCTTCTCGTGATTTGTTCTTAGTAAGGGAGAAATACACAGTAGTAGTAAAGGAATCAAAATCAGAGGTTAGGTCCTGTAGAATTTTAACTGCTTGGGGAAGTGGAAAAACCCAAAATATCTGAGAAGAGTTGAGCCCTTAGCACAATAACCTTTTATTTCTCCCACATAAATGCGGGTTTCTCCATCCTTTGCTTGTAATACCTTGTGATACGATTGCATAATCAACCAGAGTCCCTTCAAGGGTGCCTACACTTATAGCTGAAGAGTAAACACATCAAGAGCACATCAGGCTGTCTACTTCTTTGTTAAAAAGAGGCTTTACACTTTGGACTAAGCCTTTGAAAGTTTTTTGATGATTTGGCAGAAATTCATGCTGCAGAACATTTGGTCCTTGATGCTCTAACGTTATTTGCAACCACAGAAGTTAATGAATTTAAAAGTGAGAATAAACCTGGGCATCAAGCACCATGCGTTTTTTGCTCAATATTGTTGCTGTGGTCCAGGAAGGTCCTACAAATGATGATCTAGAGGAATGCAAAATAGATAAAGAGCTGTAATTTAGAAAGCATGAGAATGTGGGTTTTTGGTAGTTGGAGGGGGTTTTCTGTTTGTGTTTGCTTTTTTGTTTCTTTTTTTTTTTTTTTAATTATTTAACTAATTCCTCTATAAAATCTCTCAAGTACAGCAGAATCCAGCTGCTCTCCCAGGAGCGTGCATTCAAATGCAGAACACACAAGCTCTAATTTAAATTATAATTGGGAAAATATTTCCCCAGCTGTGAACTGGTTTCCTTTTCGGGGTTGTAAAAGGATCCAGACAGACCTGAGGAGCTTTAGTCTGCAGCATCTCAGTTCCTTAAGGCTGAGAGTGTTTTTGACAGGCTGTAATTACAGCCTGTAGGTGTTTACTTTGGCTGGAAAATTACTGAGCACCTTTAACAGCTGGCAGCAGCAGAGTTTCTCTAGAGGAGGAAAATGAGCTACAGAAGGTGCAGCAGATCAGGATGGTGGTTGCTGCTTCCTTGCGTGCAGGAGCTGAGCTGTGGCTGCTTGGTGGCTCTACAAATAGTGATGAGGTGAAACAGGGGAGGAAGGCAAGGCATGATGTGAGAGACAGGGGTTTGTTTTTTTCTTGGAAAATGAGAATTTGCAACCTCTTGGGTTGCATTTCAGAGACGGAGCCAGATGGACCCATCAATGCTTCTGTAGCTGGATGAGGGAAAATGCTGTCCCCTGCATGACAAAGGGGTCGAGTTAGTGCAGAACTTTGCTATCTCAGAAGGGTGTGAAGTGCTATGAATGAAGAATGATATGATTTGCAGACTTGAAGTAGGTTGTGAAAGTCTGAAGACAAGATGGAAACAGCAAGATGTCCCTGTTTCTGTGTAATATGAATTAATTAGGACCAATTTAGTGGTAGTTTTGTTTGAGAATTTCACAGTAATTGCAGTGGTTAGACTAAAGTGAGAGCAAAGCAGTGAACCCAGTGACAAAGGATTTGAGAAAGTCATAAAATAGTCTTGAATAAAATACCCACACATAATGAAGAGTCTGGTTCCAAAATACAAGTGAGATACTGATTATCTTCTGTGATGTAAAGACAAAGGCAGCAACCATGAGATAGCAAAGTAATGAGTCTTCAGCATGCCTTTTGTATTTTCTTTCTCTCAGCCATTTTGAACTGAGCATCAAACACTTTTTTCTGTTCCCTTGATCAAAAGGACAGTTGTTACATTGGGATAAAGTATTTCCCAGTATTTATCCTTGTAAAGTGAAATATAGGGCTAAGTGTTGTAAAGTCTCAGAAAATTAAGTTTAGTTTCTCCTGGCACGACCTTGTCTAACAGGATGGGCATCTGTATCATGATGTTATACTGTCCTCATGAGAGAGATGTCTCATTTTTACAGCAGGAGAGCTACTTCTAAGGTCAAAGATGTTCAATGCTGAATCATAAATTCAACAAGCCTACTCTGTCACAAGAAACAAATTCAATTTTACAGTAAAAATTGTACACTGAGTATCTGTGCTTTGAAAATGAAGATGGGCTGGTGATAAATGAGATCAAGGCAATAGATGTCAGACCCTCTAAATTATATGGACTAGACTGCAGATAGTACCAGACACACACTATGAAGTGAAAGGAAATGAGAGTGTACTCACTTGTATTAATATTTGTGTGCTAAGTATCTTTTAACTTGTGGGTGTGAAACAGATGAAAAAAGCTCCACTTTTCCCCCTGTCGTGCCCAGCCCTGGCTCACAGGAGGTGCAGGGTTTGCTGACCAACGCCAGAAAGTCCACCTGGCACATTTCTGCCCCTTTACAAGAAGCAGGAAGGCAGCTGCCTCTCAGACACCCCTGGGTCAGGGTGCCTCCTGTGCTGACAGCCTACAGACCAGCCCTTGGCCAGGCTGTGCCAAGAACCTCTTTTAACCTCCCAGTACAATGATTTTCTTTTTTAACATTTTTCCCTGATGGTTTAGCCCTTAAAAGTTAAGCTCATAAGGTACATCATTTAAACATGATTTCAAACTAGAAATAATGTTTCAGTAATATCTTATTAGAACCAATAACTCACTCTATAATGAAATTTTAACTCCACCAACAGTCAAACTGAATTAATACAAAGGAGCATAGATACTCCAACACAAAAACCCAATTATTTCACTTTCTCTTCTGTCTGTACAAGGCAATAATTTCCCCTTATTAAGACAGTATATTTCAGAGGAATTAAAATTTATACACAATGATTATATCTTAAAATATCATTATTTCTTGGATATTTCCAATGAGAGAACTATTGAGCAAGTGTTTCCCTGGAAGATGTAGATGAAGAAATTAAACTAAAAAAGTGCTGTGTGCCATTTGTAGTAGAAAAATATTGATATAGGGTTTACAGACATTTGTTACAAATACACAGGAAAGATTTTTGCATTTTGTTTGAAAATTTTAGCATTGAGATAAATTCAGTGAAACGTGTTCTTGAACTTACTACGTTGTACTGTATCCTGGAATTTTGGTAACGTTTATACTTAATGTGGTCTTCTGATTTACAGCTACCCAGAGATGTAAGAGATTGCCAAAGATCCTAAGCCTGCACTAATCAGCACAGATGATGGGTGATTTCAGAGATAAAACTCTCTTGGGAGTGACCATGTCAATGTGCTGCTGTTGTGAATCATCTTTAAAACCTTCTCCACTGAGTGTGGAGGACATGCCCTCAATTAAGGGCTTTGGTGGTTTGCTTAAGTCAACATTGCTGTGTTCAGCAGGTTTGAACTGAAGAGAAAGTCTGCTGGATTTCAAGATGCTGCCATTAAAGGTAACTCTGAAATTCTTCCTCAAAAATCTACTGTCTTTAAAATGTGTTAAAAACTGCTTATGTGTGCTTTCTGTAAAGGGTTTTCTACAGGTTTTGAAGGTTGAGGAAAATGCCACTATCCCTTTCTTCCCATTAACTTGTGTTTCAGAAAGGATGGACAATAAATCCTTTCAATCTTGCTGGATAAGCAATATGAAGGAGTTATTTGACCTCCTGACAAAACAGATTTGCTCAGTGTCCACTCACAATAGTGTGTGTCCAGGCCAGTGAGGTTTCAGTCAGTGATAATTGCTCTGTCTTACAGGCAGGAAACATCGTGGCTGATGCTCTCTAATACAGAAATCAAGAGAATAAGAAAGGCACAGTTTGTGATGACAGGGAACTTCCCATTCATGTGTTGTACCTCTGAGAACTTCTCATAACCAGAAGTTGCTTTGACCTTGTGAGCTACAGTCCAATAGCTCTGGTTGTGCCTGACACAGAGCTCACAGAGCTAAGTCAGACCGTGTTCTAAGACACTGATGAGTAGCCCAGGTACGTACAGGGAAGGAAAAAAAAAAGCACTTTTATATATTTTAATTAGGCAGAATAAAATCTGGCTAGGAAGAATTTAGTCACCTGAACTGCTGTTGATGAGAATTACTGTACAAAATTTAGCACTGTCCTTATGGGCTATGTTCTAAATAAACAAATGTTTAAAAAAGGGAACACAGTGTGAGCATGCTTCCCATGCATCTCTCATATCTGTCCAACCAGGAGCAAAGCTCTCGGAAATGGAATAATCCAAGGGTCAGATTTTCTAATGACCAAGATCTCCCAGCAGTAACACACCTGTGATTTGGTGAAAACTGAAAGACCATCAGGGAGAGCACAGATCAGAACAATCCTTGGTTATTAAGAATACATTAAATTTGTGATGTGTCTGTATGTAATAGCTGAAGAATCTTACAATGCTGAAAACTCGTTGCTGGTGAATGCTTTCCTGGTATTTCGGGAAGAGTCAGAGGTTAAAAATCTGAACCTGAATTTCCCTAACTTTCAGAAAAATCTTATAGCTCCACCATATACATATATATATATATAAATATATATAAATTTTAAACTTTCAGCTCTATTATTTAATTTGTGTTTCAATTCTTACAGTATATATTCTCTATACGGCAACTTTAGATTCTGTTTAAATAAAATCAAATCAAACTGTTTATGAGAAAGGGAAAAGTCATTACCTAAACTGCGGGTTTGTATTTTGCTTTGTTAGTGAACAGACATAAACATGTAAAAATAGCATGTTTCATTGTAAGGGGAAGAAAGAGGGATGAATATAATTTCCTCAGGGAGAAAATGCTAGCTATACTAACAGATTTTGAAATTATGCACACAAAAACATTTTTATACTAATTCAACTTCTTAGCAGGAAATCATCTCTGTGAGTAGTAAAAGTGAACCTTCGATGGGCCAGATGAGTTAACATGACAAAATTGCAAATGTGTTACTTGTAATCCAGCACACAAAATGCTGGAAATAACCAAACTCTTGAGGAAAAAAAAAATATTTAATGTTTTTAATTATTGTAGTAAAAACTTGTGGTGTAAAGGTTATTCATAATTGCTTTTGGTGAGTTTACTTTATATTATATTTTCCCCCTTTATTTTAAAATTTCTTTGGAAATGAAGAATTAAGACTTGTTCCGGTGAAGTGAAACTAAGCTAATACAAAAGTTAATGAAATTAATTAAGAGTTCTTGCTATAACTTCTAAAAGAAAAGTGACTCAGAAATATTTTACACATTTTCAGAGGATTGTTGGATGTTTCAAAAATGCAAGAAGCTTAACAAACTGACCCCAAAGAGGCAGTTATTAAATTCTTTGCACCTACAAAGGAGTTACTACACTAAAGATTTTGGCATTTTCTTTGTTTCTAGAAACTGAAGTGTTGTGGGGAAGTTCCATGCTTGTTTTGAGGTTTTTTTAGCAACTTTACCTGGCTGAGGTCTGATGCCGAGGTCTGATGCTGAGGTCTGTCAAGCTCCATTTGATTTGTTTCAGCAGTCACAGTGATGGCAATGGCCAAGGGACCACTTCTGAAAAATATACCCAAACTAATTTGATGTGTGAAGGTAATAGAATAAGAATTATAATGTTGCAAAAGACTCTGTGGCATGTGTGTCTCTGAAGCCCCTGGAGAGACTGACTCCGAAAGAAACAGAACCAGCTCCACAGTATGTTCCTACATGTCTCACGGTGAGCTTTGTGGCAGGATTTCTGGCTGTGGAAGCTCAGCTGGGGGTGGGGGGCACAGGGGTGCTGCTGGCAAACAGAGGGACCTGCGAGAGCAGAGATGCCCCCGGAGCTGCCGGCTGCAGCAGGAGCTGCCCAAGTGCAGAGGACGGCTCCAGGAGGTGTGTGCATCCCTCTCTGTGCCCCGCTCCTGCTGCAGCTCAGAGCCAGGGCTGGGGGTGCCCCGCTGGCATTCCTGTTCCTGCTGGAGGCACGAAGGGGCCCAGCCCACCCTGGGAGAGCTGTGGAGTCCTGCAGAGTCTGGTGGGAAGCAGCGTGAGGCTGGGAAAGAGCATCTTTATGAGGGCTGCCTTGGAGCAGCACGGAGAAGAAAAGGCTGTGGGCTGGCCCCAGCCGTGTGTGCAAGCTTTTAGAGCTGTGTAATATCCATTTAAATAGGAGTACTCCTATGAAAAGAAACAGGGTTCAATTCAGATTCAAGGGATGTCTGGTGCCATAATTTCGTTCCGAATCTTTTTTTTTTTTTTTTCCCATTCCATGAGTAGTAGAGTCTAATGGAGTTAGAAAAGAGTAAAAAGCTTGATTGTAATGAAAATAATTTTAATGAGTTTATCAAATGAGTGCAATTAAAATCTAGAGACATAAATAATATCCCGTTCTAATTAAAGAGGCGTTTTTTTCTCCAGAATACACACACTAAGGGGTTTTTGTGTTGTTTTTTTTTCTACTCTGACTTTTAAGATTAATTGAAAACCTAGGACACTCCGCACTGAGAAGAGTATAAACAAGAAATTTCTTTATTTTACTAAATCTTCAGCAGTTACCCAATGGTCTTGTTTATCTTTCATACTGCAAAATTATTTTTTTGATTAAGTATGTCTGCACTATCTTCATTAATGCTCCACCTGTTTCGGCTGGTTAATATTCATAGCAGTAAGTCATCATTTCTTGATTGATAAATGATTAACTAATCCAGTATATTTTATTTAGTCACAGCTCCATTTTTAGGTCCAGTTATCTATTAAAGTGTGCAGGAGACTACACAGGAGAAGAGAGGGAACATGGAAATACAAAGAAGAGATTTCACTCCTTGCAGAGCCTTGTTAAAGTGGCTGGGGGATTTGTCTGGGCAGAGCTTATGGCAAGATGAAGTGTGAGCTGTTGTGGGTTTGTATCAGTGCCCAAGGGCACACCACCATGGCAGGTGACACGGCCACCCTTCTCCAATGCTCAGCTGCATAATTCAGGACAGAGGCCATGAGGATCACATTTCTTGTGTATCCTGGACCTGAAGAATTTAGTAACAACACGAAGTGGACAAGTGATGAAGGCTTTTGCCAGTGTACCAAAATCTACTTTCTAAACACATTGCATGAATGTGCTAATAAGTTTAACTATCTAAATGTTTTTTTTCTGTCAAAATCCAATTTTTGAAAGCTTATAAAACAAATTAGGGGATTGTTGGCTTACTTTTATCTCCGTTCTCTACAGTTTACTGATTGGGTAGTGTGTTGATGACATATTTTAAGAAGAAGATGACACTGTTTAAAAAATTCATGGAATTATAGACATGAGAAATGGAATGGTTTATTAGGTATATTAAGTTGGTAATGCACCCTCAAGTATGGGATTGTTGTCATGCATACAAGTTATACACCTTTTACATTCATAAGTCAATAATCATACTCTGATCTCTAGTTCTGGTCTTCTGCTGCAAAAGCACTTAGGTGCTAATTTGGGCTGCTAAAACTAGAGATATTTTTTTATAAGTTGTGTTTACTTGAGCCAAAGAAATAATGGTTTGAAATGCTCCCAGAGCTTCACATGCCACAGCATTACAACTTCTGGAACATTACAAATGAGATAGACAAGCTTATCAGACAGAGAGTACAAGAGGTGATTGAGACAGTTCAGATTCAGAGAGTGGTAAGAGGCATAAACAGAAAAAGATTTCTTTGTTTATTTGTTGGTGCATCCCATGTCCAACATGAACTGGGTGTGCAAAACAAAGACCTGTCAGCTTTGCATGGGAGGCAGAGATGCTGAGATATTGAACAGTACAGAGCTTGCTAATTTGCAGAAGAGTTGACCCATGTTGACTCCCTATAGGTATTTTTATTTCAATTCATGAAACTTTGAAGCAAATGGAAAAGGTAGAGATAGGCTGAAACTAAACTAAGGATGAGGATGCTGAACGCTAGGTGCCATGGGAGTCTGTACTGTCCCTAGTAAATAAATGTCTGCTCTCTGTGGGGAACTCTCAAAATGAAACCTTCCCCCTCTATTACTCAAAAAAAAAAAAAAAGAATTGACATGCTGCTCATCCACTGTTCTGAAGGATTTTATCCTTGAATACTCTAAAATCTCTTGAGTGCCAAAGGACTTCAGCTGGCTGCCTTTTCTAGTCACACTGAACAGCACCAAGTGCCTGAGGACAGCACTCCTGAGAGGAACAGGGAGATTCATGCTGTAGTATTCCCTAGCAATGCTGTGCTAAGGAGGTTAGCTGGAAAACGTTTCACGTAGATAGCAATTTGTCATTAAACCTGAAGGAGAGAAAGCTAAGGTTAAATGAAAAGCATTTAAGCTCTTATCAGGATAGGCAACATATTTTTCATGTTGGAAAAGCATGTTGAGACATTGACTAACTGATGTATTTGGTTCTCATAGTGTACTGTAAATGCAGATAAACTTGATAAGCAAAGACACGTCTGCTGAATAAGAACGCAGTTTATAATTTTTCTCCTGAGGTAATGACTACCTATTCACCCTCCCCTTCCTCAGCTGCATCTATAAGACTTCTCCTCCATTCCCACACACAGTGACACTGCAAGTTCTTCTACTTACTATTCTTGTATTGCCAACACTGCGCCTGTCATCTTTAATGATGTATGGCCTTACCTTAGTGGTGGTTAATCTAATGATGAACTAACTCCCTGGAGGTTACAGGCACCATTTTCTGTGTTTCTACCAGCCAGCATCACATGGTGATGAATATTTTGGGCTTTCCTCACTCCCCCGACCATGTGCACATTTATAGAGTGGGAAAATTATAGCTATGGCTTCAAACACAGTGAATTCTTGGCAAGGTCTCTTTGGTGTCTTCTGTACCTCATTCACCAATTGGGCAATATTGGAATGAGAATGAATTCAGGAGAGTGACAAAATCCAGGGGTGGCTCCAGGACTGAAGGTCCTTGAGTGAGAAGTAAAATCAAGACCTATCACTGCAATATCTCACACAGAAGTCTATTGAACACTTTAACATTCAATCAACCCAAACCTGCATATTCCAGAAGTGAAACTATTTGACTAAAGACATCTGCTCTGTAAGAAGACAGGCTGAGAGAGCTGGAGTTGTTCAGCCTGGATAAAAGACTCTGGGGAGACCTTAGAGTCCCTTCCAATACCTAAAGGAGCTACAAGAAAGGTGGAGAGGGATTTTTTACAAGGGCAAGTAGTGGCAGGACAATGGGGAATGGCTTCAAACTGAAAAAGAGTAGGTTTAGATAAGATTTAAGGAAGAAATTCTTCCCTGTGAGGGTGGTGAGGCACTGGCACATGTTGCCCAGAGAAGCTGTGGATGCCCCATCCTTGGGAGTGTTCAAGGCCAGGCTGGATGAGGGTCTGAGCAACCTGGGATAGTGGAAGGTGTCCCTGCCCATGACAGGGGGGTTGGAACAAGATGATCTTTAAGGTCTCCTTCAACCCAAACTATGCTGTGATTCTACGATTAATTAATCTTTTGGCTGAATTTGGCTGAATTTTCTGCTTTTGAATATGACTTTAATGCTTTCCTCTATCTCATCTATATCTGTTACAAACTTTCTGTTCTGTAATTATACTAGAGGTGCATAAACTATATTTCAAATATTCCAAACCATGTCAAAAGTGCAAGCATTTTGAAATGGAAATTTTATAAATCTTGCATTTAAAATTTAATAAGGCTACTTAGATTATATAGTAATAAATTTAATGCCAGATTAAAGTTATCTGTTGGTCCAAATGCCTCACCCAGTGTTATCTGGTGAACATTCACTTGTGGTTCATAATGTCTATGGACTTCACAGAAGTTTGCCTATATATATTTTAAATAAGGTTTATATTTAAGAATTTGCCAGTCAAGTCATGCATATTTTATAAACAGCAAAAATTAGATAAAAATAATGAAACTATTTTTTGGAGGTGTTTTCTCATGTTTAGCTAGCAGTTCTTTCTTCTGACACCTTTCAAGACTGGCCTATTTTAGTACCTGTGTTCTTAATTGGATTTCTTGACTGTTTTCATGTTTCCATTTCCCCCGTGATCCCAATGCAAAAAATGAAACTTTCAGGTGGAGCTTTAAGGTGGGCTTTTTTTTTACAACAGAGCAGGATTGTATTTAGATTAAGATTAATGGAATAAATTATCCTATTTTAATTGCATATTATGCTAAGGGGGTTTTGTTTGCATAAATCAAATAAGGACTACAACAGTGTGGTTTAAACCCTCCAGAAATCTGATGAAGACAGCAGTATATCGTGCAGTTTATTTCTAATTGAATGGCTTAGAAAACCACTTCAATTCTCATTCTCTAATAACCTGATCATGGAGGTCAGGAAGAGACAAGACAGAATGTAGAGCATGTACTGAGCTCTACTCATGTACTGAGTAAGTAGGGAGCGAGTGAATTTCGATTCACGGTGTTACAGTGCTGATGTTTCCTGTATTCCCATAACAAGCTCAGACAAGAAAAGTTGTAAAATCATATCCTTTCGAGGTTTACTAGAGTTTATACCTCCCAAAGACCATTGGGATAGTAGGTTCAGTCAGACAAGGCAGAGGTCCCCAAATAAATCATTTATTCCTCAGCATGGTACAAACAGAGCTCATGTAAAAGCTGAGAAAAGAAAGGCTGCTGTAACAACATGGGATACAATGCAGAGGTCCCTATGTGTCTCTAAGGTGCACCCAGGTTTGTAGAGAACACTTTATCCCTTATAAGACAGCCACTGAAGCAGCAGATCCTGGGGTTTTTTTCTCTTGTCTATAATAATCCCTTAGACCTCCAACACCAGGAAAGCCTTTTCTTCTTTCCTGAAGTAAGCATCCAGAAATCAATACTGATTTTTGCAGCTCTTCATAGGAGTTACTTAAACAAAATCTGTTCTGCCTTGAACCTAAGCATTTACTCTGTGTTGTGGGCTACTTGGAAGAAACCTCTAGAGGACTCTTTAGTTTGAGTGTATTTAAAAGGAACAGATGCTATCTGACTGCAAGCAATTGATCCTCAAAACTGGGTTACGAATACTCTAATACTTCTCAGTGATATGAGCAGTATGACCTTTCCAGATTAATGCATTCTTGTCTTTGCAAACAGCCCTATTTATGGCTGACCCAATTACTTAAGAGCTCATTAATCTGACATCTAAATTGTTAGGTGGGGAAGTTTAGAGTTTTCTTTAGAGTCATCTATGCTTCTCTATTATTTTTGGACAAATTTAATCAGACCTCCTGGGATCGATGTGCAGCTGATTTAGATTTACAATTAGAACAGGGCTTCTGTTGGTGTTGGTGAAGGTAAATGATGAACAAAGCACAGGAATGAAAAGCTCAGGAGCATTGTCAGCATTTACTGCTGCAGTTGTCTCAATCTCAGAATTTCCCAGTCTGAAAACTGGGAACAATTCAAATAAGCCTCACTGGATATCCTCTCCTGACTTACAGACCCTAGACCTAACCCAAATGCAAGAATTAGCTGGTTTTAAAGGGAGGGAGGAAGCCTTCAACACCCCAGCAGTGCAGGCAAGGGCAGAGCCCTCAATGGTCCCACTCCAGAATCCATTCCTCCTCTCACCCTTCTGATTTGTACTAAGGAAGCCATAGCCTTAACTCTGTGTATTTCTCCTGTGGTAGGAGATCACAGTGTCCCAGAACAGACCAAGGTGTTGACTCCAAAGAGACGCAGCCCTCAGGACTGCTTGGAAAGGCTATCAAAGCACACTGATGCTAAGGAAAGTGTTAAATTGCTGATTATACTAAACACTTACTGGAAAATAATCACTTCCTCTTAGCTGACATCCATTCAAAGTAGGAAGATTCCCAATACTCTTATCTACTGTTTTCTGTATGGTTCGGTTACATTTTAGATACATTATAAGGAGGAAAGCTTTGAAAAGTATTTTCTTTTCAACTTTACAGTGAGGCATAAATTATTTTAATAGAACTTCATATAATTCTGTTTATAGAATTCTTAATTGTCTTAAAATGTCTAAACAATCTTAACTAGCTAAAAAATGTGTGGAGAGAAGACAAATAAACTGTGATGTAGATCCTCTCTATAATTTTTAGACTGAATACATCAAAAGCCTTATATTTTTAATAGTTATATTTTATCTAAGCTTATTCAGTTTCTTATATAAAATATAGAATAAAGCTACTGGTTCCAGGACCACATTCATGTTAAATATAATTTCTCTGATAACAACTACAGCTGTCTTCAGAACCTGAGTGTTGACCCCAAAGGACGAAATAATCCACGTGCAAATAGACTAAAAGGCACTCTAGAACAATATGCACCCCAAATACCATCACAACAGGTTCTTGTATGGGTCAGACTGTGCACAGGGGGCTTTGAGGCTTTTTGCTAAAGCAGTAACTGGTTCTGTCAGATACATCTTTTGACAGCCATGATGTTCCTACTTCGTCTTGATTCAGGACAGCAGTGCTCCGGTGGATACAAAACATGACAAAGGATTGTAACAAATTGCAGATTAAAATACTTTTAAATTAAAATTTAGTGTGGAGAGGATTAAAATTGCAAGCTAGAAATAGGAGAGAGATCAGGGCATATTCAATAACACATCTTTAAAACCCAGCCTTATATAACGCTGGCCTGCCACAAGCTCTTTGTGAGCAGTGACATTTTAAGAGAAGCTTCTGTCCATTTCTTTTCCCATTTACCCTGCAGAATGCTCGCTTTTCTCTGTGCCCTTTTCAAGCAGACTGGCATTAATAAAATAAGGGGAAACAGTGAAAAACGCAGAGTACAAAAAGGAAATAAGTTTGTAAAAGTGCTAAAAAACCTTATCTCATGAGGCACAGGTCCTGATGAAAAATTTCTGGCATTTGTTGCTGACCTGCTATGGCATAAAAGTGAGTATTTTACCTCAGTGCCAGGTGGAGGGCTGATGCTAATTATTTAGGTATGCATTCAAATGTGGATACAACTTTATTCAACCAGATATCTCCAGGAATATTGACCTTCCATCTCATAGATATTTGGTACCCTGGCAGTAAAATAAGTGTCAGGGAGAAATATTGCCCACATTGTATTCCCCTGGACACTGCACTGGAGAGGGATAAAGACCCTCCCTGGAAGTGACATTTCACATAATTTTGTTTATATTAATTCTTAATGATCTTAAAATGTCTAAACAATCTTAACTAACTAAAAATGTGGGGAGAGGAGAAAATGTGTGGAGATCTCTGCTTTTCTTTCCTCAAGACTTTCCAGCTTATCACCTGGAACGTATTGCTGGAGATTGTCCCAACTTTACGTCGCTGGCAACCACAGCTGTAAGAGCTGTACAGGTGGAATGAACTGTGTATGTTGATG
Organism: Oreocharis arfaki; assembly: GCA_013398015.1. Taxonomy (NCBI): domain Eukaryota; kingdom Metazoa; phylum Chordata; class Aves; order Passeriformes; family Paramythiidae; genus Oreocharis; species Oreocharis arfaki. The sequence goes on along the minus strand of VZRR01014012.1, from coordinate 136,116 downwards.
CTGTGGGGATAGCAAGCTCTAAAGCTCTGCTTGTCTCTCCTTGGATTTCCATGAAATTTCCTTCCTGAATTCTGCATCTGACTCACTTTGCAACCCTATAGGTTACTAAATAGATTATAGGAACTTCTGAAGGTTGGAAGAGTGGCTAAATAAGCAAGAAATTCTCCCTGCGGGAAAATGGCCTCTCTTGTCTTAACCCTACAATTCTGTCCCTGTGCTTCAAGGCCTGTGCAATCCTATCAAAGTGCTAAAGCAAAATTATTTAGGGAAAGATGAATGAGAAGAGTAAGAAGAGAAGCCAAGGATAACAAAATGAAAAGACAAATAAACCTAAAAGACATTTTAGAAAATCTTCTGATGTTAGGAAGATCTGTAAATGAAAACCCATCCCTTCCCCAAAATTTATTTCAATCAGTAGGTCTACTCAAGAAGTATTTTTTTCTCAAACTTAGAAATGTTGATTCACATCTGGCCCTCAACAAAAATGCCAATCTGTTAGTAGCTTCCAGAATCCCTCTCAAGCAATCATTCAAATAGCATTTATAGCTAGCAAATGTTTCTGGCATCCTACCATTTACTTCCACACAGTGGAAAAAGAGATTTGAGTGGATAGAGAGAGCAATATAAGTTATTTTAGTACTAATATAAAATTTCTTAGATGTTCCTTGAGTGGCTATAGCTTGAGAAAACCATTGCTTTTATGGAACATTCCTTCCTGTTTTAAGTTTGCATGTGATTTGGAAATGCTCTATTTTTCTTTACATGTAGCACTGCTGGTCCTTACACAACTGTTAAGAATTACAACTAAAACTTCATTCCAATTATGAGTTGATAGAAGGAAGTGTCTATGTTATAAACCATATTTTGTTTTTAGAAAACCAGCGAGAGTTTTGTCATTGGCCACGTTAGAAGTTCAGCATGTTCCTACGGGAATAATACCATGCACAGGTCATGAAGTTTCTGGAGGCAATTTGCGTGGCCCTGTCTGAGCTGGGGTAGTTGGACAAGAAGATCTCCATAGATCCCTTCCACTCTCAGCCATTCTGTGTTTCTGTGAAGTGTTGGCTATCAAAAAGGAAAATTTAATTAATGGTAGCCTACATTGACAGCAAATAGATTACTACAGTTTCGAAGAAAAATATCTCCCTTCAATTCAAATTTTGTCATTGTCGAAAGTTTAGAGTTTAAGCAGCCTTCAGATACTGTAGGCTTGCAAAGCGTAGGGATGTTTGAAAAGACACTAAAATCCTTAAATGTTGCATTCTGGAGGTAGGTTTGCACCAGTATAAATCACATCATTTGACTTAATTATAGAGAAACAGTGCTTACTGTTATTATCTGATTATTAACCCCTATGTGAGTTATTTACATCTCAGTCTTGATTAATCATCATAATGATTACCTGCCTGTTGTGGTAATAATTAAGTAGAAAATCCAGCAAAGAAATAATGAGATTTTTAATATTCTTTTTAGGTCGGACATGGTAAGCATGGAGTGTAATAGCGGGTCTCAAACATAAGGCAAATTAGATTGTTTTAAGAGGCCTTTTTTTTTTTTTTCACTTACAGATATTTACTTTTTGTCAACAGAAAGCTAAGAATGTTTAGGAGCCAAATAAACTAAACAAAAAAATCTATTTCTAGTTCATGAGACTTCCTGACATGCAAGAGGAAGGGTCTGTGTATACCTGATCCACACTCGTGCCAGCGTTCCCACAGATGCTGGGTGCTGCAGGCTGCCCAGCTGACCCTCAGAAGTGTCACCCTCCATTTCCACTCCAGCACTGCAGCAGTTTCCACCAGCTGATGAGTAACGTCACGAGAAAATTTTTAAAATCAACTAAATTCTTCATCACCAGAAGGTAGGTGTTTAGTCACCTGTTTAGTGACTAAATGTTTAGTCAAACGTGGAATATACTCTCAGCCTAGTACCAGAGTAATGTCAAGTAAGGCTGATGCAACAGGGTTATCTCCATAGGGAAATGAGAGAAGTTTGCTGACTGTGGGCATTGGAAATGAGATTCAATAATGCTCTAAGAAATTTACTGCAAGGTACTAATATCACAAATGTGTTAGGGTACAGCATATGGCTCTGATCTGAAAATCCTGAAGCATGAGCTCGTTTTCATTGAGTGGTCCTGTGGGATGAACATCTTAAATTCATCTGGAATTCTGCAGCTGGTGTACATTTTTGAGGATTACTTGTAAGTGTTCGTTTTGCCAGCATATTGAACTGCTGCTGCATCACATTAATTTTTCTGCTCTTAATCGCAAATTAAGCATTTTTTCACTATAATTTCTTAGTATACTCTGCTCTCTTCTCAGTGTTGACCTCCTGATGAACATATAACAGCCCACAGAAGATAAAGCCACAGACTGGATGAAATAGTAGCCTTTAGAAGACCAGATTGCCTTTAGAGATTTCATTGGTTTTCTCTGAGCTTCCTTGATTTTGTTTAGAGTTAATTATCTGCTCTTCATCTGAAGACAACTGAAAGCAACACCTTCAAGCAACATTACAAGTATATACAGAAAGATCTTATCTCCCTTGATAATGAGGTGCCCTGATAGAACATATGAAGTATGTTGGCATTATTTGCTTCGTTCTTACAAAGTAGTCTTTGTGTTCTGGGAGAACTCTTTTTTGATTTTCTAATTAGAACATACTTCATGTTATTTCTCTCAGTGTTTCAAACATATTTGCACAGTTTAATTATATTTTTGTTTAAGATCTCTTATTGCTCTTGGTTAGTTCAGGCTCACAAAGTATGGTGGGACACACATACTGATCAAGCATAGGTATTTTCTCTGTATAAGGAAAAAAAATCAAATACAAGTTGTTGATGACATTATCTTTCAGAAGATTAAAAAATCAAAATCTTCTTCATTTCATTAGAACATCTTCAAGAAGGATAGATCTTAGTGAGATGCTACAAAACTGTCCATGGATTAAGAATAAAGCTGAGTACCCTTATTTGATTTTGTTCTGATCTCTTTGAAACATTGATTGCTTGTGATCATTTTCCAACTCTGCTCTCAATCTTCTCTTTCATCAGCCCTCTGAATGCTCCATGGAGCACTCAGAAGGTCCCATACCACTTCTCCCCTGAGGCCTTTCTCATCTGATTTTTCTTTGTCTTTTTCTGTAATTGCATTTGTGTATTAAAGGTTACTATGTTTTATTTCTCTACGGATAGACGTTTGGGGATAGTTTTGTTTTTTAATATAGAATATATTGAAGGCCTTGGCTCTGCAATAAATTGCATTGTGAATACTTGGTGTAGCCTGTCCAGAGGTTATTGCATGGTGAAGGCCAAAACAGAAAACAGATTTTATGTGTACATTAAGGAATATGCAGCACCAGCTTATTATAAAGTTCTCTGATGCTTCAAATGCTCACGTGCATTTAACTTCACAGCCATGAGTAATTCATTGACAGTAAGGGAACTACTTTTGTCTACCTCACACAGAGCGTTTGCCTATACAGGAATGAAAGTTTATGGCCTCAGTCACAGTACAGTTCCTTGGAGGAATGTTTTCTCCTGCCTTTCTTCTCAGTGCAATGAACCTTGCATAAGCCCTACATTTGAAGAACTGTCTTTGCACAAAAGGGAACTCTGTCTTCCACATCCAGTGGTTACAGTGGTTTACAAGCAAGATATCTTAAGCCTTCTATTATATTTTTAGGCAAAGTAGAAATGCTTTTCTCAGTCAATAAAAAATGCTGGCATTTTGCTTTGCTCTAAGGATGGGCTTGAAATAGGTCGTTCTATATGCTGCATGAATGGTTGGAGGATGGGGGAGAGAGAAGAGTGATAGCTTTTATTTCTTAACCCTATTTTTAAAATATTGTTAATGATGAAAATGTTTGCAGAGAAGATCAAACTCCACCAAACCTTGGGTAGATTGAAATGAAGATAAGTTTAATGTCTGAGATTATCTTTTGAATGCTTTCCTCTTTTTTTAAAATATTCCTCTCTCAGCTAAATATAGTTCTGATTTTTACATTTTTATAGACCATGTGAGTTCCCTGTAGGCACATTGTCTCTCTTCAGTGATTTATATAGTTTGAATTATAGGGGATGATAAGCATTTGCTGTTCAATAGTGTAGTTAATGCTCATCCCCCCCAGGTAACAGAGCAGTGAAGCGTTTACTACTCAGTGGTAGTTCTGCAACAATCAGCAGCAGTGCGACTCTATCACAGTAAATTTATATCAGTACACTTCAGCCTCGGGGAGCTGAACATTCACTCAGCAATGCCTAGGGAAAACAATTAGGATGGATACTTTCCAGTCTTTTTGGGTGGCACAACAAGAGGAGTTTACTATTGCAACTGGATCAGAAACAGGAATCACTTATGTGCAACATGAAAATTATACAACCTTTATTTTCTCTCCTTTTTTTTCCCCTTCCAGCATATAAAGTAATTAAATTCTTGGACTAGAAAGCTTTTAGAAAGCTGAAAGTTAAAGTGACTAAGAAAGTGATCATCCCCCTGTATCCTTGACACTGGTGAGGGCACAACTTGAGTATTGCGTTCAGTTTTGGGACTCTCATTTGAAGAATCACATTAAGTTGCTGGAGAGTGTCCAGAGAAGGACAACAAAGGTGATGAAAGGTCTAGAGAGCAAGTCTTATGAGGACCAATGAAGGGATTTGGGGTTGTTTAGCCTGGAGAAAAGGGGGAGAAAAGGCATTGTAGCAAGTTGAAGGTCAACGTCTTCTCCCAGGTGCAAGTGACAGGATAAGAGAAAATGGCCTCAAGTTGCACCAGATGGGTTGAGATTGCGTATTACGAAAACCTTCGTCACCAAAAACGGTTGTCAAGCACTGGAATAGGCAGCTCAGACAAGTATTGAGTCACCATTCCTGGAGGTATTTAAAAGCCATGTATCCGTGTTTCTTAGGGGCATGATTAGTGGTGAACTTGGCAGTGTTCAGTTAACAGTCAGATTTGATGATCTTAAAGGTCTTTTCCAACCTAAACCAAAATTCTGTGGTTCTATCTTTGTATAAAAGATGTTGAAACCAAAGCAGAAGGAGGCATGAGGCAATAGCCACAGTCCTTCAGCAAGCCTGTGACAAAGCAAAAATAAAGCTGAGGTTCCCAGGGTGTCTTGTTTAATGCTGTGGCTGCTGCCTTGAACACTGCCCTCTCTGAAAGGCATCTGGAAGTCTCAGGCTATAGTACAGCTAGCATCAAGAGTAAGGACTGACAAAGTTAATTTTTCTCTTGTAAATTATAAAAGATGAGGCAGAGTAAAATATAAAAGGGAAGGAGAAGAAGCTGCAGTAGGCAAGATGAGTTTCAGCCTAGAAAACAGTGGGAAAGTGTGAAGTGGGATTTCTGTGAAGCGGGATTGTAAGTGCTCCAACCCCACAGATGCTGTTGAGATTGTGAGAAAAGATTCTTGCAGTGAACTGAAGAGGTGTGAACTCTGCTTTGGTGACAGGGAATCTACAGATAATGGCCATTATACCTACACTACATTTTTAAGCCTGGCTGGTTGTAGAGACCCAGCAATCATAAATATAGGCGTGCTTAAGTGCATCTCTCAGGGCCCTCAGATCACAACACTAAACATCTGCCAGCATCTCACTGCACCAGAGAGCCTGAACAGGCTGTCAGCAGGAAGGCTTCGAGCTGAGAGGGCAAGTCAGGTTTCCAGAAGATGTCTGTGTTACACTTTGTGCTTGCCTGCCTGCCACAGTGTGGAAACAGCGTAAGGACATTGTGAAGAGCCTCAGAAAGGGTAATGTTGACAGGCAAGTGGAGAAGATTGAGGAAAAAAGCATGATTTTTCTTAAAGTCATGGCTACAATTTCTGACATCCTCTGGCAGTGGTGAGAATGCCAATAATAAAAAAGAATCTTGATGGCATTAGAATTGGTACTGTTTTGAAATCAGCATAAAAATTAGGACATGCAAAACTTTCAAAGAGCAGGAATCTGTTGAATAATGGGAGAAAAAATTAAATGTAAATGGCTAATTGGCCAAAAACCCCGAGAAGATCCCAGCTGTTCCAGCCAGTGCTCAGGTGGGCGTGGCTCTCTCCCTGCTGTCAGCCGGCATAAGCATCATTCACCCACACCCAGCCTGAATCTGACCTTAAAGCGTGGACACTGATAACAAAGCGAGGAGGACCACCAACATAAAGCCTGGCAGGAATCCTACAGAACTGACAAAGATAAATCTTATCCAGTTAAACAATGTGGCCTGTTCGGTCACTCTAGTCAAGGAAATCAAAATTGTATTCCAGTCCTAGTAGGGAGTTTAAAACTGTGAAATGGAAAAAGAAAAGAACTATGAATAAAAGCAAAGAAAAAAATGAAAAGGTCACACTTAGAGTCAAAGAGAAGATGAAGGGGCACTAAATGAATAGCAAATGAGGTTACATGAGGCAGAAGAACAATTTCAGCAGCTTCAGGATTCAGGTAACCAACTCATTCCTTCACCTCAAGCTATAAAAGACAGGTCTCTTGGAGAGAGTGATAGTAATATTTGAATGATTTCAGTAGTAATATCAGAAGGAAGTTGAGAATAATGAAGGACTCATTCGGCCAGGATCCAGAATCGTGGTGTCAGAAGTAGGAGAGGAACAGCTGCGGAAGATACAGCATTAATGCTGTAAGTCTCAATGCACATGTAGGTAATGCAAAGAATCTGTATCACTTTATCTCTGATAAAGCACTTCACTGCTGTTACCTCCATCCTCTTCCCTGCATCACAGTGTGCCTAAGGCAAGAGGAGTGAGTCGAGGCATAATGTGGAGTTACACAATGCAAATAAAGGCAAGGGTGCCTCACAGAACCTCTATTATAAGTGATAGTGTGTATGAGTGGATGTCTTCAATTGAGAGGAAAAAGATATTTCTTTGAACTCTCTGGAACAGAAAGAAATCGCAGATTCAGTCAGAATGGTACTATACCAGGCCACTTTTATAGGCTTTTTCCAGAGCAGAATCACATATGGAAACAATTTTTGATAGCGTGCTGTAAAATACATTCCAGGGAATATTCCCATATTGGCAGAGATTGAACTAGACAGTTTAATAAGCCTTCCATCCCTAATATCTCTCTGCTTGTGATTCTTTAGGCTGAAACCACATAATTTTATGTTCTCTATAGCTTTTGAGTCATCCAATATCTACTGATTTATAGCTTGACTTGTGTATAACAAACTCCAGGTTGCTCGGGGAGGAAAGACACCTTAATCACAATAGCAGGTTTCAGACACCTCATTGCCAACTCCAGGCCCTTGTTTTATTTATTTATTTAGTCTGTGGGATGAAATATACCATGAGAAATATCTACATTGACCAGCGTCACCTAGGGTCTTTAATAAATCCTCACATTAACAAAGCGCAGAGCAGTAAAAGTGATATGAAAATACAGGGTGAGATACACAGAAATTAGATGATGGTTTGGGGAAGGCCACTCTCATTTTTAAAGCTTGAGTGTTGGGAAGAGGTGGTGTTACATCATCAAATAATACATATATTCCGTGTAGCTACCAGGGACTGTGCACACTGCCCAGCCTCTGATGGGCAATATGTAACTTTTAGAGGTGTGCAATACTTCGTGTGATGTGGATCCAGAGAAGATCACGTGTTTCTGCAGAGCATCTCTGAGCTTCACATCTGTATCAGGTACTGCTGGCAAGCTAAATCTTTGACAAAAAACCTGATACCTGAAGTCCCAGCTTGGGAGTAGCTGCTATGGAAGAGAGAGCAGTTTGGTCCCACCTCACCTTACTGTAGAAATCTAAATCTTAAAATGAGAGGAATCACCTTCTGAAGGTACTGCTCTCTCTGCTGACTCTCCTACTGCTACAAAACAGAGACAGAGGCACTTCCAGAGGTCACTTTATCCCACATGTCCCTCACAAGAGGAATGACTTCAAATCACCAAGAGTAAAGGTTAACCTTCACCTTCCAGTGCATCCAGTTTGATGGGATAAATTTCAACCAACAAATGAAATATTTCTGACTTTTTTTCTTGAAAAATAAAAGGGGTTTAAGAAGGCTGAAGTCTGTAACAAAGTTGTGCTAGGCTCCAAGGCTTTGATAACCTGCACTCTTACCAGTGCAAGCATGAGGAAAATTGTAAAAGCACTAGAAACCTTTATAAAAGAAATCAAAAATACTTTGATCTGTGCAAGATCTTTTAGTAAGCTGTCAGGTGAGACTATACACTCTTTTGTTAATGAACATTGCAATCAAAACAATTTTGAAATGTCAATAGGTGAAGAAATTGGGAATGGAGGTCTATGTGAATACACAAATGTCGTACCAAAAGTAGCAAGATAAATGCTCCCCCCTTCAAACTGTATTCATTGTCACACTGAATGCTACATTTGCCAAATGATAGTATTAGTAAGTGAAGGAGGAGCCGAATTGCAATTAAAGAAATATTCATACACAACATTTTCATACTCAGAAAGGAAGGAGTGAGAAGGGGGAGGAATAAGAAACCAAATAATATGTTTGTGTGTAATATTCCTGAACATTAGGTAATTTTCTATTTTTAGTAGGGTTTTAAATAGTATGAGGGCTGATTATGAATCAGTAAATCATAATTAATTATAAATCACTTTTAACTCCAGATGTAATCTCAGGATTTGGGAGAGCTCTTGTTTGAATAACTAGAATTTGAATTTTTATATTCAAGACATGTTTGTATCATCTAGGATTCTAGCAGGAAGTCTGTTTCACTATAAATGTGTCAAACTCAAGCATGACAGTGTTGGTTCCTCGTGAAGCAGATATGCAATAACAAGTGACTGGAAGTATCACCCATATTGATTTTTCTATCAGCAAAATCTTGCTTGGTCTGTCTTAATAATACAGTTGAATCTGAAACAGGGTAATTAAACATATCTGTGATGGGCTTAATCCTGTGGAATACAGAATGCCCAAACTCTATTTTCGCAAAGCAGTGAACAACTTCTTTTAAGACCGTGTTTATATCTGCAACATTCTTAAACACAGTCATTGTGGGGGCCGACAGCAGTGACTGCCTAAAAGAACATCCCTGAGGTGCGTGGGAAGCCCACACTGAGTGTCCTGCAATTTTGGAACAGTTTCAGTTAAAATTCGATTTGGAATATCCAGATAAGAAGTGTTAAACCAGCTGAATTAGTATTTGAAAAATTTGGTGTACATCCATTTACGTTCAGCCAGACTGATGTGCAACTGCCATATGCAGGCTCCTGAGGCCTTCAGTGCCTGAGCATGACCTGGTGAACTGCTCTTACAAACACCTCAGACAGGTATGAACATTATTTATTGAAAAAAGACTACTTCAGACATGTGACATTAATGTTATGGGGCGATGTTGAAGCGGGTCTGTGATTTGTATTTCTTTTTTCTAGAATAACAGAGGAAAATGTGAAGCCACACATTAGAATAAAGTACAAGTTCAGTGACTTGCTGGCAAATGAAAAACTAAATTCATTTGTACTTGCAGATTATGTCTTTACCTTTAACAGAGTGCAATGGCTCAGCTGTGCTGTACACTTGACTTTGTTCAAGGTAATTTGATATTGACCAGCCTTCAGGTGTAATGCTGCAACAATCAAACTGATCAAATGTAATGCCACACAGATATGGTTTTTCAGACACATTATTTCTATGAGAAATCATCACATCGCAGAGAAAGAAAGCAGACTGGCCAAAGCATATTTATCATGCTTAGTTTCTTTTTCTTCCTTCTGCTATATTTGTATTGAGTTTTATTTTTAACGTCAGAGAACGGCTAAGAAAATGTGGTTATTTCAGACATTCTATGAAGACTGTTTTTTATCATTTGCAATCCTCTTAAATGCACTAAAAATGTGAGCAAAGAACCTAAAACAGACATTTGAAAAAGAGGCAATAGCTGAAGTCTTAAATTAAATTAATTACTCCAACCCATCTCTGAAATTCAGTAAGCTCTTTAAATTCAGTGGAGACGGTTCTCACTCACTTTAATGAAGAGAGTGTGTAGGCCCTGCCAAAACTCGTATTTATAAATGAGACACAAGCACCTGTCTTATTCTAACTCCCTATGTTATATGTTAAGTGACCCTTTCCAGTGCAGCAATAGGTTTTCTGGGCTTTCTGACTCCATATACCATTAGCAGCTCATCAAGGCCACGACCACATAAGATTGTTTACACTTTCATACCTAATGTTATTGTTTCTACTGTGACAATAAGATTGAGCCAAGGTGTATTGACATCCAGAAAATTTATTTGATTTTGACCAGCATGATTTGTGTTGCATTTCTACGACCAGGCACATTTTGAAAGATATTTTATTTACTGAAAAGGTATGAAGGTCTTATCTACATTTTTTTTTCCTGCATCTTAAATATATTAATTTTTAAACATTTTTTTGTCTTGAAAAACAAAAAGTGTTCTTTAATGGGGAAATAGACGTTCTCAAGAGTCATGTAATTAAGTCTTGGGGGGGTGAAAGAGTCATGCAATTGAAACTTGGATAGTGATTTACCTTAATACTTAAAGGGATTTAGAATTATAGGCTTCTCTCCCAAGTTCAGTGCATAAGTAGAGGTAATCAGTGTGATTGCTCAAAATAACCCTTTTTCAGTGGGAGTTGCAGCAGCATCCAAAATTCATCAAGATATGGACTTATGTTGCTCAGCCAAATAATCACCATGGTCTTTTAGACAATTAAAGGCATTAAATCTTCACATATTAGATTCTGAATAACAGAGTCTTAGGCAAGCTTTTTATATGAAGAATATAAAACATGTTAATTAATAAATCCAAGTGCAAACTCATTAGCTTAAGACTGTATAGCAGAAACATGGAAACAGTTACATTTTTCCCCTTAGGATGACAAGTTCACAATTATAAACAGAGCTTGGAAAGACACGCTTAGTAGGCGCTTCTTTCAGATGAGCTAATTAAGAATGTTTTGTTTATTTTTGTGTGCACCCAAGTGAACAGTACTATTATGGCAGGAGGAACTAGATAATTTAAAATCCCAGTCACAGCTAGTTCAAGTGGCTAAGTTTAATTTTGAGACAGTGGTTCAAATTCAGGTTGGACACATTTTCTTCAGTATAATTTTAGATTATAAAAATGCAAACAGCTCCTGAGGGTAAGACATATCACGTAGAGGAGGAATTCAGATGTCCTGTTTAAATTAAAAGTGCTGACTTAGAAAAAACAGAAACCATAAAGATTCAGTTAAACGCTTAATAAAAGATTTAGAAGCCACGGAATGCTCTTGTCCACTATTCAAGAGTAAGAACTGGAGTATTTTCTGTGCAGCATTTACACTTGCTGCAGCATCATGTCTTTTGTTATTAAATATACGTGTACTCATCAAAGCAAGTCCCAGTGGTTACACTGGTGCTTCATTTGGTCATCATGTTTTGTCATCTGACAAGAATTGATTGATGTCAGTGAAATAACCTCAACAGTAATCCCTGCTGATGTATTCCTCTGTTCAGGAGCTAAAAATAAACACATTCAAATAGTTCTGCTGAGAATAATTCCTTTTATGCTACCTTGTGAGTAATAATATTAACAATAAAGTAGTATAGCTGCAGATGTAGCCCTGAACATATAAAATTTTACAGCAGCCTTTTCCATTGTAAAATTAAGGGTCAAACTGCTCTTGTGGCAGGAAAATACAACAGTGCAAACTATAAGAATCCTTACTCCCTCTATGAACAGAGTAAAAATAAAGTGAGCTTTCATAATTAGCAAAACACGTCTAGCTGAATTGCCAGATATATTGTGCACATGTGTATACATGGTACATTACAGAAAGAGAAAACAATGTGCTTGGTTGTGCCAGGGAATGTGTCAAAACAGCCACGTGGCATTTGAGTAGCTATATTCCTTTACCTTTGCCTAATATAAAAATGTTCCTTTACTTGTTCTTGATTTATTATCATAACTCATGTCAGTGACATGAAGTTACTGCTTCATAGAAAACACTATTGAAATTTCTGTGTTGTCCTAGTGAAGGAAAGAATGAAATCTCTTTGTTTTTAGTTCAGTGTTCAAAACCCACTTTATTCACAATATTATTAAGCAGCTTTTTTTGTTGTTGTTGTTTTGGTTGGTTGGTTTTTTAGGTATTTGTTTAATCGAGAAAGAAGGCATATTGACTAGCTTGAAGGTTTAATATGCTTGCATGCACTTTTTATGACTTAGTCATTAGGAAAAACCTGCTTCTTAATCCCCGTTACTTGATGCATTTCTATTGTTTTTTACAGTCCATGTTGAGTACAAGAAATTTAAATGCCTTGCTGACAAGCCAGTATAAAAGTACTTTTACAATCATTTAGTAGCTGCAGAAAATATCTTATCTGAATCAGGTTCTTGAAACTTAAGCAATAAAATTTGGCTGGTTTTGTTCTGAGACAACCAGTTGTTGAGCAGTGTTGATGTTAGTGGGATTCCCGTCTTTCTTGTCCCTTGCTCTGTCTCTCAGTGTGTGTTTCTCTATATTCTCCTGCTTTTGAACCGATTGACTCGTTTAAACCAAGGTCTAACAGGTGTTTGTGCAAGTTATTGCTACAGATTTAAGAAAACACATAGCCAGTTAGCAGAGGGAGATGGAGTGTCCCTTCTCAAACATATGCTGTGTTTTAGGGAAGGCAAAGTCATTTTTTTCTTCTATGCAATGGAAAAATAACCAGTCACATTGTCCTTCCCATCTTCCCCAACTAACAGGGTCAGGTAAATTCTCTGAATTCACTTCCCATGCAGTTTTTTCCAGAATCACAGCTGCTTTGGGCTGAAATTAAATGGAAATTGCCAAGGTTGCTGTTCTGATCCCAACACTTATTTTAATCAAGAAGAATGTTCTCCTGGGGCTTCCTTGTATTCCAGAAAAATCCCATGAACAATCTTTAGGAGAAAAAGATTTCTCTTCCTAGCTAGTAAATGGAAATTTGTCTACTAGATGCTGTCTCTTGTTTCCCTGATAAAACAAAAGCCAAATAAAACAAAATGTCAGCAGGTGAAATGGAAATGCAGTGCAGTGAAGTTTTCAATGCATTAATACCTGAGGAGTTATGCAAGAAATCACCCAGTATCATGAGGAGAGAGGACAACATGATGATGGTAAATCACATATGAGTATGACAGATACTGTTTTAACCTGAGAAATGCTTGTTTCTCCTTCAGTAAAGCAACTTATTGCACAGAGAAGGAGGTTTTACATCACATCATGTTGAACATTTTTTTTTCCTTCTTTAATTCAACTATTCTACTAAAGTAAGAATTTTGGTGTCAACAAGGCATGTAAGCCTTAGCAGGAGGATTGGAGGCCTAAATCATTTTATGTTTCCAACATTGCAAAACTGAAATGACTTGACCAGAAAAAGTCATATCAGAATAAATAAACTGCCTAAACATGGAAACCTGCTTACAAATTTAGTGCAATTGAAGGAGAGTAATTTATATTAATATAATTGGGCTTGCCTAACACAAATTCCTGAGTACAACAAAACTTTGGGATGTTTGGTTTTCACACTCTTGTGCATTTCTTGGGAAATGAGCTAAGCAAAAGATGGGAAGAGAGAGGACTCAGAATCTGAATTTGTTGTTTCATTAAAACAAACAAACAAAAACAAACAAACAAAAAAACTCAACAATTCAAATAATGTTAAACTTAGAAAGCCATGGAAGGTTCTGGTGTGGATTACAAGGTGTAACACAGACTCATGTGGGTTGAGCTGGTTGACAACGCACTTAAAATTTGGCCATAAATATTGTTGGCCATGTATGTTAGTTCTCCCCATGCAGAAGAAACCTTATGCTAATCCTTATGATTAGCTACAAGGCCGTTTAAAGAAATATTAGAAACTGGAGTAAAAAATTAGTCACTGGAGTTCTTCATTTGACAATTTCTCTAAGCAATTTTTCTTGTGTCAAATTCTTAATGAAAAATTTCCTGTATTTCTGCTGTGATCAAACTAAATATCAGAAGTTAATCTCTGTTCTTCAAACTTTAGCCCAGTTCCTTGTTTGGCAAATCCAAAGTATGTGTGGATATCAAAGAAGTACTGTAGGTTTGTTAAGGCTTGCCACCAAATTAAAAAGAAGCAATTTGGTCATCTAGACCACCTGGCACATTCTGACTTCCTCCATTTTGGGGATAAAAGGTGGCAGTGGATATTCATTAGTCACAGCACCAGGTCAGCCCAAGATCATGGGAAAAAAAATTAAAAATAGAAGAGAATTTGTTGTCAGATGGATATTTTTATACTTCAGAATATTGTTAAAGATCTGAGGAACAGAATTCCTGAAAAAGGGAAAGGTCATCTTCTGTACATTATTTACATCCATCACAAACCAACCTCAGGCTTTTGCTGAAAGGTTCTATATTCAAGCTTGATTGCCTTTTAAAATTGCAGCCTTTTTACTCATTTTTGTTTTGTCCATGTTTCATCTAGAGATGGAAAATCTTTGACAAAGAACAGGTAAGGAGACAAAATGGGCAGTGAAAAGGTAAAAGAGTCTAGACAAAGGAGCAGATACGCTGAAATATTGCAAAAAATGAGCACCTGTTTCCTAGAGGCTTCATCCAACAACCAGAGCTGCTAACATTATCCATGTGTAAAGAGGATGTAGAAATAGCTTCTCATGTTTTTAAAAGTATAACATATATCCTCTTTAATTACCAGAAGTACTACTGCTAAGTGAGGGAACACTATAAGAAATATTTTTCTCTTTTCATGTAGTGTTGTGAAGTTGGTTTTTTTTAAACGTGTGTAACAGTGCATATCAAATACTGAACGGAAAATGAATGAGCCAATAGATTTTTTTCGAAAAGACAAAGACCGCTAGTTCTTGCTGTTCAAAGTATTTAGAGTTTCATTAGCAGATGTGCTACTAAAAATTGTAGTAGGTGTACTGTGAGGTTGGAGAGGAATGGTTCTGCTGTTCCCATAAATTCCTTATCTGGTTCTTCTATTTGCTGTTTAGTGACACCACTACTTGAACAAACAGGTGTGATCTGATATCCTCTCTTTCCTCTGGCCAGGTGGATTTGTGGTAGCCTGTAATGGCAGAAGTCCAGCATCTTTACCCATAAATCAGCCTGGAATACAGCCCACTGAAGCTAGAAAGTATAACAGACTTGAGGAGCATTCATGAGCTCTGAAGTGAACACAGCAGAGACCCAGCACAACTGAGGTCTCCAAGCCCCACTGCAAGGTAAAATGCTGGAAAGCAGCAAAAATCTTGTGCAAAAATCTTGGTAGTCTTCTGTGAATGCTATGCTGTTATTTTCAATGATGAATTCCTCCTCTTAATATCTGAGGATTCCTTTCCTTCTGTCCTGTTTTTTGGGGTTTTTTGACAGGTAGCCCTGACTTGTGAGAGGAGTCTCACTGGAGAACCTCATTAAGAGTTTCAGTAGTAAAAAATCACATAAACCCCATTATTTTCCTACTGACGTCTTGAGAGAAAAATGCAGTGGAGCAGGAATAGGTAGAATTTGCTTATCAAACCATTCAAGAGCACCATATATTTGCAAATAAAGCATTAGGTAATTATTAGAAATGTGGATTCAAGTTCTATTGGTAAAAAAACCCAACAAAAATCACACCATAGAAATCTAACCATTTTACTATTTCTGTGAATTTCATCTAGAGGAAAACTAATTGTGTTTGTTTTTATAGGTAATATAAAAAAATTACAGGGAGAGAAAAATTCGTGTGGGAATAACAAGTTGAACAATGAATGGAACATTTCTGGTTTAGAAAAGGATTCTTTTTTAATCCACGAATGAAAAAAAACACTTTATACTATTTTTCATTGAAATATTATGATAATAACTTTGAAGCTATTTGGTTCAGGACCCATTCTGTGGTCTGGATTACTAAATGATAGAAGGTGTAATTGAGTGATTCAGCTAGCAGCTGGCTTGGTGGAATACGAAATGTTAGTTTAGACTCCAGTTTAAGGTTGGTTGTTTTCTTTTACCCTCAGGAAGAAGTTTAAATGTTTAATTCTGTAGCTTTTCTAATTTTATACAAAGTTCACAGTAAAGCATAAGACAACTTTGCCTAGTTTATATTGGCATTTTTAATTAAATGTTTTGTTTTTTTCATTGCAAGCCAAAACTTAAACCAAAAATCAGCAGTAGGAGATTTTAACTGCACAACATTAATTTTGAGCTGGAGACAAAAGCTCTCATTGGTGTCACCAGAGAAAGGTTATGTCTTTCTTTTTTACCTAAAGCCAGTTTTAATTTGTTGTGTTTGCTAGCTGAGTTTGTGGTTTAGTCACTCAGCTGAACCCCCGAAGTTGGTAATGAATAATCTTCACAAAATTGTTGTCTGGGAGAAGATGATTTATCTGCACTTTATAGGCTGGAACAGGGCACATCAGAAACAGTAAATACTTGTGTGGATCTGGGGCTGTGTTCAGTGTTTATGAACAGCACCTCCTGTACCTGAGCCAAATGCCTGTGCCACAAAAGTGGTTTTCTGTGTTCATGTGCTATTACTGCACTAACAGAAGGAATACAATGAAACTTTAAATTCATTGGTTTTGGGCTGGCTTTGTGTGGTGCTCTGTCATACAAACTGCAATGGAGCCAGATTTCAGGGCCCAGTTTCAGCAAAGCATCTCTAATGGCAGCATTGTGACCTGTTTTTCCAAAACAAGGAGGCCTTGGCATAACCTTTTTTTACCTCTTCCACTCTCTATCTTGATTTGCACAAGCCAAGCAACAATTCCATCAAACAGAAGAATAGGAGGTTAGCTGAGTACCTTCATATATTTTTATGGGTGCCTGAGAGTCCTTGAAAATGCCGGTTTTGTAGAATATGAACTTGAAAACAAAGCTGAAGCAGAGTGAGAGCATATCTTCAGCTTCCTTTCACACCTGTACACAGAGTCATTTCCACATGCCTGTGGTCATTACATCTCTATTTACATCTGATTGCACATGGAGTGCACATTCAATAAAAAGCTTGCTAGACTGAATTCTGAAGCTGTCTTGAAGCTGCTTGTGATACCCATTTTTTTTGTGGATTCAGAATATAGAATGTGTAGAATATAGACACCATAGAATTAAATTCTTGCTCTTTGTTTAACTTGGGACTCCTAAATATACACCTGCTTTACTAAATGCTTAGCTGTGAAAATTCAAACTAGGCGAAATAATTCAGGCAAACAAAGCCCAAGCCAGATACAATAATTTCGAAGCAATATACTTTTTCATGAGTATTCTAGGAGCTCAACTGGGAAATACTGACTCATTCCGCAGAAACTTGAGCCCAATTCTTACCACATTCCTAACCTAACTGCAGATTCACCGGTTCAGCTGCATTTCACATAGGCAGCTGAATGCATAGGCATTTCTTTGGGTTTGTATTTTTTTACTGGATGTGATATGAGCTGAG
Organism: Oreocharis arfaki; assembly: GCA_013398015.1. Lineage (NCBI taxonomy): Eukaryota > Metazoa > Chordata > Aves > Passeriformes > Paramythiidae > Oreocharis > Oreocharis arfaki. Next base: position 118,730 of record VZRR01014012.1, on the reverse strand, counting down.
AGCTGATTTGTTTGAGCCTGGACTTCTGCTGAATGTGAACCTTGCCCTCCAGGTTTTTTAATTCTTGATTTTCAGAAAGCTTCATCTTGGTCATGAACTCTGTGGTTTTAATGCAAATTGTTCGCATCATTATTTCTAGATGAATGATCCACTAGTTAAAAAGTAACAGAGGGGAAAGAAAAAACAACAATAAAAATGACAACCAAGCTTAAGAGATTTCAACAGAAAAGCAATAACCTGGATCCCTCTAGAGGCCATTTGTGTAATATTTGGTAGGGAAAAAAGATTTGAACTTGTCTCCCAATTTGCTGTCTGCAAATAAAGGAAGCTTATCTATGTCATGTTGTTGCTTATTATCTTTCCAGCATGTTTCTGTCTGGTGGTGAAAGCTGCATAATTATTATACTTTCTCACCTTCAAACTAGTTCTTCCTTAGAACTGAGCAATACAGCAGGAGTTCCTGCATGCACTGATTCAGAGTCTTAAATTAACTCCTAAAGGCATGTTTCCTTGAAAGCTATTTTTAGGAAGCAAGTGTTTTATGTCAGAAGCCAGTTGAGGCACCAGAAAGCTAGGTTTCCTTTTGTGGTAGTATTGCCAAGGAGTTAACTACACAGGCCAAACAACAGGGATATGACTACTTTCCCACCTGTGTGCATTGATTCTGCTCTCAGGCATAGTGAGATTACTCCTTTGTGTGAAAAGTCAAATCTTAAATCCTGTAAGAGACAAGATAGGCCATTATGATGGTGGAAACCTGCAGGCAATTACCCGAAGAGGGGGTGGTTCTCTTGGAAGGGAGCAGAGCCCAACACAGCAGGGTGAGCTTTCGAAACCCTTCCCATTGCTTATGGTGTGCAATGATTTCTCAACATGAAATGGTTCCTTAGGCTGAGAGCACTGCTATTCCAACGTCTCATTCAGGATAATCTGCTTTTTGGGGTCTGTGCGTGGACATAAAAGATAGAGATTGCACTGGTGTATCAGCAGTCTCTGTGACACAGCAGACAGTGAAAAAAGTGAGTGAAGTATTGGCAATGAGTCACAATCTGTCCTTCACTGATTGATTGAAAAACCTCACCACAAAAAAAACCCCCCTCAAATCAATTTAGATGGCTAATTGAAAAAAATCAGAATGTCTTCATAGTGATCTTGGTCAAATCCATCAAAGAAACCTTGCTGCCAAGGTTTTTGTGTGTTCTTTGTGCAATTTGATTTGATGGTATGTAAATACTTTGCAATTAAAATGCCCTTCATAATATTTTTGGTTCATCTCTGGTCTTCATTCTTTTCTCCTGGACATTTGTCATTCTTATCTCCTTTCTAGAGAAGTGCTGTAGTCCTCTATCACTGTGTTATTCCATGGGATCCTACCAGCTATTTGAAAATAAATTTTAATTTTTAATTAAATTAATAAGAAGATTGGTATATATATTTGTACTTTGGGCATAGAGAAAAATAGTTTTTGATCATTCATTGTGTGCAAACTATCCTTTTGTACACCATGAAATGTAATTTTATCCACATGAGTGAATGCTGATGAGGTGCTTTTGAAGAACTGTTGGCTAAAATTACCAGCCATATTCAGCTCTGCTGTAAAGGTGAAAAGAATAATGTTGTAATGAAAGATAAAGATGTGGGAGAATACTCATAAAGGCCATTTAGAAAAGAATTTATAAAGAGAACCATCTTTTTGTGCAGCATTATGCTGCCTTGGGACAAAAACTGTAACTTGTGTATTTCAAGCACTACAATACAGCAAAACATAGGGAGATTATGCATCATCTGGATTAATTTTCTTACCACAAACGTCAATGTACCAGACTAGAATGATCTGGGGTTCACAGAAAGAACTGGTAGTGTCAAAATCTCTCTCCCTTACTTTTGTTCTGAAGCTCAGCCAAGAACTATTGATGGCATGGGAAAGACTCCAGCGGGTCTGGTATCATTCTTCACTCCTTCACCCACTTTGCCTAAGGACCCCTTTACATGTTGTCCACGTACTCCTCAAAGTTTCATTTCAGACCAGGAAGCATATTTGGAAGTATGTGAGCTGTCACTGGGTACTCTTAAGCAATATAATTCTTTCATTCTGGCTTGATCGTCTGGCCAACTGATTCATGGCTGCTTACTTCTGGTTTGGTTAATTAAGTGGGAAGCACTAACTCAGGGGCTGCGTCTGCCAGCAAGGGGAGCTCTTTGCTAGCCTAGGGAGGTGTGTCCTCACCAGGAGCCTTGTTCTGTCCTAAACTGAAACTACTGGAGAGCTGGTATTCAGTTTTCTTTTGGCCCTTTTGCAACTTTCACATTGTGTTCCAGTTCTGTTGGTTTGTAAAACAAGCGGATGATGGCTAAACCTAGGAAATTTATAAACTATTTTATTTCCATGGAGATTTCATGGCTTTCTGATGTGAAAGCCAGATATTATATTTATTTACTTCACCCCCTTAAAAGGAAGGGGAGATTTTAACTTTTTATTTTTAATATATGTTTTTGTAATAAATATATCCTAGTAATTTTAGTAAAATGGTACAGTTTGCCATACCAGGAATATGGGGGATGCAGGGGACAGTCTTCCTGTACTTTTCACACTATGGGCTCATTGCCCACTGATGAGTGTTTATAGGAATAGCTCCTTAGAGCAGGATGTCAACCCAGTTCCATGATCTCCTTTGTGGTTTCATAAATGGTTTAAAGTGTAGGGCAGTGAAGGATCTTTTAGTGAGAACCACTGTTCCAAGAAGCAACTTTATTTTAAATTCTGCTTCTTTTCTACTACAAACTGTCTTGATTAGGAAGGATTTTTGACTAAGACATATAACTTTCCAGCCACATAAAGGAAAGCAGGGAGAAAGTTTCATTCAATCAAGATGAGCTGCCAGGATTAGTTTTCTAACTCAAATTCTCAAATGAATCCTCAATGAAATCCAGACAGAACATATCATTTGCCTGCTAATGCTAGAGGTATTTTTCTTTATGTGCTTTATTAATGTTGAACTCACATTTATTTATGCTGGTATGTGGCTTACTTGGTATGTTAGTCTGTGTATGCTGGCAGTGTTTTATCCTAATCATTCTGTACATCCACTGGTTGGTGTTAAGCCTACCAGCATTCTGAAGGTCGCTCATTTTGTGCATAACTTGTGCTCTGTAGTGCTTGTGCTTGTTCCCTCAGAGCCCACCAGTGTTCTTACTCCCCCATGGTCAGAATGCTATTGGCATACTTAGAGAAAAGGAAGTCTATTTTGGCAGGAAAAATATATTAATTTAGGTGTGTGATTCTAATTTAGTAAGACAGAAAGAGGAAGATACATCCTCTCCTCACATGTCCTTATGTACTCAGCAGGGAACCTGCTCTTTCCTCCTGCTGTGCTGAGCATGAGTAAAGCAGGGAGAATTCACCTCTCCTTGGAGATGGCTCCTTCTCACTCCATGGCTTCAAACTAAAGCTGGAGGGGAAGGGAGATTGGATTCCTGAAAAGGTTTAAAAGAGTGAAGCTCTTTTTCTCAGTGCTTCTGAGGAACAGCAACCAGTAAATTAGCAATATTAGTCATATTAGTAACAAAAAAGTCCAAGAAGTTTACATCCCCAGAGTATGGGTGGAGGCACAGACTGTGAGATGGGTTAAGTGAATTCCCACCTGGTGAAGTTGGAGATTGTGTCCAGCTCTCCTGTACTCAAATCCTACACCATGAGGCCTCTCACTTTTGCTCCTTTTGAAAATAGTGATTTTATGAGTCATCATTAGCTTTTCTCTGCTTTCACGGCCATGAGAGAGCCCCCTAGAAGTGCTTTGTAGCCTTCCATGCCTGGCCAGGTCTTTATAGTCCTGGATATATTCAAGCAGAGCTGTGAAGGAGACCTGCTTAGACAAACTGTATGAACTCTGGAAACAGCAGAAATAGCTTCCAGCTTGGCTCCCCTGTCCCTGAAATCTCTTGGAGCGCCTTACCCTGAGCTGGCTCAGCAGCTTTTGAGCAAAGATGCTGCCCCCTCTCTTCTTCCTGAGCCATTGATTTCTGGAAGGAATTCAAAAAAAGGAATTTAAAAAGCGTGTAATCATAAAATGCAAATATTAATATAGCTGCAATCCTCCCCTTGTAAAGGTTATTTCTGGAGTGGGAAGGTAGAGAAAAACACTGTATCTAAGGAAAAGAATGCTCCCTAAGCAAGCACTGAGAAGAGATCTCAGTAACTAAGTATGAAATGAAGGAGAAACAGTCTACATAAGATGAGAGAGTGGCTCATGGCAGCTTTCCACAGTACTCTCACTCCCTGTAACCTGTTGTGTTTCCCAGCCTCCTCAGAAACCAAAGCTCATCTGTGCTTTCCCTGAGGTCTTCAGGGGACTGATTGTTTTTCAGAGTACAAAGACCTACTTCATTTAGCTTTTGGGGGCTGTCAGTGGTGCTGTGAAGCCACTCGTATATTCAGAAAAGAACACCTGTATATCTCTGCAGGATCACCTTGTTTTATTACTGCTACAGTGCAGTGAGACTGTGCCTCAGATCGCTCCCAGGCAAATCTGGCTTTTGTTCCACATAAAAGTCAGGTCTTCCATAAACCACAACTCAGTTTAGAAACATACTGAGGGACTGTGGCCTCTTACAAAGCAAGGAAGGCAGAGAATAGTTTCACTCAATCAGAACAAAACAAACAAAAAACCCTTCTCAGAAAACCCAGTGCAACAAGCCTCAAGGCTTCAGTTACTTGTGCTCCTCTCAATTGTGTGTGACTTAGTTAGAGGATTCATTAGTTAAGGCTAATGAATGCTTGCCTACACACTCTCATCTCCATAACTAACACACCAGCACTTGTCTCAGAGCATTACAGTGACATTACATCAGCCAACAGAGCCAACTGTGATTTATTAGAGTGCAAAACAAAAACAATATAAAATTAGGCGGATATGGGGAGGTGAAAAAATGTTGGACTCTGATCTCATGTATTTCCTTAGGAGAGGATACAGTTATTCTGCCCAAATCAAGACCCCTGTATACTCTTTGCTTTATCTTTGTATTCAAAAGTACCACACAGAGCAGGCTGAATTTTATGGCTGTATGTTAACATTCTCTGCCAATTTACATGAGCATTGAAGGAGGTGTCAAAACTCTTTAAACTCAAGGTAAGGAGCAGCTGACAAACCCACACCCGTAAGTTCCAATATGGAGAGGTGTAACGTTAACTCCAATGGAAGAGTGCAGGGACTGTAAACTGAAGAAGTGCTTAAATGCTCTGATGGATCACTGCCTCCTTCTGCCCTGTTTTACATCAAACTAGTACAGTTGAATTGAACAGGAAAGACAGTGCAATGTAGCCATAATTCATGGCCAGACAGTGCAAATTTAACTAAGACAACCTCCCCTTTGAATCGAGTCAGTGTTGGCAGCTTAAATTAAGTCAGGGATTATTTTGTAGCTTTGTGTCTGTGTGCTGCAATCAGACCTGGAGAGTGTCTCTCCAAAGAGATACTGGAATGACTGGAGCCACTTTGAGTTACTGGTGTTGCAGGAGAGGCAGTGAGTGCTGTGGTGCAGAAAGTGCTGGGTGGGTAATCAGGTGCAGAGAAGGGACTGATGCTGAAAGCCCCAACTGGCATCAACATTCAAAAGGCCTCCTCGTACCTAGCTCCCGATGGAAGCTTCCCATTCCACAGGGCAAAGATATACCTCAAGCAAAGTTTAAAGGAACAGAGACAAGAAAGTAAGGAATTATTTTGTCTCTGCTCTCATGTTGTTCTTTAAACAATGGGCGAGTTGATCAAATACATTATTTTGATAAGTATTTTGATGTTTAATCACTAGTTTTGCAGGTTAGGCTGTTAGATAGGTGTAGTCTCTAGATGTGGTGCAGTTATTATCAAATAGAGAAAAATTAATTCCCAAGTAAGGCTTCTTTGCACCATACAAACGACAGAAGTAAATGTTATTGTGGTCAACTTTGGTTGTCTTTTCAATGATTTTCATGTAGGGGCTTTGGGCAGGAGTTTACTGCAAAATCCTTTGTGAAAATAAAAAAACAAACTCAAGAAAATAGCAGGTTATATGAAAGTTCAATGACAAGGGAATAGTTATAAGAGTTGAAGAGTTCCTTTAAGCTCTCCAAGATTATAGTGGAGTTATAAAGAGAACTGGACTGACCTCAAATAGATTAAGGTAAAACTCTTCAAAAACAAAAGTAATACTGTTACCTTCAGAAAACTGAGCATGCAGGTATGGAAACTTCTGCTGTTTCTTTAAACATTGGTTATGGAAAAAAACACACTCATAAATAGACAGTGTGAGATCTACTGATAAATTCAAGAAATGCAATTTTGTACCTATTGCAAAGAACAAGCCTGACGTTTAAATGAATGCCCAGAGCAGCAGACTGAAGAGAATAGGTAGATAGTTATATCCACTGCCTGCTGTCTTCCTTCTCCCCTGTCTTATAGAGCAGTCAGAGTCGGAATAAAAGAGGAGAGATTTTCTTCTTTTGGAAAGGACTAAAAAATTAACTCTTTTTGCTTTATGAAAATTATGGATGCCATTACTTCTTTTATTATTATCATCATCCATTTTTATTTTCATCCCTAGTGCAATGCTTTGAGAATAGTTGGAATGAATAAAACCTCAAGCAAAAGAAAAGGTCATTCTGTTGAAACAAATATCAAAAATAGATCAGTAGTCTGTGTCTTTTTTATGCTGCTCTGGTAGCGATAAAGGTTATTCAAGACCCAGAAAGAGTCCCAAAGGTTATCCCTTTGGAAAAAAACACACCACCACTTGGTCAATACTGTTCCACAGCATTGTGTGTAAACCAGAGTTCTAAAAAAAATAGTGGAACACAGAAAAGAGGAGAGTGGCAACCTTCAAAGCATTCAGGATTCATCTGTGGGTGGCTGTGGAGCCCTGTGCAGGAGCTCCGACCCTGCTGCCTCCCTGCTGGGGACAGGGCAACTCAGTCCTGCAGCCTTGGCGAACCTCCTCTGCCAGCAGCTACTCTACTGCTTACAGACAAACTTCCTTGGGCATTTTGACATTTGGATTAAAGCTTTTTGCCCCTCTCCTGCTGCAGAGCTGCAAGGAATCTTAACCTGCAGTTAAGATTCTAAATTACATAAAACAATGAAAAAAAAATCAATCCCCTTAAGAAGTTTTTGTGTCTCTCTAGAGTGCTGAGGTTGCCAGGCTGGTTGAGCCTGGGGAGAGCAGGGGAGCACTGGTTCTCTGGTTTTGGGCAGGTGGTCTGCAAAATTTCTCTTACTGCATCTTCCCCCTTTCAAAACAGGTCTTGTTTAAAGTTAGTAGCTTTTTGTAGTACTCGTGTCTGTGCCTTTCTTAATGTGAGCTACAGAAATTTCAGTCTGTATTGACTTGGGCTGCAAGCCTGCTCAGGTAGAAATCCATGTCTCTTTTGCATTTTGTTTCCTTCTGTACTCCATTGGGAAGTTAGAGGGCATCATGTCTGAAGAGATTTGGCCTCTCAGGAGAAATGCAGCCCGACTTCTGGTAAGACAAATTTGTGGACAGTCACTAGTAAGGTAAGGACAGCTGTTGAGGTGCTGTTGGTTGAACCCTGTGGTACACCTGCAGAGACCAAGGAAAACCAAGTTCATGTCTGCTGCACAACAGTTACTGCTCTGAATGGTAAGCCATTTATCCAGAAATATGCATTACACTGCTTGGGGAAGTGTCACTGAGTGAGATGGAAGGGCTAAAAACCCATTAGTGCCCTAGTAAATCTACTGTGAAGACAGTAAGGGCTAATCTGATCTATTGAGGTCTACAATATTGCCCTAGGCAGATGATTTACAGTGCCTTCAAGTGCCAGTGCAGATCATCACTGCTGCCCAGGGGGTCATGGGGCACAGCCCTGGTTGCCCAGTTTGCAGAGCAGTGGCACAATTGAATTCTTGATTTCAGTCACAGGCAGAGGTTTTTCATTTGCATTGTACTTATTTTCTTTTCTAAACTTTAATAACATGAGTTAATCATCCAAGTCAGATTTCTGCCTGCTCTGCTCAAGGAGGACCAAAGGACGTTGATGCTGTGAAGTCTGAGCTATAATCTAAATGGTGCTCAGTTTCAAGCATCAGAATAAATATCTCTGTGCATCTGAGCTTAACCTGTGATCCTTTTCCTCCTGACACTCGCTGTAAAATCCATCGTCTCTCCCACACTGACCAGGAAGCCTTTGAATGACGTATTGCAAAGCACGATGGTATCATACCTGTGTGTGAAACCAGTCACAGGTGGCTGTGACCTGGATAGAGACCTGCTCACTTTCACAAACTGAGAATAATCGTAGATGTTAAATGTCCTGTGCTGAATACAACTTGGGCCCTGGGCCTGATGGTGCAGGGCAAGAGCCAGGCGCTGCCACCAACAAGAACAGAGAACAGCGATGGCTCTGGAGACCTCCCTGCTCACCCAGGCACTCAGCTCCCCTAGCACTGGCTCAGCCCAAAGCTGCTGCTAAAGTCCCTGCTGAACAAGTCAACCTCTGCTCTGAGCAGGATCTGTCCTCTTGTTACAAGACATAGAAGAAAAATGCTGTGACTCACCCTGGGCTCAGGGTCCTGACATGCCTTTGTATTGTCATTGCTGTTGCAAAAATCAGCTCTTATTTTTCAGACTGCATTAGCAGCTGTGTGATGCTTTGGCGCTCTCACTGCTGAGCAAAGGTTATTGCATCCAGTGTTAAATCAAGGGGTGCATTATACTGGAAAAATGTTATTTTGCATAAATAACCTTCTTGAACCTTCCCATGTCAGTCTCCAGTCTGTTTCTGGGACAGAGACATGCCGTGTTCCTCCTCGTGGCAAAATCACATAAATAATAAAGAAAAACTGGGAACAAGCTGACACAGGAGTCAGATTTCTCATTCTGAGGCCTTTATCCAGTCATGGGGAAAATTCCTGTTCTTCGTTCAGAATCGTGTAAAATAAGACTTTGTTTACAGATAAAGAGATAACGCAAGCGTGCAGTGGAATGAGTATAAAACTTCACATACTGACTCTGCTTATTCAGAAAGGGTAGGTAGTCTTGTCTAATTCTGAAGTTTTTATGTTTGTTTTGTTACTCAGTAGGGACAATATTTTTTTTTTCTTTGTTTTGTTGTTTTAAGGTGGGAACTCTTCCATAGGCTTTTATGCTTGGTGCCTGTTAAAGAAAGATGGAATTTTATGTGGTATACATTTTTTCTCACTATTTCTTCTTGGCTACCCTTTTTAACAAAAACTCTGTCCAAGAGCCAAATATAAATTTGAAACACGGTGCTGATGGCTAAAGCTGCTGAACCAGTGGATATCCCAATGACACATGCATATCATATTCTGGTTTAAACCTCTGAATACATGAGCTCCTTTTTGCCCCTCCAAAAAGGTTTAGTTGGCCCATGAAAGTTCTGTCCTGCAGCTGCTATTGCTGCCAGTTTCTTGTGTAGTAAAGTACAGGATTCCAGTGGTGCTGTAAACTTCATCACTTCTGAAAAGCATTTCTGCACATGCAGGACTGTAAAGTGACACTTGCCAGGTGGTTTCTGTGCTCAAGCACATCTGCTTTGCCTCTCACAACTTCTAATTGTAAATTCTGTTGGTCCTGGGCTTGAGTCTCCCTCTTACTTTCCCCATTGAATAATGTGTGAAATTTCTGTAGTCTGCTCTGAAATTACACCTAGTTACAGCGATCTGTAGAGAGGCAGAGAGGAATTTCACACTCTTTCGTATGGTCTTTGATCGCAGGTAAAAAAATATTGCACAACCAAACACACTATCTCTTCTTTATTAGATGATTCTCCTTGGGTTATATAAAAAAATACATTTTGCCACATAAAACTTGCTGGAAAAAATTAAATGGAAGTAGTTAATTTTTAGGCCTAAATGCCAAAATATTTTAAATATGCTGTTTTAAAAGTATCATAGGTCCTTGGAAATATCCTTTCATGGAATGTGGCCTTCTAAATTTTTAATTTAACAGCTGATAAGAGGATACAGGCTCTTCAGGCTGAGAACTTTCAGAAGTTTATTCAGCTTGTTTATCTAGATAGAGCAGGGCCACAGAATGTAACTGAATAAACAATGGTTTAATTCATTTTTCAGTCTTGCAATAGAGCCCACTTGTACCTGTGAGTGATAGCCCCTTTGGCAGATGCTGGTTTCAGATCATAAAAAGTATTCCACCAAAGAGACCAAAAATGGTTTTCCAGTCCCCATCTGTGTTTCGCTTCTGAAGAAAGTAGTAAAAGCTTTCTATATTTAGTTATAGATGATATAGAAATGCTGGTTTGAAAGCAGTTTGTCTGTCAGTTCAACATGTCCCCTTTCCTGGGGGCAGGCAGCCTGGGTGTCCCCACCGGGTTTGCACAGCACTTCCAGCAGCTCCCGAGGAATATGGGCCTATTGGCAGCCCAGGCTGGCACAGGGTTGCCTGGGGCTGTGTGTGGACACTGACAGGCTCTGGCTGGGTTGGCAGGGTCACATGAAGTGCCACAGAAGCACGGCCTTTGTTTGCTTCCTCCCTTCTGAACACAGGGAGGGGAATGAGAGACGTCTGAGCAAGCAGAGCTTGGCCATTCCTACTCCTAATATGTAGTTTCCAGCTTTGGGGTTGTACTTTTGGCTTGGTTTTTTTTGCTTGTTTGTTTTGACTCTTTCTACTGAAGCAAACAGAGCATTTGTAAAGTGCAGACACATTTTGAAAAACCACAATAAAACGAAAGAAAATCACAATAATTAGACTGAGTAAAGGTCAAAGATAGAGCTGGTTAAAATCATCGCTCAGACTTGCTCTGTAGTTTTCCTGTGCTGCATCCCAACTCCTCAGCCTTTTGCTGAGCACTGCCAGTCCTGTTTGCTTGATTGTCTTCATGTCTTCATCTTTTTTTAGAAGTCCTGAGCCCACAGCTGCATGAAGAAAGAATACACAGACAAACATCAAGACTTCTTATTAAACACAACATGGCTTTCTAACCTCAGACTGAGAGCTTAAAACACACAGTTTTTCTCAGATTTTTCTTAAAGTGCCATTTTTAGGATCCTGATATTTTAACATTTTTAATTAGTTCTTTGACAGTGATTTCAGGAAAAAAGGCAAGCATGAAATTATTGAGAAACTGCATTTGCTGACACAGGTGGTATGACTGGAGGATCATAGAGGTAATTTGGCTGCTAGTATGAAAAGGTCTCATTAGGAATATTTTATGTGTTTATAACAATGTGTTTACATTGCCCTTTATGTTTTTCAGCTCCATTGAAACTGAAATACAGTGGAGATCTAACTGCAAGGAGAATTTGGATGGGTGTTTATTGAAATAAGAAAAGCATCAGCAAATATTTTTTCATTCTGATCACACCAAGCATGTGTGAGAAAGTTGATGACATAATCTAGTAGCATCTGTCGATCATGTGGATTGGAAAAAAAGCAACTCAGGATCTTTTCCTAGGAATTAGAATAATCATAGGGTGTAGAAAGTCCTAAGTCTCCAAGAAAGGTGTTTTCTGGCCTGCAACACCCTGAACAATAATACACTAATACAGCAACTAATCACTCTCACTAAGCTCTGCACAAGAGAAAAGTAACAGAGAAAACCTCTCATCTTCCTCCAGGGGCCAGAAAGTTTGGGAAAGAGAGAGAGTAAGGAGATATCCAACGATGTGCAACAGCAGCCAGAAGCTGGGAAACTGGGGAAAAAGTTGGCTCAAAGCATAAAAGTCAAACTGAAAACTCAGCAAGCAAGATGTTAAAAGTGAAAAACAGACCCCAGCTACCCCATGGCTGATACAGAACTGGGACTGGAAGTTATTGAAGTGTTGACTGGCTCTCTGGTGGGAAGACTGGGTCCTCTCCACCCTGAAAAAGCCTCTGGTGTTTGCTGGAACATCGTTGGTGCTAATAGAGTTGTCTCTGGCCTGGTTGTCTCTGTAGTAGGAAGTTTCTTCTTAAAAAGAAAAAATTCAAAACCAAGAAACAAAACCAACAACTAAAACCCACAATAACAGGATTTAGAAATGAAACCAAGTAAGTTTATAGTACCAGACTGGCTGTTAACCTTTTCTGTATGCAGTTTGTTGTCATTTATTTTTGAAATGTGGCACTAAGCTCTGGATTTATTCATAAATGTTCTGAGAAATTTATTTTCCTTTTATTACTGGACAGAAGATCCCACAACTCTGTAATCTTTTCTTTCGCTTTCTGCCTTAGTTTGAAAGACATTTTTTTTTTTTTCCCTAGTCCCTCTGCATTATATTTCTTGGCTTTTTACAGAAGTACAATTTTTGTGCTCCAAACTTTTCTCACATAATATAACTAAATCCATATGTCCAGTTCATAAAATTGAACATGAATCTCTGGCAGAAGGTCTCTTGAAATCTGGCTACCACTTTGGCATTTTTCATCCCATGCAGTTTTTTAGGAGATTTTTACCCACGCAGTTCTAATGTTTGGCAATTGGAAATGAAAGCACCTTCTTTGCTACTGTAGACCTTAAACAATTTTATAAGACTTGGTTCCCAGTTTTTGCATTCAAAGCAGAGTGACCTAAAAATTAGCTGTTTGGTTTTCCTAGTCCTTCCTGTTTTTCAAAGACAAGCTAAAATTTTGAAGACGTTTCTTAAAAAGTGTGGAAACTCCAGCATTTTGCCCAGCGTTCCTCTGTCCTAATCCAGTTTCTTTGAAAGACAGGTTGGATCAGCAGCTTCTATTTGGTTGCAGATGTTGTTCTGACTCTTGTTTGCTAGGCTGCATGAGAGCTGAAGAAGTGGAAGCAGTGGGTTGTGGGTTGTGTTTTTCCACCACATTTCAAAGCAATTCATCTTGTCGATCAGAATTAGCTGTGCCAGTTTTCTGCATTTGATTTAGACAGGAGAAGTCACAACAGGATTCAAGCTTCTGCCACAGTCAAAGTCTTTTCAGCTGCCTTATCTGTTTGCTGCCATTTTGTTTTATATTTCACCCTGTGAAATGAAGTTCGGTTTTCATGAGTCCTTGTTCTGTGACCAAACTCTGTAAATGAAAAAGGTTAAACACTAAAAGACATGTGCACAATGTGCTTCTACTGCACTGAGCCCAAAAAAAAAAAAAAAAACCAACCAAGCTGTAAAAACTGTCTGAGCCAGCAAAAGGAGTTGTGAGGAAGCATGAGTGTTTCCAAAGATATTTGGAGAGAATATGTATTTATATAGTTAATTTATTTCAAACAAAGGCAATTTATCTTGTCTGAAGATTCACATGGTCGGTAATGCAATTGAATTAGAAAAATAAGAACAGGATGCACAAAAATTCTTACATGTTTAAAAACAACACTAGACACTTTCTATTTTAGAACAAGATTTAATTGCTTTCTGTAAAATGCACTGGCAGGACAACCATTTTCTCACTGGCAGGTAACAGCTGTTCCAAAAAATGTGCTTTCTGCAATGTAGCTGTAGGAAGTGTTGCTGCCTGGAAACTAGCATGGTTATTAATCAAAACAAAAAGAACAAACTGTTATATAAAGCAATAATTTTACTAGGCAAGTACTTTCAGTCGGCTTAAAACAGATGATCAGAACATATTACCTAGTTCTTGGTTTATCGTCCCCACGAAAACTTGGAAGAGTACATGTCTACTCCAGTAATTTTTTTTCCAGGCTCAGATACAATCTACTTTTGCAAGTGGTTTGTGGGGGAGTCTGGTGGGTTTGTTGGTTTGTTTGTTGGATGGTTGGTCAGTTGGTTTGTTAGGCTTTTTAATCTTCCTGGTTCTTGCAGCATTTTTTACCTTATTGGTAAAAACTGGCTTCTTGCTGAGGGGGTTCAAGCACACGCATTGTCCTCCTGGATCGCACCGAGGCTGAAAGGGAGCGAACACCAGGCAGAAGTTTCACTGGGGGTCTGGTTATCCATAGGTACCATGGAAATGTTTAAGATAATCTGAAGCAGTCTAAGCATAAGAAACAGGTTGAGAGCAAGCAGAATGAAATTTATGCTGGTCCTTAGGGGAAAACACTCTTCATATTGCAGCCTGTTAAATTACATAAAGGGTCACTGGGGAACAAAAAAAAAAAAAAACTCACTGTCACTGTCACAGTCACTGTCGACTGCAATTTGAGTTCAGCTGCAGGAAGCTGTTTCCTCAGGAGAACGGATTTTTCTGATCTAAAATTAATCTCAGCATTTATTGCTGATGTTCTGATTGCATGGTCCTTGCTGAGCACTGGTCACTTTCTCAGGTTGAGGGTCCAAGCGCCTGGCGTGTCTCTTTTCAAATCAGCACTGGGAATCCCTATTCACTGGTGACAATACCATTCGTCTGGAAAATATTAATTGAGCTTAGAGACATTTCAGAGACTAAGGCACTATTGTGTTGTCTCAGCAAGTATATAAATTATACAGCTCTTGCCTAAGCAGAGGCCTGTAATTGGAGCTCAAGCAGCCAATTTTCTCCTAACTTACAGTAAGTGGGGGAAAGGAAATAATTTAGTTAGAAACCTGAGTTTAAATAAGAAGTTATTTCAACTATTTACTTTGGGGTTTTTCTTCCATTTCAGAGAGGATGTACAAAAAAAAAAAAAAAAAAAGAAAAAAAAAAAAAAAAAAAGAAAAAAAAAAAAAAAAAAAGAAAAAAAAAAAAAAAAAAAGAAAAAAAAAAAAAAAAAAAGAAAAAAAAAGAGCAATAAGAAATGAATCAATAGAAAAATAAAGTAAAATTCAGATATGGTGTTGTAAAATATTTAATATTAATATACTAAATTTATCCTACATGGACTACTTATTTGTTCCAGAAAGTTGCTTCTTCCATCCCTGTAATGCACAATTTGATTTTGCTCTCTTGCTGTCCCTCTTTTATGGGAACACGCTTTTAAATAATATGCTAGTTTACTTGTGACTCCTGCTTACCCAAGCAGTTGAGGATTTACAAAACCACATCTTACTTTTTCTACTCCTTCATATTGTTGCAGAAACTGAAGAAGTATTTCCTAATTTAATTTTCAATTATTTTTAGGCAAAGGGAGTGACTGAACACAGATTACCTCCTCCTGGTCCTCCCACAGGCAGTGTACCACTGGCAAAAAGAGAATGCACTAAATTCCTTTACTGTACAGTGATCTTTGTGGCTGCTATAGCAAAGGCATTATAAGGAGTTTTTAAATATTAAAGAATGTAAGATTTTTCTTGTACAGCATCTGCACAGCTAGAGCATTGTAAAAAAGGATTTATAAGGCTTTTTGCTCATTTGCTTGATAAAACCATGAGAAACACCCCAAAAAAGAGCTTGCTCAATTCAGTGTGCATCCCAGCGTGCTTGGTAAGCTGCCTGGCTCGTAAAAGAGCATGATCCTTTCTGTGGCATTCTCATGAATGATACCTTGCATTACACCCTGGTGAGAATGAAATTTTTTTGGATGTTGTTTTGGAAAATGAGATGGTAATGAAACAAGACATTTTTGGTAGAAAATTTTGACAGTACCTTGCTTTTATTATTGTAGAGATTTTTTCTTATGAACCAACGCAAGTCACTTGCACAGAAGTCCCCTCCTACGGCTCTTTGAGGGTCATTTATTTACTTTTATACTATTAAAAAGCAGCAGATAGAAATCATGAATGCGATACTTTCCAATTTGTATTTTTCTGGGTCATAAATAGTGCTATATCAAGTTGTTATTGAAAGCAGATCTGTTTTTATGTAATAAAATCAGACTTTGTGGAAACTGATGGGTAGAAAAACTGCCTCCACCTGTCCCTCTTTGCCATCATCTTTGTTCAGCATTTGGAAACCAGTGACCTCTAAGGGTCTCTTAGAAATCCCCCGTGACACGTGGGAAGCAGCCAAGTGTCACTACTGGTCTCTGGCTTGTACAGCTTCTCAGACCCCACAGATGTGATTTAAACAGCTCTGAACCTGCTTTTACACAACGCTTGTTGTAAGGAAGCCAAATTGCCCTTTTCTGAAGCCTTGGATTCATGAAAGACACAATTGGTATAAAGCCACCGTGTCTTCTTAACACTTGTTCAGCCTTAGGCTAAGTACAGCTCACCATGGCCAAGCTCTCTGCTGTATCCAAAAAACGCTACAATGAATAATTTGAAGTATTTTCTGAATACTTTTTAGAGAATATTTTCCTTTATATTGAGAAACTTTTTTTATTTTTAGCTTAAAACCTGCTAAAAAATAACAGACTGTAGGATAATATGATGAATAAAAATCATTTCACATCTGAACTGTCAAAAATTCAGTGAAAAATCACTACTAGCCTGAGTTCAGAGGGATAACAGAGTGGGGTTTTCAGTCAGCTGGTTCTCAGCAAGCTCTGTAGTTTTCTCTGAGCTGTGACATTGGCTTAGTATAGTCTGTGACCATTTATTCATCACCAAGAATTAAAAATGGTTTGTTATTCAAATAAAAAAATGTAACAGTACAGTATTACTGTCAATTCAGTAGCTTCCCAGCCCATTTCTAAATTAACTGCTTTAACAAAATTAATTTTCTTCCTGGAGAGAATGGACAGGGAAAAAAAAAAACAATCAAACCGAATAAACAAATAAAAGCCACAAAAGTCCCTCTGTGCTCTTTAGAGTTATGAGGCCAATTTGCAGAAGCATTGAATGCATCTGCATACTTGAAAGGGATGGAGGATAAAAGCGCAGGCTCTAGCACCAGAAATTCTTGACTCAAACCAGAATTCTGAGAATAAATCAAAATTAATATTTAGGTGTTTGATAGATGTAAACTAGTATGTAATTACCTGCACCAAACTACATCCTTTGGTATTAAATGCTTTGAAGAGCTTTCCTTATTTTTATGAATATAGCCTGAAAAGATTCCAGCTCTGCAATGTTGATGTCAAAAATCTCCTTCCAAATCATGATAAAATTATTTCCATAGGAATCAAAAGATTATCCTGAAAGTAACGTTAATTAAATAGCATTTAAGGTATTATTTTTTCCTCTTTCAGTGTTCCTTCTGTAATTACCCTGTTCCCTCCTTAGTTATGTGGGAATTTCAGTCCAAGAAGCACTGGGTGAGGCTTCAGAGGTGCTTGGAAAAGTGTTGGCATTTCCATACATCACCAAGTACTCCCATTTCTCCTCATTCTAAGAATTTCTGAAAGTCTAGGAAATAAGCTGTATTTCATTGCAGTTTATCTGGATATTTATCATCGTAAAGTTTAGGAGATGAATAATTTCTGCAATAAAATTAATCTTTGTAAATACATTCTATTGCACATGCTATGTTTTCTTTATCAGAGGAATTAACCTCTACTACCCAAATCCACCATAAACTGTAAAAATTGAAGAGGACACTAAACTATAGTTCTAAAAAGGACATAAAGCAATTTAAAATTAACAATTAGCTTTCTAGTTGAGCTGTTTATTGCCATTCATATTAAAATTTTATGGGAGAATAAAAAGTCTGTTATTTCTGTGCATCTGATCATCAACTTTCAAACTTACCCGTTTGTTAGAATAATGAATTTCAAAGCAAACATCCATTTTGAGTGACCAAACCATCAAAAATTTTAAAATATTTGAAATTAATGGCATGGAAAAAATGTATTTCAAACAAGTCTACACAAAGATAATATATCTCAATGTAAGTGGGCTAGGCATGATCAATTATTAGACTAAAAATTATCTTTGATAAGAAATCTCCACAAGCATATTTTGTAACAAGCCTTTCACAGAAATACTCTTGATTCAGAGTAATTAAATTTCTTGGGTCACAAGTAGCAAATATCTGAAAAGTGATATAAAATCATTGTTAGTAAAAAAATCCAAATAGAGTAGCAATAAGTAACAGTACTGGGTCAATCTTACAGCCCAGCTTGGGTGAGCAAGCATGCTTTATGTAATAGAACAAATCCTGACTACAAACTCAAGTTTGTATATTCCATATAAATTTCTTAAGTTCAGCTGTCTTTGGTCACGTGGAGTCTCCTGTAAAATTTTGCTTTGGTCATAACAACACATAACAATGTGTTATTGTTTTAGCTGCCCTGAGATTTTATTTGAGTCTGGGAATTTAAAAGCCTCAAAAAATTTTAAAAAGTAAGGCTGGTTTGCACATCAAAATGCAAAAAGTGGGAGTTTCACAAGGTTGAAACATGAAGCCAAAATCAGAACTGTTTTTCCTAAGCCTGACACCAAGGCAGCTGTGAGAATCTGAAACCTGTGATGTGATTCACACCATATTTGGGATTCACACCTCTTTTTGGAACAAGATGAGTTTTCAGTAATCCTGTATTTATTATATGCTTTCTGTAACTCTAATATTTAGCCTCTAGCCTTGCCCTGTTAAAACATCCTGTTGTTGCAGAACTCTGCTTTGTGATGACTCACCCTCGCAAGATGCTTTTCTCTTGAATGATGACAGTGATGCTGAGTCTTTATTCTTTGCCTAATGACATATTTAATGATAAATTGTTGATAACTGAGATCCAGATTCTTTCATGTGACTAAAGTAAGTGATAACCAGCCCAGACTAAGTAATTCCGCCGTGACCTTAGGCAAGACACTTCAGCTCTCTGTAGCTAACGTCCTTATCTATAAAATGTGAATGGCATCACTTCATTTATTACCTCAAAAGAAAGCAGCACCAGAGCTTTTTGCCTCCAGCACGGTGATAATGCACGTCTGACAGGCATTACTGTTCATGATCAAAGAAATTAATGAGTACTACGTGGGACTGGGCAATTACTCTGTACAAGTCCAAGGCTTTGAGTGTTTTACACCTAGACACAAGCATTTCAAGTTTTGAGTACTTATGTAGAGATTTGAGAGGTTTTGGTTGTTACTCTAAGACAAGCAAACAGTTGCTCTTCTGTTGAGTACTGAACCTGCCATGTGAAGAGCTCAGTTTTTGGGCGCATTGCATCTGATTTCCTTGGTGAAGGGAACAAAGATCTCAGTCTCTGGATTCTCTGGAGAGGTGTCTGTGAAGTTTGACATGCCTTCAGGGAAACTGCAAAATCTACAACATGTCCCTTTTCACCATATTGAGAAATTCCACACCAGTAGCACCATGACTGGGCTGCAGCCATCTGTATGGAATGCTCGTTTTCTGAGGTGTGAGCTTGAGGAATACTTTTAATTTAACAGGGTTTTTTTATGATTCAAGATCAGCATTTTAGTTACCAATATTTACATCTTACAGAAAATTGAGTGTTGATAAATGTACAATAGGCACAAATATCTTCCATGACTGCAAGTGGGGAGAATGATAAAGGCCACAGTGTCAAAGGTTTTTTTAAATTTTTATTGTCATTGACAGTCTTGAGTATTAAAACTATAAATCATTTCTAACTGCTTTGATCCAAGGGGTTGGATTCATTTTTCTTTCTCTTCTAAACTGCTTAGCAATGCAGTTCATTCTTTTTCTCATGGTTTATGACTTAAACATTTATTTATTTTTAATACCATCACTTACTGTGGTGTTAGTCTTCCTCTAACCCACAGCTCATCTACATCTTATCTTGCAGATTCACAGGAAAGTTCCTCCTCTCTCAGGCACACTTCATCTTGCATATGGGTAACACCTTGCTGCTAAGCCATTAATAAACATCGTGTAGTTGTGCTTCCCAAGTTTGAAGATCACAAAACAACAAATACACCTAGAACATACCATGAATTTAACTCATAATTTCTTCTATTAAAAATTGTCATAGTTTAGGACAGAACACTTCTTCATGGCACTCCTAAACCTCAGCATGTTGTGCTTTCCATGTAGAGACATCCAAAGCTTTTGTAGCACAGTTTTAAAATAAGCATGGCTCAGTTCTTACACCTTTCTTTAAAGAAAATCTGGTGCAAACTAGTAAGATCTTTCCTTCTGGTCCCTGCACACTGGTTTCTAGGGGAAAAGAAGCCAGGCCCATGTGGGCTCCAACATTATCTCTCTGGTCTGACACCTGATCTGGATAACTAGGAGCCTGAGACCCACCAAATCACAGACAGCACCCTGGGAAAGGTATATAGTTATCTGAATCTGGATTTTGAGCTTGCATGTGCTTTCAGATGAAAAGGAACTCCTTGCAGGACTCTAACTGGCACTTATATTGTAGTAGCATTTTAAGTTCAGATCTTTTTGTTTTTCTTTCTAAATTTGGCTTCATTTGGGGGCTTTGATTTACACGAAACCCAGAAGAAGACAAGGTTGCCATTGTATTGCTCTGTTATTGTCATATAATGCCATCCATCACAGATTAAAAAGGTGATGGTATGATATTTCTCTGTTGGGGTACAACGATATTCAATATGCTTTTTGGAGCGCTCTGTGGTCAAAGTCAGAGAAACCAGAGCTTTTCTTCTGACCTTTCTCATGTCCTTTGTAGAATTTTGATAGAGTGGGAAAATCGCTTCTAAGTCTGTAAGCTCTTCTTAAGGCAGATAAAGGGATGAGGAATTTCTGGTATCAGATTGCTAGTATCTTGAAGAACAAGAAATCATTTAAAAGTTGACACAGTCTGAGTCCTTTATTTAAATTCTGATGTCCTGTAAGTAAATTTTGAGTGCCCTGAAATCAGTGAAGTGGAACTTAAGAAAAGTGACTTAAGAAATGTTTTAGGGATGACATTACTGTTCTCTAAAGAGATGACTTAATTTCATCTACTTTCTCACGCCTTGCCATGAATGTGGAGGTGCTGCTGCCCGCAAAGACGGCACCTGAGAGAGGGCTGGCAGCTTACAGGAGCTTTTGCATTCTGCTCTGAGCTGCCTTTTTTTCCTCTGTACTTTTAAATTGATCACAGCTTGCAGGCAGAAAGGCCTGTAGATTGTAAGATGGCTGCAGTCATTAGACTTAGCCTTCTTTTTTTAAAAGAAAGTATAATGCAGGGTTCAGTAAAAAGGTAGGCAAGTAGCTTTGCTTCTTGTGCTTTCCTTTTTAAACTTACAGAGTAATGATGAGCATAATGAAGGGCTTGGGACATAGCTGGAAGACTTATTTGATGTGTTTATGGCTGGGCTTGTTTTGCATCTGTCTGATCCATCTGCCTTGGTCTGGTCTTGCCCCTGAGTGATCTGGATTGCAGAACCAGAAAAATATCTCTTCCCTTAGGCTGAGTCAAGAGATTCTTTATTGTGTAGCAAATTTCCCTTCCCTCCCCTGTCCTCTCAGCATTGGAGCCAAAGGCTGAGAAGAAAAACTACCACTATGTCTGCTATTTCATAGCTGGCTTGTGTGTTGGAATCTTGCCTTTCAGCATGGTCTTTATGGGTGCTAAACGATTGAAAACTCTTAACAAAAACCTGTGGTGTGTATATCTCATGATACACAGGTCCATCACCTTTTTTTTTTTCCATTAGCTAATGGAGTTGCAAGGATGGGAGACAATAAACTCCACTGAAAATAGGAACCTGTCCCATGTTCTGAGGCAAAATGAGAAGGAGCTATTGAAAGATAGCATGACAAAAATGTAAGAGTTGCACACACTTGCAAATCAACAGTGTCACAGTTAACCAGCACTAAAAGCTGCTCATCTTAATAATGATGTCTTGAAAATACGCAGCAATTTTTCATGATAGTCTTGAGATGCACTTCTTTCACAAGTTCAGGCTTATGATGAGCATTTAACTCACAGAGTTACATTCTTTCATTAAAAATTATTACTTGAGCATGGCTTTAATATTTTTTTTAGGGAAAAATGACAACAGAAGTTAAACTTCCTCGCCTTTACGGGCTTCAGAAGTTCCTTTCTGTGTCAGTCTTGCATAAGCTAAAGCGTTGGAAAGGAATTTGAAATTGTGTTGAAACTTACACAGCTCAGAATTTTTCCAAGCACTAATATTTATTAAAGGACATTCAATACCTAACCAGACTACCAATTCTGTTTAACAGTGCAGTACTGTGGTTTACACCCTGTTCTCTGGAGTAAGCTAAGGTTTCCTACCAAATGAAGCAGAAGCTGATTTTCTTTTCAAGCTCTGGAGAGCAGACAAGCAGTATTTAACTTATATTTCTTACCATCATTTTAAAGGTTATTGTTAAAACATATCTTCATGCTGCTGAATAACATTGGGTATGTCTTTACTTTGGGAGTAGGCAGAGATCATTAAAATCTGTCTTCTTTTTCTCTCCCACCCTCCTGTCTTCTCCCAGTGCACCCATATTTTGCATATATTTTGCAGTGTTGTTCTACTGCTTGTAATGATTAAACACATTGGCAGCTGTTTGTAGGCTCTGAAACAACAGAATAGAAGGGAGAGGAACTGCACAAACTCTCCCACATCCCTTCACTACGGATGTTTCCCTTGACTTCTGAGTAGTGTTAAGCTCCAGTCTGTTCATCATGAGGAAAACCCAGTGACTTCTGAAAGCACAGACACCAATTTCTCTGCTAATGCTCAATTGTGGGAATTCACTGCTGTGCAAAACCAGTAACATCGGTGAGTTTTGAGTTCAAATCAGCACAAAAAAGAGATGAAACCATTTATCCTGACATACCAGCTAGATATCACATACAAAATTGCCCTGAGCAGGGGGACAGCTGGCTGTGGCACAGGATGACTGACTTGGTTTTCAACTCTGTTTCAGGGTAGTCAAGACCTTCTACCTGAAGTGGTTCACAGCAAACCTTCTGAGCAATGCAGGTGACACAGACCTTGTATGAGCGAGCAGAAACGGCTTGGTGAGGTTTTATCACCATTAGAGGAAGAAACTGTACCCATTATACTACAAACAAGCAATTTCTGTATGTATTGTGGGTTTTAGTGGTACTCTGGCTGGTCTTTACAATATGACTTTTTGCTTGCAGTGGATGCTGAAGATACATTTTTATTTACTTTTTATCTGTCCTCCGCTCATGTATCCATTACTTTGCCCAGAATATTCCGTCACAAAATTCTAAACACAGATCCCCTTTTCTTTTGCAGGGGAGAAAGCCCATAGTGGATAAAATTTAAAAACTATTGATGTGCTACTAAATAAAAAGAATTGGCTCTCTAAATACAGCACCAGTATTAGTAACCCTAATCATAAGCAGACATAAAGAAGCAGTAAAAAATTAAACCTGTGGTATTATTGTTATACTTCAACCTCAAATGGAGCAGGGAAAGAGTAATACTAGAACGGCTAAACCACGTACTAGAAGATTTGCAGACCTTTATCATTTAAAATAAGAAAATAAATAAGATCAAAAATAGTTTTAGGTTGAACTAAATCAGTGGTTTTAACATGAAGTTGCCTGAAATAGGTTCTCTTGGCTATGTCTTAGCAGAGAAGAGACATGAATAAGAAATTACTTTGCACCACTGATGTGCTCAGCTCTATTCAAATGGGAGGCACCTGTAGCTGTCACAGGAATGCTCTGAGTAGAAATGCAGGAATATGGAAGATGATTCAACCGAGTTTTTGATTCCACAGCCTATTCCTCTGCTGGGTTTAATTTGAGCACTGCTGTATTGTAAGCCCAGAGCATATCAGAGAGAGGGATTTCTGATCATTCACAACACTGAGTCTATAAAATATTCATAAAACCTCTGCAATCTGAATTAGCCTTTCAAGTAATAAAAAAAATACATCAAAGTAACACAATAAATGAAGGGGTCCCTCTACTACACGTGATATGAAGCATAAGAATTTCTTTTAAATATTTGATTCATGAAAAGTAAATGAGGCATTTTCTGATGCAACAATTATGGGATTTCATACTGTATGAAAGAGTAACAAGAAAGATACTGTGTTATTGTTAACAGCTCTATTTCCTACCATCTGAACTAATGAGCACCTTTGATCTTCTCTGAATTCTTCATGCTTCGTTGTTTCCATCATTGTCAAAAGCCCACTCCTTTACTTTTCTTGGGAAATAATCTACATAATGCAAAGTGACTGTTTATGGAGCACAGTGAATGTTCCACTCAAGGAAGAAAGGGCATCATCTGATGAAAGGAGACATATCTTTTTTCCTGCCAGTCACAATTTAAAGAAAGGAGTCATCCCACATTTGGCAGACAATTTTGCTTCTCCAAGGGTAAACATTACAGAGTGAAAATAGTTGCAATTTTGTTTTTTCTAAGATAATTTTATTCTTTTGAATATTTTTAAGTGCCTGGTTAATGAAAAAGTGAAAAAAAATGAACGGTAACAAGTATTGTTCTAGAGATATAGGCAATGTTTATGTCATCCTTTTATGAGTTCATTTTTAATTTCAGTTTTTGGATTTCTGTATCACTTATTTTTGCTTTTTGGTCCCCAGTCATCAGACAACAATGCAGGAAGACACTTGCCACCTTCCATATTGCTGGTGTACAAGTTTGAATAAATTTCTTTGAAGCATTGATGTTGGATATTAACATATAAGGCTCTAATCCTAAATTGTCTCCTAAATTTGAAAGTCCTTCTTAATTTTGATAGCACCTGTCTCAAGACTGCATAGATGGATTTTTTACAGGATTTATTAGACATATTTTCATGAGGAATGAGAGAGTTTTTTAAAGAGTTTCAGTTACAAATGTGTATGTCTGTAGCCCAGGATGACTGTATTTGAATGCTTCTGATACAAATAAAAAATGTGATTTAAAAAGCAAATCCTTAGTCACAGGTAGGGAACATTGGTACGGCAGATTCCAGAAAAGAGAAGATCCTGCACGTGAATAGAGAGCACCTCATTGCCACTGCATTTGTGCCCAGCACGATTCCCATTGGCCTCAGAGGATTTGCATCGGTGTGAATGACACCAGAACCAACCTGAAGGATGCAGAATTCAGAAAAGTAACTTAAAGACCTGTTCTGTCTCTAAACTGAATTTTCAAACTGGAAGCAAAGTTAAAGACCTGGATCTGAGGTGCCCTGGCACTCCTTGCAGCCACTGCAGGTTCTGTGTCCTGCAGCACTTCCCAGTGTCCTGCTCCTGCCCAGCGCAGCTCTCAGTCCGAGTGCCTTTGTCAGCCAGACCCTGCTGGCTCCTCTCGGCTCGTGCTGCTCTGGAAGTGGGAAAACAAAGCAAAGTCTGTCTTAGGAACTGATCCCAGTGTGACCAGAGAAGGCACAGAGCTGAAGGGGCCCTGGATGGTTCACCCACTGCTCTGCAAAGTATCTGACTGGAGAGGAGCTGATGACATTCCAACGTTCCTTTTTGAAACTAACCTTCCTTAACAAGAAGAAAAAAGATCAAACAAGAGCTAGTTTTATTCAGAGAAGCAGTGTGAGAGATCAGCAAAAAGCAAGCTTATACCTAGAGGAAAGATAACACACTCATTTTCTCCTCTCATCATACACTCCCAGAAATATCTTGATCAATATCAGAGCTCTGTGCAATATGTAAAGGAGATTACATTTCATAAGATATATTTTAAATTATACATTTCCACACACTGTATTAATATGAAATGCAATTTTATCTGATTTTAATACTTTGGTGCTAGCTTCCATAATTTTCACAGTAAGTAAATGAAGAGATGCACAGAAATCTGGATTTAATTAGATAGGACATGCTATCACTTACTGACTGACATAAGTAGAATACATTAAATACAAGCATTGTATAATACTTTTTGTCCTGAGATGATGCACAGCAACACAGCAAATTTGCATTTAATGCTGACTGCCAAAATCCACTCAAGTTTTGTGGAATATAAATAGACAACATTTTATCTTTTTTTTTTTTCTGGCTATTATTTGTTAGATTCATCTACCTTTAAAAGGCATTTTTCATTTTTGCCTTTCACTAATTCTATTTGTAATGACCAAAAAAAATACTGCACAATTTATATATAACTGAGTCTTGGTGCTATCACTGTCAGTAGCAGCTCTCTTTACCCTAAATGTAGTATTATTATGCCACATACAAGAGCACCAGCTACAAGAACCAAAAAAAGAAGGAGTTTGCAGAAAGAAAGTTACAAGACTGGGCCGTGACCCAGGGAAATATCTGCCTCCAGGTGTTTTGAAAATCTACTACAGAATGAAATTACTTTTTCACTTTTTAGCTCCCATTGAGCATCGTCTAAATGCCAGTGAGATTCATCAATGTCCCTGATAATTCTCCGGGACATCTACTTCTAGGCCTGCTGACGCTGTTTGTGCTCCTTGCTGCTCTCTGGGAAGGCAGTGCAGGAGCCACGCTCTGCCAGGGGCTGGAGGTACCTGCTGGCAGTGACAGGTGAGCCAGGCACTCAGCCTTGTGCCTTCGTGAAAAACCCACCCCAGGATGGATTTCCTTCCAGCTGTGGCACAGCTTTCAAACTCCATTCATGCTGGACAAATAACAGATGTTGCCCAAGCCTCACCCATTACTGCTGTGTTCTAGCTCCTGGTAACCAACAAAACCAAGGGCAGTAATCAGTGGTGGTTTCTCTGTTTTTTCTTGGGCTGCTTTTCCCCTCTGAAGTATTGTTCTGGTTCTTTCATTGTAGGGACATCTGAGCACCTCACTGCCTTTAATCCCTCAGCAGCTTCAAGGGCAAGAAAGCACATGGTGACCAGGGCTGTGCTAACTCCACATACGTCCCTCTTTTTCTCAGGGTTTTTTTTCCCTTGGTCATTAATTCCCATTAAGTGAAAAGCTTTCTACACTGCAGTTTGTTATACATAATAAAAAACTGTTCGGCAACATTAAAACTCTTTTTTTTTATTTTATAGAAGAAGAGTCAAAATAAAAACCAGAACCACTAAATTCCTCCCCATCTCAAGGGGTTCTGATTTCCAGTAGCTCCTTCTATTTCCAGGAGACTTTTTGGTTTTTCCTCACACCAGATTCTTATGTTCAGGAAACCTTTGCATCTTTATTCATAGCTGCCTACATAAATTCTTGGGTTGTTATTTATGCCATTATGTTAATGCCCCTTTCATCTTAAAATACTGCACTGAATATGTCTTAATTTTCTGTTAAAGGTTACACTGACAAAGGCTAATAAAACACATGGAGCATTATTTGTATTTACTTACAAAGCTGCAGTATCCAGGACGACATCATCACTTCTGTAAAGTATTATCCCATAAAGTTCATTTTGAAAGTGAATGCCATATCTCATTTTACTATGACATGCAAACAGCCTATCTATCTAAGCCTTTACAGCACATCCATCACCCCAGAAGTGTGCTGGTGCCAGTGAATCAAAAGCTACAGCAGCAGTTAACAAGAAGTGTGCTAATTAATGGCTCAAACAGAAAGTTTTAGGAGTGATTTTTCCAGACACTTCACTCAAAAGCGATTGAGAAGGAAATGCCTCTTTAAAATTTTTATATAATGTCACACTAAATGAACCATAAAGAAACAATATAGAAAATACATAGCTTGGAATTTATGAGAACATTTTACAGCTATTAAAGACCATGTTTAAAGGTCTGGACTTTAAATGGAGCCGAGGGACCTTTGAAAGCAGATTTACCAGCAAGGTCATCTTTAAAATTGGAAAGGAATAAAACCAGGTCCCAAATATCACAGCCAGGAACATAACAAAGCTCAGAATTTCTAGAGAAGAGAGGAAGAGTGGACACAAAAATGCTAAGAAATCATTATATAGAGCATATTTATTCAAATCCAAAAGAAATGTTGACCAGCTAAATGAAAAATGGCCTTGCAGCTGGCTTTTTTAGAAAAAAGTCTTTCGGCCCAGCTACTCTCACTGGCTATTTGAAGCTGCTGCTGTTCACTAGCTTAGCTGGTGACATGTTACTGCACCTCAGAACATACAAATCTTGTCTCATGAGAAAACACTTGTCAAAACTTTTTTTTTTTCCTTCATGACATACGGAAAGAAATTCTTCATACATATTGAAACCATTTTCCTTTGAAGCCGTTTCAGTCATATGATATATGGTATAACATAAAGCCAAGTTCCAAAATACAAACCTAGAACAAAAAAATCTAAAAACTTTGAAATATGTCTATTTTGGGGAATGTACTTTCTCCCATGATCAATAAATTCAATTTCTGTGAAATGGGTACTTACTTTTCAAAGTAGAGTTGATGTTGATAAGACAATGTATTAACTTGGATTTGGATTCTCTGGCAACATTTCTTCCAAAGCTTTTTTCCAAACTGACCTGGTAATAGAAACATGACCCATACTGTGTGAAAAAAAAGATCCATTTTGCCTTAAGTAGGCAGTTAGTTCCCCACCCTCTCCAAGAAGACAAACTCCAAATCTTTTTTTTTTTTTAAAAGGAGTACAGGAAAATCTAAGTATTAATATTTTTGGCTGCAAATATAAGGCAAATATCTTTCAGTATCTGAGAAATGGAAAGCAAAAGTGTAATGGCAGAAATAAACCTTGTTGAATTCTTGTATACATTTTTTCACAGCCCAAGCCCCTCCCAGATGTGCAGATTGTCACACTTAGTATTTGGCAATAATTAAGTGGTGTCAAACACACACTTACCCTTTCCTGCCCCACAAATATTAAACTGTGTTTTTATAGGAGAGCCAGGGTTATCTGGGGAGCCACTGCACACGTGGTGAGAGGGGTATGGGAGAACACCCCCTCTGCATTAAACAGTGATCTGCATCCACAGCCGGCAGCCACAGCTGGGCAGGTCCCACTCTGCCCAGGGATGATTTAGACATGTCCTGCACCACTGAGCCTGCATTTTAATAACTGCTGCATGACCAGAAAGTTCTTTTGTTCTACCTCTGAGTGAGGAGCTGAGACAAGCTCTGAAGCTCGGACTGCAGAATAATTTCTGCCCCTGGGACCGCAAATTCCCAGCCTGGCTTTGCCGGTCCCGGCCCTGGGGAGCGCGGGCAGCGGGCAGCAGGTGAGGGACAGCCGGGACAGACCCCTGGGCTCTGCCCTGGCCACGCTGCCCAGGGAGGAGAGGGACAGGCAGGGCCCTGCCGCTCTGTGGGGCTGGCATGGGGAGGCTGTGAACACCCTGCGGTGGCTGTTGCCTCCGAAGAGCTGGCAAGGGAATGAGGACAGCTCGCCAGAGATTCCTCTCACTTCTTTACTCGCACAGCGCTGGGAAAGGACAGTTTCCTGGCTGCTAAGATAATTCTCTGCTTGAAAGCTGAGTACCCTTTACCTTTGACAAAGACATATTCTTACTGAAGTTTTTACAAAATACTACTAGTCTATTTCTTACATATTGAAGAGCACCACTTCATTCACAGCTACTGCAAATGCATCCAGAACAGAGCTGGGAGGTAATTAGCAGTGATAACTGTCTCCCACCTTTTTCTTCTCTGACATTTTCAAGCTCTGTAAATTAGAAGTGTCTAACGCTAATAACTTACTTATTTTTATATACCATTGAACTTCCCAGCCATTTTTAGTTATCAGTTCTTAAAGAAAACACTTTAGAACAGGAGTCTTGTAAAATTTCAGCCTGGAGCAGACTTCACCAAAGTTAATGAGCCATGAAAAATAAGATTTAGCTTGAGAAGGCTGTTAATACAATTTTTCAGCTGTAGCCTGTACTGGCAGGCCATGATTAGTTAAAATAGATACTTCAATTAATCCTTTATTGGAAATTGAGAAAATAACCTGTAGGGTTTCATTAAAAAAAAAAAAGTGTCAGTTTTTCTACTGGGTTTTAGTACCTTTGTGGCAGCTAGATGAGAACAGTCCCATCTCGAGGGAGAGCTCTCATTCCGGAGCAGTGGGAGCAGAAGGGTCAGAGCATTGTGCTTTGTGGTACCCAGCAGTGCAGAGCTGCTGCCTTACTCACTCTTTGTCTTCTGCGCACCTCGGGCTGGTCCCTGGCTGCCCAGGGGTGAAGCTGTGAAACCTCCCCTGCCCTGCGGCGGTATCACATCGCTAAAGCTGCCTGGAACCTGGGGACGTGCTGGTCAAGTACATGCTCTCTCCTCGGCTTCAGCTGCCCCGTCCCTGCCACAGGAGGGACATCAGGCTGGAGTTTCCAAGGAATCAAACACAGTGGTGTGTCCTTCTCTTGTAGCTTGATACCATTTCTCAACACTATGCTTTGAAAACAATCCTGAAATACTCTTTTATATGTTCTACATGATATTTGGTGTTGTCTTGTTTTTAGTTGGTTTTTTTTTTCCCTTTCCTGTGTCAGGAAAATTAATCCACAAGCACCAGAGGTTTATGTCCA
>VZRR01014012.1:0-88735 GCA_013398015.1 Oreocharis arfaki | reverse complement strand
TACCCACAGCTTGTTTGTAGAGACAAGTTCTGCATTCCTCTCACCTGGAACAATATTAAACTGTGCCAGAAAAAAATTCAAAAATGCAATGTTAAATTCAGGTGTCTGGGGTTTGGTATCATGCTAACACTATATCTGCATAATTATAGGCTTTATTTTAGAAGAATAGATAATATATTTTCCTATTTTAAATTGAGGTTTTCACAAAAATGCAAAGAAAGCAAAGAACAAAGAAATCTAACCCCTCTCTCTCTCTCTTTTTTTTTTTTTTTGTCAGGGTGAACAAATACAGCTCATTTGTAATAAGGTTTACTCAATTTTGTTCTGTATTCACAATTTTTTGACTTTCAGAGCTCCCTTTTTCTCAAGAAAGGCATCTGGGAAAAACAGAAAACAACAAATTGTGACTAAATTCACCATGTTGGCCTTTTTTTCCTGGTGTCATTTTCAATCATCCTGCTTGGCAAGCTCATATGAGAAATGACAAAGAAAGTTCACAGAACTGTCACTTCTCTATTAAAATGAAATAGCCTCTCTTTTGCTGTCCTTCTCCACAATTTTCAGAATTTAATGTCAGTAAATGAGTGGCACACCAGTGGCATTTATAAATTCAGTTCATTTTGTTCTATCTAGAAAACAGAAATGGAACATGGCACCTTCTGTGTGTTTTCTTGATATCAGATATTTATGAAACTTTCTGACTACATGAAGAAGCATTTATCAAACTAAACATGCTATCTATATGTAAACACCCCTACCTGTTGCAGAGATTACTTTTATATCCCCATTTTTCTCCAGTCTTGATGGTGCATTGTAGCACTCGAAGTGCTGATAAAAATGATTGGGTTCTGCTGACTTCAGAACAGGAAATGACAAATTGAAATCCACAGACTAAAGTAAAAATAATTGCTAAACTTGCTAATGTAACGTAATAGATAAGTGCCTCTCTAGCCCCCAAAACTGCTTTCAGAGTTAGTGACTGTAAACATTAGCACTCCATCTTAGTGGGTGAATGTTTGTATGAGATTCAGCACTGGGCTTCCCTCAGTACCTCTTAGATATCACACTGGCTGCTGCCTGCCAGCACCTGAGTGTCTGTGACCATCTGGGCCATGTGAATACACATTTAAAGGTGTCGTGCAGCGTGAGAATGGGTGCAGTTCTTTAATATGTGAAAGAGTGAAGCTCACAGTCCGTACTAGAATAATTTCCTGACCCGAGACACAATCGAAAAGCCCACGCAAAGGCAAAGGGCTGAGTGGTCACTGCGCAGCTCCTGGTGCTGCAGGCAGAACAGGGAACGGTGCCAGCACACGCCCTCCCAAGCAAAGCAGCCGCAGGACTCACTGCCCCGGCCTCGCCCTGCAGCGCCTGCACTCAGCTCCCTCCCCTTCCCGAGCTCCCAGCACCAGCACGGCCACATTTCACAGCCTTATGTGAAACCTAGCTAACACAGAGTTACCACACTGATGTCGGAGAGATGGAGTGGATAGCTGGATTGCTCTTGCATTCTCAGTGTTGCTTTTCAAGCCCTCTTCCTTCTGGATCTTCACTTCTGTCTCTGCCCCCCTTTGTTTCCCTGCCCCTGCCTGGGCAGTCATCGCCTAATCTCCTCTTGCACCGCACCCATTTCCCCGTCTCCTTCCATGATTCAGTCATTATCACGTTATACAGTTAAAAGGTATTATCTGCCCCTTACACCCACATCTGAAAAAATGATTAAAATCCTGTTCAGAGTCTTGCAGTTTTCCGTGCCAGGTTGTTCATCACTGTGGGGGTGGAATAGTAAACCCCTCAGTGGGAGTGTCTGGGGGTCCTTGTATCTGACTGCCAGCTCTGTTGTCACACTTTCTCGCTAATAACCTCTTGCATTAGCTCTCCTGTGTTCACACCCGTAAACTACAGTTATATTCCTACTGAGAATACAACGTGCCCATACCCTGGAGAGTCCTTCTGCATTGCCTGAAGTCTCCCATCTTCCGTTGCTCTTTCGTTTTGCTATCCAAGGTTTACAGTGTGTTCTTAATTCCCTCTGCAAATTCTGTCAACTTTCACTTCCTCTTGTCTTCTCCCTCATCTGTTGCTTTGCCTAAGTCTTCAAAATTCAGCTTTTTTTTTTTTTTTGCTTGCTGTTTTCTGTCCTACAAGAGGGGTTTATTTGCCCAACAATCTTTCAACTACTAATTTTCACATCTTAGTGGAATAGTTTTCAGACAATGTTTGCCTTTATTTTAAAAATAACCTAACCTCTCCATTCTGCTTGCTTTTACTGACGGTTTCTCTTGCTTTCTAAAAGCTTGACCTTTTGAAAATAAAACTTACTATTCATTGATATTTAAGCAAAATTAATGTGTGAACTTCTATCAGTTTCACATGAATCCCTTCACCATAATTCATGGCAGAATGAAAATATATTTTGCTTTGGAAATGCTGAAGTCTTTCACCTGTAACAAGCTGCGTTGACTGGACCGTTTTGACAATACCTGTTCTCCACTCTGCATTTGGGAAGGTGTATTATTCTGTGATGTTAGAGATCCCAGCAGTATTTATCTCCCTAGTAAAATGTCTTTTCAGCTTTATCTCTTTCCAGTCCACTTGAGCAGAGGAGAGTCATAACAAGCAAAGGATTTAGGAGAGATGCACCCTTCAACACCAACAGAAATTAATCTGCAGTAATTCTCCAACGTGCTTTGGCTCCAGACTGCAGCTTTCACCGGCTTCCCAAACAGTGCATGCCATCAGCCCATGTCTGTCATGGCAGGGGCTTGGCTGGTGCCACAATGCCTGACTCATCCTGCAGCACAAACCTGAATTACTGTTTTATTCTCCTGAGGGTTTTTTTATCTTTTTATACTAAACAATCATTGTAGTTGTTCCTTTTGCCTTAAACCTAATGGTGTGACATTACAGCTAAGTAGCTCGTGGTCCCTGCTGCTGAGCAATAATATTTTTTATATCAACAAGAACCCTTTGTAATACTTCATGCAATCAGTGCAGCAGTGGCATTCTGAATATTTTCTGTCTGAGTTCCTGGAAAACTCTTCTGTGTTCAAGACGTACAGAAGGGTTTTTTTGATTAAAGGAAGTACAGTGACAGACTCTGCTGGAGATCTCTATTATGCACCTTCTGTTACTGCTCGACTAAGGCAGATGAATTAAAGATGGGGACTCTTCTTCTTGCCAGCAATTCCAGAATTTCTTAAGAGTCCACGTTCTTTTATGGAGAAGTTGTATGGATTTTCAATACTAGACTTTCTGCAATATTGTGCTTGTGGGTGCAGACAATTTTTTTTCCATACCAAGCAGAAAGACAAATGGAAACAGCACTTTGCTGTTCCTCTGTCTGTAAAAGTGATTTTCCTGACGCTTCTATTCGTTGGAATTGAGTTGGAATTCATTCTATTGAGTTGGAAAAGTAAATTCTGGAATTCGGCAATTTATATCCATTGACATTAGCAGCAGAATGTAGAGTCAAATTAGCAGAGGGTAGAGTGCCCCTCAAGAGTATGAGAGGGTTTGGTTTGTTTGGTTCTCATTCTGTGGAGTATAAAGTAGATAAGAATATCTAAGGATAGTTAGAACATGTCAACATAAACATCAGGAAAATCAGTCTATGCAAGAGGCAGATCTGCCAGGACCATCTTCAGCCATTCTAAAGTTTATCTGTGGTGCAGTAACTGACCTGGCTCTGTTTCATGAGCTCTCGCTCAAAACCACCTTGGTGCTTGAGGGCTGAAAAACAGAAAATATGATAAATATGTGCCCTGAGAAGGGCATGAATTTACAAGACTGTAAATTTGAAATTAATACCTTAAAAATCATTAGAAAGTACATGAAAAATTGAAACAGATAAACTAAAATATAAATGAATCCTTATTCTTTGTTTTTTGGAAGAAGACAAAAAGTCTATGTTAAAGAAGATCCACTTAACATAATATATCTGTCTTTCCAAAAGGCTCTCAAAATCTCTCTTGCCAAAAGAGAAGGATTAGAGAGCTGAAAACAGAGAGTAGGAGCGGAAGTTGAAGATTCACTAAAGAAATAGAAAAAACCCCTTGAGATTGGCAATGGGTCATCTAAATGGCAGGTACAATTCAGCAAAATAAATGTGAAATGATATAGATGAGGGAAAGATAAATCATCATTTCACGTATAACATGATGTGTTCTAAATTACTGCAGACTCCATCTTGCAGAGTAATACGCAGTCCATGAGAACATCAGCTCAGAGAATAGAAAAATAAAGACAAATGTTAGGAATTATTAAGAACAGGGGAAAAAAAAAAGAAACCTTTCTCTGACTGGGGTGGTTTCTGATTTCATGTTTGGTCTGTCTTAGACATCTGCTTTTACTCATTGCTTGAGACAGCGTATTATGAACTTTGGTTTTACCCTGTATAGCCATTTTAAAGCTTTTACTGACATGTCTCGGTGTATTCAGCAATTTATTCACTAAAAAAGCATAAAACCCATATTTTATAAATAACAGAACTAAGCCTAATTACATAAGTCTTGTTTTCACTTTCAGTAAGTGTGTATATATATACATACATACACACACATATATATATGTTTCATTTTTCCAATCCTAAATTGCAA
Source organism: Oreocharis arfaki (assembly GCA_013398015.1). Classification (NCBI taxonomy): domain Eukaryota; kingdom Metazoa; phylum Chordata; class Aves; order Passeriformes; family Paramythiidae; genus Oreocharis; species Oreocharis arfaki. Next base: position 84,137 of record VZRR01014012.1, on the reverse strand, counting down.
TGTTGTCTTTATTCCGTTTTATGTTCTTTATACTTACAGCTTCTTGCAAGCTCCTAATATGTTACTCAAGACCACAACTCTGACTAGGAAGATGAAGGAATATTAAATCAACCATACTGAACATAATTTGACTGGCAGCTTGCCTCAAATACTATTTTTCTCCTTGTCTGTCCTTTTGATTTTACAACAGAAATTTCCCTGAAGCAGCACTTACATTATGGTGCTTTCCCTAACACAGGTTAATTACTATTTCCTTTAATTATTCCCTACTCAGATTCAGAAGAGCTGTCAAAACAAACCTTTGTGATTATATATTTCAGAATAAGATTGGAATGAAGACTGGACCATTGAAATAGTAGTAATAAAACCCCATTATTTCTAGGTAAGTTAATTTTTCTCATCAGCTACTTTGGAAGAAATCTGCACAGCATAATGCATTGCACACATCTCTTGCAAGTATGCTAAGAAAATCTTACTGAGACAGACAAATAATTAAAACAAAGTTTGATAAGAGAAACGTGCAAGCGTATAAAAACTCATAAAAAATAATACATTTTGTGTTAGATGCAAAGCATACACACAATTGAGCTCCTTCAAGTAGTATCCTTCTTCTGATGTTCCTATGCCAAGCTCAAAATTAAACAAATTGAAAAATTGGTATAAAATTATGTCCCAGCCTGGAAAATTTCTTCATCATTGTGCTGTAAGTTGCCAAAGAACATTATCTGTATAATAAATCAGGGTCTATCTTGGATCTTGCCAAGTTATTCTCTATCTTTCCCTGCCTTTTGATATATATTATTTTCCTTCTGCTCATGCCGCTCCCAGTGAGGGACAGCTTTTCTCTAATTTGCCTCTTTCGCTCTGCTCTTGAACGAACCAGTTTTACCTCGCCAAGGCTCACATGCCTCAGGAGTCTATGAGTGCACAGTTTCCTCTGAAATGGGTACAGACATTCTCAGCATAAAGCTCCATCCCTATGTCAGGCTAATCTAGATCTGATGGCATGGTCTTTCAAATCAGGCATAGAAAGAAGTTGGTTTATTCCTTGATTGGATCCCTCAGAATCAAACTCAAGACTACTCTTTGGATCTCTTTCTCTTCTCTCAATCAAAATCATCCATCACGTAAGTTAAATTAGTCTCAGCATTGCCAAGGAAAGCAGATTCCCCTCAAAGTTTCTGAATAAGCACCTTTTGCTGGGTGAGGTGAATGCGTGGAGCTGTGATGTCTGCAGGCTCCTGGGGTCTCCACTTCCAGCACGTGGCTTCCAATGCCTTCTGCCATGGGGCAGTGGGGTGGATATGCACAAATAATCCCATAATTACCAAAAAGTAATTATGATGTGTCTGAAAACTGCTCACAGGTGTCTAACATGAAATACAATTCTGGCTTAAGATTGTAAGACAAAATGAAATCAAAATAAATGTTCAACATGGCAAATCTTTTTCAGTGCATAGGTTGCATTTTTCAAACCGATGGAGCTAAAGAGAGGCCAGTACCATCTACACGGCTGAATTTGAAAGTGGTATTTGCCTGACAAAGTAAACATACCATTTACTTTGATGATTACTGTTCTAACATTTTACGTAGGTGCAGAGAAGTACACACAACGTTTCCTAATATTTTTTCTATAAGAGGATTTTAGTAGATATTTTTGTTCTCATACACCTCTCTCTGCACTCACCAATATTAGACTTGTAATAGATTTTGTAAGAGAGCTCACTTACCCAGAGAGAAAGCCCTCAGACTGCATAAAGGGCAGTAAGTGTTTGCAAATGCTCCTCTTGCCTTTCTTTATGAGGACTGTACGTGAGCAAACACAGATAATTGAGCTTGCCAATCCCCAGCTGTTTATTCCCAATTTCTAGATTTACCCCAACAAGATTGCTTTTCAACTTTCTCTTACTCTGAATCTCAAGCAGAGAAGAAAAATCTTTTTTAACAAAGTAATGCATTTGTGGAACAGGGTTTAGCATTGAGGCAGAAACTCTCTGATGGCAGGATGAATCTGCTACATTTCCCTGCTTCCCACCTTTCCTTAGCACAGCACTGCTTGTTCCAGAATAGAATAGAAAAGGTAGTACTTTTCTGCAATTTTTTGGTCAACATTTTGTGGTTGTTCTAAGTCTGTGATTTGGGGGCCTTCTCCATGGAATTTGGCCATTCCAATGACACTTTGTAATTTGCTTTGTTCAGGGAAGGTTTTCTGCCATACAAGTAGTGTAAAGCAAAGAATACCGAATACAAAAATAAATGTTTTTCCAAACAGCGAGGTGTTTATATAGAAGGCTTCCTGAGAAGTGATGTCATTATGGGAGGAATGAAAATATCCTGTAGAGCTCTACTGGACACATACATCTTTAGCAAATAATGCTTCATGTTGTTTGGAATACCTATTCCAAAAGACAAAAACACACCAAAACTCACATGGAAACTAGAACCTCTTTTCCTGCAATATTCTGGACCTCTAATATGTAAGATCTAAAATAAAATAAGTAGAAAACTCTCTGAACCTTCAGAAAAAAAATATTCTTTCAGTGTTTCTTTTGTCATATTTCCATGTCCTACTACAAAATTTTCTGTCTGGGCAAATGCTTATTTATTTGTAATGGAACTGCCCGAGTGGCACAATATGGGATGAGCATTTCTTGTGAGCTCACCATGGTGTGCACAGACAACAAACAAACAAGCCCAGCAAAAGAAATGGCAAAGTGAGCATAACTGAATTTGATTGACTGCATAGCTTAACTTTATACTATTAAGATATAGCAAAATTAATTGTTTGCACAGGAAACAACTATTTTGATGCTGTTCCATCCCTGTTTGCAGCAATGCAGTTCTAAAGAAGTCATCATGCAGTTGAAGGACTCATCAAAATATTGGCAATAGTTATGGAGGGTTTCTTTTTCTGTCTCATAATAGGAACCTCTCACTGCGAAATTCCAATTTTATTTCCATTTCAGGCCATAGGATCTTCACATCTCTGATTTTTCTGCCATCTATTTACTGTGTCATATTTATCATTTATGGGCACCCGCATTCCAGGCCAGGAATGCTATCCAGGGTGTGCAACATGTGGCATTTCTAGTCTTTGCCACCTTAACTAGAGCATTTTCTTTTTATGAGCAATTGCTCAACAGGGATTGAAGCGTGCAATGAAATATCAATACCTATAGGTAAAACCATTTTCCACCTTGCCTGTTTTTATGGCTACAATAGATCACTTTTTCCTATGTTCCTATAGGAACTGTCTTCTACCGAGCCACTACTCAGACAGAGGGTGGAAAATGGAAACCCACCCCCAGCGATGACAGCTCAATGAATATGCAGTATAATGCAAATAGCTCCACATGTTAACTGGGACAAAATAAATTATTCCCATATGTGCCAAGACATTTTCAGGCAGATTTCACCACTACAGCAGAATAAATCCAGTAATTCCTTTGATGTTTCATCAACTATGAGAAAGAAAGTTCTCCATAGTATCCTCACAGTATTTTGTATGGAAGTCACATTGTAACCAAGGCTAAAGACAGCAGAAAAAGTCAGCAGCGGCCAAGGTTCAACTATCATTGGAAATGAGGCGACAACACCTCTCTGGAAAGTACGTGAGATGTTTGCTGGAACACTGTCTTGCCATCAGTGGACAGCATTCCTAGCGATGCCAGTATTTTATGACCAGATATTGTGCTCATTTTTTTTCCTTACTTTCGAAAACATAAAAATAGAAATGGAAACCCTTCCTTTGATAAGACTGGGGTTTGTGCCATTCTTTTAATTTTTCATAGTTTTTCTTTTGTTGAGAGAAAGCAAAACCCAGGAAGTTATACAAATATAGGGAAGGAAAAAAAAAACATTTAAAATGCCATGTAAACAAAAAACCCCTCTACAAGTCTTTCAAACTTTTTTTTTCCCCTAATACTTTTCATGTTTTTCCTGCTGGGAAGTAACGGTTCAAACATTTCTTTTAATCACTCCTTCTTATTGATTTACAATTTTAAAAGAACCATAATTAAATGGTGTTCTTGTAAATAGAGGAGATTCTTGTATGAGAAAATCCCTAGAAAACTTGAAAGAGCATGTGCTGCCCTGTGCTGGCCTATTCCATATCCTGCTGCACAACAGCCTTAAAGAAAAACTTTTCCTCATCTGCATAGTGGGAAAAAGAGGATTTCCATTATGATCTCTCGCGAGAGACACTGGTGATCAGCATTGCAGCAGCTCATAGGATTTATGTTAATAGAATTGTGGCCCAAGGTTTTACATGAAACAATTTATTAAAGCTGTTCTGCTATGCAGTATTCTACAGCTAAAATTTTCACTGGAGACAGGGGTGTACTCAATTCCATGGGTTTCCACATATCAAATTAATGACCTTGGAAGCCCAGAATTTTTCTTCAAGACTGGGTGCATCCTTTAAGTGTTACTGTTCTCTTTGCACCACTTGTATGAAAGCCCTCCTGACTGAGTTCAGCAATTTCCGGAGGAGGTCAGTGGACTTTATATCTGTGTCTGAAGGCATGTCAGAAACTATTGACAAGAAGGTAAAAAAATATGGCAATACTTGGCTGGGAGAAGTGAGATATAAGAAAGGAAGTCTGCTCTGTAGTTTGAGTTCTATGATCGGTATTGGAAAAAAAATCTTGGATGGATCTAAAATCAATGAAATATGAATATGGTTCACATTTGAATAAAATTTTGATTGTTATCCCAAATCTGTGGAAGGATTCACATTGTCTTCAAAGAATGCTGAACTGTTGAATGGTTCCTCTGCTGCCTTTGGGTTATGGAAATCACAGGAACATGTGACAAAATTTTGGCCATCTGCTGAAATCGTTGTTCCAATAGAAAAGTCAAGTGTGCACTTTAAACCATTTTCCACTTAGTACAGAATTGTTTCATACAGAGTGGAATCTTTTAAATAAGGTGTCAAATATGGCTTTCTATATGCATCAAAGAAATAGCTGTGTAAAAATATATGTCACATTTCAAACTGGCACAGAATCGCCCTTCTGGTTCAGCTCAGAAACTTTCACAGATTTTCGCCAAAATACTTATTCGTCGGATCTCACTTCTGTGTTAAAAATCATCACCACATACACTGCGTTTATGTTATTGTGACATTTGGTCCTTTTTTTGTGGATGTATAAAGCACATTTAACCTACTTTCAAGAATATATTGCGTTTGATATTATTTGTTTCTTGTGCAGAAGTAAGCACCCTGTGATGTACCTTTAGGTGTGTTCTGCTGCAAAGCTCACAGTTTTATGACTTTAGCATTAACTGCTCCTGGAAGGAGCTCACTTGGAGTCTGTTCTCTGCCCTTAAAACAAAGGCTGTTGTGTTTTGACTGGTCAAAAGTCTGTGTCCAATTGCTAAACTGCATGGCCATAGATCAAAGCCACCATGCCCAATGGTGTTTCAGTTTATATCAAAATGAGGACTGTGGAATCATAAATACACTATTTTAATGTAATATTAATACATTATAATGCTAATATTACTGTTTGGGGGCCTTATATTAGGATTTTGGGCCTTAATGTTAACATTATAGTCATAGTGAACGCAATTTTGATGAGATATCCAGTCCTCATGTTCATTTCATGTGCTTCCAACTATCACTCAAAATGGACACAGATACTGCAAGAAAGTAACTATGGGAGAAAGGAGTAAATTCTGGGTTTTATTCTAGAAAATATGTTTTTGGAACTGATTATATAATTTAGTAGAGCCATTGGTTTTCATCTGATATAATCATGGCAAGACAAAGCTATACTTTTCTTCTGCTCTTTCCCAGCATGCCTGGTGCACCCCAGACCTGCACTGACTCCCTTCTGGTGGTGCAGACACGTTCCTTCTCATGCATCATGAATTGCAAAGGTGGGATTACACTATATGGAAACAGCTTCCATTACTCCAGCTAACGCTGTAGGCTTTTAGAGGGAGCAATATTTGCTGTACAGCCAGAAAAAGGATACTTTAATAAAACATAAGACTCTGAAAAATTAAGCAGTTTGAAACAAGGATTTGTATTAATCTGCTGGAAAAATTGCTCCTGGGATTTTCTGCCGGGATTATTGCAGACAAACTGGACACAAATGACTATAAAATCCTTGTTTCTTACCTTTTGTTTTCTTTTTCACGCTGACTTCTACTTTCTCATTTTCCTGGTATAGTGTTCTATCTTCCTTAGTTGTTCCTCCATATCTTCCGAGTTCTTCTTTCCTTTTGTTTGTTAAGCAAAGCTGTCAAAGAAGGCTATCATCTTTTAATATTGCATTTTTAACTTTTTCCAAATGCCTTTTAATACTACAAAACAATAACAATGCTATCGTTATTAGCAGTTCCCCACTACTTAATAAGGATCAAGTCGACCTTAGCTGTCACTCTTAACATCCTCCCTCCTTAGGTCTTGCTTTTCTCTCCAGAGCCAGAGGTGCTCACTGAGCAATTTCCCTGGGAGAGAAGAAAAAAAATCACTGAGCAGATATCGTAGTGATTGGGAGACTGTTTATTAGTTTACTTCATTAAGTAGCATAGGAATCTCAATAGTTGTTTCTTATTATGACATCCTGCAGTCAGAATTCAGGGAGTTTTAACTGACCATTAACTTTTTAAGCTGGTTTAATTCAGAAAATATCCATGGCCTGGCTCCAGTTTGTCTGGAAATAATAGAATTCTAGAACGGTCTCTGTTGGAAGGGACCTTAAGGATGCTCTTGTTTCAACCTCCTGCCATGGGCAGGGACATCCTCCACTAGACCAGGTTGCTCAAAGCCCCATCCAGCCTGGCCTTGGACACTTCCAGGGATGGGGCAGCCACAGCTTCTCTGGGCAACCTGTGCCAATGCTTCACCACACAGGGAAGAATTTCTTCCTAATACTGAATCTAGATCCACCCTCCTTCAGTTTAAAGATAATCTCCCTTATTGAACTTCATGAGGTTTTCCCTTCTCTCAAGCCTGTCAGGGTCTCTCTGGATGGAATTTGATCTCTTCAGTCAATCCAATTTTACTGTCAACCTACTTCAGTGGCAGCTCAGAGTAGCCTAAGATGATACAGTTCCCAAAACAAGAAAAAAATAACTAATTCATATAGCTCAGCACTAGTCTAAACTGTTTCAGGCTCGGACAGAGTGGTAAGACATCTCACAGAATATTAAGAATGCATTTTTAACTATTTTTACATTCATAAATGTATGAACGTAACATTTAAGAATACATTTTTACATTCAGTGACATTTCACTTTAAACAAATTCAGTTTGCATGTTTAAATAGTTTGTAAAGCATAGTTGGAAAGACTAAGTCTCTCCACAGTGTTTTAAAAGATACCTAATCTACTGAAAAACAGCATGATAATAATTAAGTGGAAGAAACAGAAGAACCAGTAAAGTTTTCTAGGAAAGAAAAGTGCTCTCTTAAAGAAAGAGAAAACAAGGTGGAAAACGAGATAAGAGCTGTGTCAAAGAAGAATTACAGACCTCTAGCAGAAAAGCAGGTTTTTTAATCTATTTTGTAGCAATCTTAACCTAAAGCAGGCTCTTTTTGTCTCAATGTGAAATATCTGCGGTTCTGGGCTAGGTAAGCCTAGAAGGTGCTATTACACTGATTGGCAAAGTTGCTACTGCAGGGAGTAAAGCAAAACTAAACCAAATAAAGGGTAAGTAGTATCGATAGTCTGCTATTTTTTAGAATGTTCCAGTGTAGAAAGAATTTCTTTTAGTGCAAGAATTAAATCAAAATTAAAAGATCGTAAAATAATAATAATATCATGCTATCTACTTGCAAACCATTGAAAAAAAACCAAAAACCAGCATTTTCCCATCAGTTAATGGGTTATTTATTGCTGCTACTATTATTTTATGCCTCCAGGTACTCCAAATGGCAACAAGGACATAGTTACAAAACTATCACCAAACCACAGCAAGATAGGTTGCCTAGAGACTATCATGCCAGAAGACTCAATTTTCCTTTGTCCTCCAGCACATCTTTATATAGCCCATGAACGTTTAATATTTCCTTTTTGCTTTAAGCCTAAGTCCTTATTTAAACCATGAAGTTGTCTCTCTTGAACAGAATTTGCTGCCAGAGCATCACACTGTTGTATTTGGGCAAAGCACACAGGGCCGGCACATGTGCACCACTCCCTCAGGCACCTGAACCTGCACCAGGCAGAGATTCCCAGGAGGACTATCAGCACTGCAGCTCTCTGTTTGCATCCCCCGTGCCACCCACACTCTCTGTCATGAAGAAAAACAAGCATTGAGGAAGGTACCAGTGCCAGGCTTCCCTGGGTTTCCTTTGAGTAGGAGCATCTCTCTGTGTCGGTAACCACTCGTGAGCCACCCTCCTTCACAGGCTTGTGCCTCTTTCAGAGATTTTTATTGTATCCTGCTGTTCTTGGCCATTCCTGCTCCAGTTAGATATAATATTTATGCCAAGGAAACCTTCTCAAAAAATGGTTGTATTTTCTGCTCAGTGATAGCAGTGTCCTTTAGACAGATTTGCTGCCATTACTTTAATCATTGCATTTGTTTGTATGCTACGTACCACTGCCCTTTTTATAGTTTCATCTTTCTTTAAGCCTGCAGCTTCTTCTACTGATCTGCTGGCTCAATAATCTCTGCCATCCACACTTTCTTCTTAAGGATGTGCTTTCCCCATAACAAATCAGAAACCACTCCATGTATTGGACTTACATCTACAGAAATTACCGGGCTGCAGTTTTTGTTGCTTCTGCTCTCCATCTTTGCCCCAGGCATCAGTGTCAGAGCATCACCTGAAGACAGTTACTTTCTTGCTTCACAACTAAATTTTTATCCTGGTTGATTTACAATCTGCTCCCAAACCACTTTTTTGAAAGATGGATTACCCATCACCTTGGTACTCTGAGTCATTAAACTCATGATTAAGCCAATCTGTCTTTAAGTCCCTAGATCTGATGAAGTTTAAACAAATTGCCTTGACTGTACCTGAACAAAGCACTTGTGCCATTTTCTTCCCAACGCAGATTGCTGGATCTCCACTGGACAGGAGTAGCCAACTCGAACTGGCTGCCAGCACAGCCCAGCAGTGCTCTGTAACCCCAGCATGCAGCAAAGGTTTTCCAGGTTTCTTTGAAGAACAAAAATTATGTCTAAAGTTTCAAAATTTATCATCACCTCTGTCCCTGGAACTCTAAAGGATGGCCAAGCTGTCTGGAGCCTTTGAGGTACCATGGCTGAGTGTGTGCCAATCTAAACCCTAAGAAATCCACTGCTCTGTACAGGATTTTCTCTCCACTCTTCCTGAAGCGCTGAACAGGGATTAGTGAAGCATAGCTGTTATGTAAAAAGTCCCCATGTTGTGTATAATTAGTGAATGCATGAGCAGGCAACAGGCTGGTTAATATTTCTGCTTGATACCTGCGTTGTCATAATGATTAACCTTTCATAACTGTCAGAGCAGCAACACTATGTGATAATGCCAGAACAGAAAAGAGCTAGGAGGGAATAAAGATATTTGTGTAAAAGCTGATGCACTGGCTCCTGACTCCACCACACTTCATGGTTTAGAAAAAATACATGTAGAAGTACAGGTCAGCAGAGTGGAGGCAAACATCTAAGTAAGAAGGAAAAGAACTTGGCAGAACAGACTTTGAATAACAAACATCGAATATGAATCCTGAAGTAAAATGGTAGAAGGCTGATGTATAAGTGAAAAATCTGCCAGTGAAAATGGATGGTCTTGGATGCTCTTTACCAATATGATATTAAGTAAAAGAGCAAGAGAGTTCTTATGATTGTAGTATAAATATGACAATATTTCTGTATCCTATATTTCATGAAAATGAAAATGCAACAAGCTCTCTGGGATGCCAATGAAGATAATATCCATCAGTTTACATGTTGCTGAACTTGGATTCAGCTCCATTGAAATTGCTTATGCAGGCCCACAGCAAGTGAATGTCAGCATTGGGACTTCTGTCCAATCAAGCAATCAAGACTGGAGCAATATTGAGAGGCCTCAGATGAGGTGAGTGTCCCATTGCCTCAGGTATTGTGTGAGAAATGTCATGTTGTTGGGACATGGGCTATGGCATGAGAAGGGGAAAGTCCTTCTAAGGACAAAAGCAATTCACAGATCTCTTCCTCTGTCTTAACAAGAATTTTTCCTTCTGTGCCCTTTCTTGTTCCAAACTTTCGGCAGATGCCCTGAGTTAGATCTGAGTTGTTGACTTTTCTACTGGGCCTGTTCTAGGACACCTTTTTTCTAAAGATTTTCATCTTATACTTTAACATCTACCCCAGCAGCTCATCAGAGCCATAAACCACAAACTAGTTAAGGAGAATATCAGGTGTGTTTGTGCACACACACAACACTGTGTGGAATCCTTCCTTCACCCGCCGCACGTTTCAGTGAGGAGCAGGCAGCTCTCCCAGGCACAGTGGGAGGGGGAGGCAGCTCTCCCAGGCACGATGGGAGGAGGAGGCAGCTCTCCCAGGCAGAGCGAAAAGAGTGCGAGTCTTCCCAAGTCTGAGTCGTGCTGAAGAGCTTCTCTTCTGAGGAGTTATTGTGGTAACTCCCTGTGCCAGAGGGAAGGTCCGGTGTTTGAATGCACATCTTTGTCTCCTGTCAGGACACTGGTAAGGCTCAGCAGAACCCTTGAGAGGCCATGCAGGGACAGAGCTCGTGTCCTTAGACAACATCTGGGAGGTGTAAACAAACACTGGGCAGAGGAAGCTGCATTTTCAGTAAAAAGAGACTACTTTTGGTGTCTCTGTTTACAACTGTCTCACTTCTCAGGGAATTCACAAACCTCAAACCTTGCCTCTCTCTTCAGGCTCTTGCAGGTATAAAAGTGAATAAATCCTTTGCAGCCGAAAGGATTTAGGTGTGAGTCATTTGGCAGCTAAATACTGAGTCCATTCTGTCAAGCATAAAATATTTATTATGATTTATGTTTAAAAATAGTAAGTATTTCGTACAGCAAGTGTTTATCACATGAGGGGAAAATTATCACCTTTTGGTATTCGTATACATAACTCTAGATAGGATATATTTTTGTAGGAATATGAATAAAATTTTTTTGAAATTTTTTTTTAAATGAGTACCCAAACAAAATTGATGTAGCATCAGCTTATATAAACCTATTTTGTACCTCTCAATTTTTACTACAAATGTGATCTCAGCAATTCTTTTCACCTTTCACAAAATCCTTTAGAAAACACTTGCAAAAATATTTAGAAATTTAACTCAGAGGACTGAGAGCTTCAGTTTAGAAGACCTTCAAATTTATGTTCAGAAAGCTCTGCTGTTTAAAATTTGTTTTTATTCCAATGAGTAAAAGTTTTGAAATCCCCTTGATCATCAGCAAGATTAAAATATTAAAGTTGCTAATATTTTCTTCCGTTTATAATTAACTTCCATGAAATGGTATCCATCAATTACATATAAAAAGGTTTTAGTTCCCAGGTATCTTTTCTAGAGCCACCTGCACCTGATAAAATCCTATTGATTTTCATTTTCAAAATGAAGAATATATTCTGCTGCTTCTGTATAATAAGTGCAGATTTTTGGCAAATATATGGAGAATGATAGGTCTGCTGCACTTAAGAAATTAGCACTTAAATTAGATTTCAGAGAAAGACTGGAAAATAATCAGGTTTCAATGGACAAAGACTTAATTAATGAAGTGAAGTTTGTCAAAATACAAGGCAATTTAAAAAGGGGACTACTAAGCCATACAAACATAAGAACACAATGATACCATTTACCTATCTACGAATGTATCAATTCCAGACATTTATAGATGAAATTGTGTATGCCAGTTTGGGCATATGTAAGTAACTTTAGCTTCCTTGACTTTTTATTTTAATGGAATATGTGGTAGATACAGTAACCTATTTTTAAAAACCACAAAACATAAGCTTCATTTCCTCCTACTTATAAAAATATCTCAGTTTATACACTTCCATGGAAATAGAGTGTTCAGCTTCCTGCTAAACTGTTAGCATGTTTCTGCCAACTTCTCAAAATGTTTTCCTTTACCCTTGTTAATTGTGAAAATACTCCACATCTTGTGGCAAAACACACTGGAAAAGAACAGAGGCTGTAAGTAGGTAATATTAATTTTTCACACTGTGAGCTGATATTCATGGACCTTTTCGTAGAGGTGTGAAAGATGGGAAATCAGATTATACTCGGGGAAATTCTGGGCCTCCCCAGTGGAAGCCATTTCTTTTCCAACTTCTCTGCCACCATTAAACAATTTTCCATGGGCCACAAGCCCATCATGCCTGAGAAACCTCTGTCAACTCCATCGTAAGGTGTAACTGCATTTCCTAACTGAAGACTCAGCAAAAATCACTCACTGCCACCTCAGCACCAGGGTAAGAGCAAACTGTGTGAATTGATGTCCTTCACACAGTCCATGTGTGATGGACTCTACTATGGACCCTGCATCACAGATTCTCTCCTACTGACAGCGTAGCTGTGCTCAAGTCACATTTCTATGCAATATTTTTCCAGTAGCCGAAAAAATTATTACATTTTCACTGAAAAATTTCTCAAAGCCATGACCTAGTTGGAATCACCATCCCACATAAATCACCTGCTCTGAACTATCACAGATGAAAACCAAATACTGAAATACTCGTGGTCACAGGAGAGTGATGATAACTCCAGCTTATGCTATTTCCCACTGCCTGCCCCTACCATAATAATTTCTCACAACTGGAGAAACAGAAATAAAGTCAAAAAACTATAGTTCTGATGCCCATAAAGAGTGGGAAAAACCCCTAAGATCAATAAAAATCTTTGAAGGTAAATTTGGAATAATCTCAATTTTCTTCACCCCTGAAATAGTAACTTCACTTTTAGTAGTTGCTTCATCCTCTTCTTTACCAGATGCAGACAGTGAGTTACAGTAAAATAAAAACAGAGCTGTCTTTCCCCTTCCAGCCCGTACTCCTGCATGCTTCTTCATATGGTTTTATTTTTAAACATTTTCCCATAAAGATGTAACTTACTTTAGGGCTTACTTGAAGGAAGCTCCCAACAAGTTCCCATATGCGATTGCTTAACCTAGAACAGCTGAGCTTTGTAAATCAGCAACAGACCCAGCAGCACTCTGTGCCTGCACAGGCTGGTGGGGGTTGCCTTTTGTAGTGCAGTCTATTCACTAACGAGGAGCTGGCAAGATGCACAGTGTCCCCCGGACCTCATTAAATGGGCTTATTTTGACCTCCTGGAACCTTACCTCAGGACAGAGCACGGAGGCTGGAGCAGCAGCACTGCTGCACAAACAGGGGGTCTGTCTCCCTGCAGATGTGGGGTCTTCCTGAAGAGTTTTAAGTCAGGTTTCCTCCCTGTCACTGTTTCTCTAAGTGTGACAAAGATACAATGGCACTTTAGTGGTTTACCTCAGGATCTCATCAATGTTCACGCTAAAGAGGCTCAGCCCCAGCCTGGGACCGCTCTGGAGTCTCTCCCCCACATGTAAACGTGTCCCTGCATTGACAGTCTCCAAGCACTGCTGGCCCTTCTCAGCCTGCTCTGCAGAGCTGCCAGTTGAACTTAACAAACTACACAAACTTCTTCCCAACGTAAGGGAAATTACCAGAGCAGCAAGAGAGCCAGCCTGTGCCATGCTCTGCTCCAGGCGAGGCAGCCTTGGGCTGCAGAACAGGGAAAGACACAAATGCTTTTAATGTTGCTCTAGTCAAAACTCATTACTCAGTTCTCTCAGGTGTGGGGGAGTCTGGAGTGAATGACAGTCATTAGTGCTTCCTAACCCGCTCTCATTCTCCTCAGCTGTCCAAGTTTGCTCTTTCTAGCTCAGATGTGCTGGCAAAAGAGATGCCTATGACGTGAAGCTCAAGTGCCAAGTCTAGTGGTCCCTCCAGGCTGCAGATTATTTTGCTTGGAGGCTCATCTTCACTCTGGCTAAGCAGAAGAGTAAAAACTCTACAAATCTGATCAATCTTTCCTCAGCCTACAGGTAGGCAACTTATACTACTATAGAAACTGGAACCTGAGGCTATGGTTGTGCGAAACCTCAAGCTCCTTTAGAAGAGAAAACTACTTAGGAGCACTTGAGCTGTGACAACAGTGCTTCAAGAAAAACTGTGGACACCTCGTCCCCTGCCACAGCTTGATGCACAATGCCAGCTCTGCACTGCTCATGGTGTGTGCAGGAGGCCTGTGCAAGCACAGTGGGAGCATTAGGTTGGTCAGGGGACCCCCTGCTGAATTTTGGACTCTTCCCAAGTTGGCCAGCCTCTGAGGTTGGTACAGGATTGTCAGCAGAAGAGGCCTTCTACGGTCAGATTTTCTTTTAAGTCAGTGGGTGTTGGATTGCACCCAAGGCTGTAGAAGTATTTGGAAAAAGACTTAAGATCATAACTGCAGATTTTCATTAGCTAAGATTAAAAGCTGCTTTAAGTTAGCCTAACTAGGGGCTTTACTTACTAACATGGCATTATACATTTCCAAGTCCCTCTAAGTACAGCTGGATGTGCAGTGTCAGCACGGCTGCAGTTGGTGCCTGGAGACCACCCATGTTGCTCTGTCAGGTTGTGAGCCAGGCTGCACAGGTGGTGCTTGAAAATGCCCTGCTGCTTGGCTACCACTGCAGAGCAGGATGTGTGTAAAGAGATATATGAGCTATGCTTTTCTAAATTAGCAACGACTTATTAATCTGGACAGGGATATTCTGGCCATGGGCATCTAACAAGAAGTGAGAGAGCTATTTTTGTTCTTCTGTGTTGGTGCAGAAATATGTTTGACAAGGCTGGTAGCAGCCAGCTTGCTGAGACATCCTTCAGAGAGGCTGAAGCTCAGAGTCACAGTGGGGCGTTTGGTCCTGACAGCACCCCCAGCCGTTCTGACCCTCAGGGAGTTTGATCTCCCACTGGCTCAGTGCTGGCTTGCTCTTGTCATGGCTCTGGCTGTGCTGTCACTTCCATCTAAGCCTTTAATCACGTAACTAAAACAGTGTACTGAAAAGCAGGGGCAAAACTTGAACTTTGTGGTGTCTTATTTGACAAAGCTCACAGCTCTGCTACAGCTCTGGTTTATCATAGTAAAGTAACAGAGGTGCTCCTTTTTCCCCTCGGCCTCCTGTGCTTCTGATGTATTGAGGCTCCATGATGTGTCCCCTGGTAACTGCTCTCACCACACTCAGCAGACACCTCTGATGGCAGATTGCCATTGGAAGGTAAGCAGTCATTCCTGGTGTGAGATTTGCCGTTCAGCATCTTTGTGGCGCAAACTCACACTAACAAAGGAGAGAGCTGAGCACGCGCAGCTCCTCCAATACAGTCCAGAAGCCAGGCTGCACAGCTCAGCAGGAGCCCTGAGGGGCTGCAGCAGCATTTCCCTGGTTCTCCCTGTGGGGTGGGACAGCAGCTCAGGACCAGTGTGCTTAGCCTCAGATAATTTTCATCCCAACTAATTCAGTTCATTACTGGGCACAAGCTGTGCCTTGCTTTCACTAATTTTGATGTTTATTTGATGAGACTACTTGCTCACAAAGCTGCATGGAGGTTTAGGAAGCCCTTCAAGGTAGCATTAGAAAACTGCCTGGTAGTTTTCTCTAATTTGAATAGCACACTTTTGTCTGAGTGACCCACGCTTCATGTCTGTTACTTTTATAAAATAAAAGCAAAAGTAGTAAAGTTCCATCTGCTGCACTCCTAGCATAGGGCAGTCCCCAAAGGTCTGGTAAGGAGCCATTGCATCCTGACCCTTTCTGAAATTACCCATTAAAAATTTAGTGAAGTATTCAGGTGAGTTTTTTGTTTTGGTCCATTCTGCCTACTGGTACAGAAAAAACCTACACCTTTATAGAAATAAGTAAGAAGGGCACTTTAAAAAGACAAGTAGATATATTATTATATTTTTCTCAACTGTGTAAATTTCCACTAAAATTGAAATCCAGCTGTGTGTTTCCCATGCTTAATTACAGAATTTAAGCCACTGTACATCATCAAGACTATTTATGAATTGCTCACACACGAATACGTTAACGTTTTGATCGTTACCTAAAAAGTGCTGTGATTTTTCGACTTTTTTTAATGTTTGTTTACCAAAACCAACTTGTGTTTCTAAATTATGTTTCTGGTTTAATCAAGTTTCATTAGAACCTATTCTGCCTAAAATTTAGTCTCTAACTAAAATCTTTTACATATCCTTTACAAGATTTCTTCTAAGATGGGCAAAATTAGTTTAAGACTCTCACGCATTTTGAGTGCTGTACCTCTGAGAGTCAGCTACACCCTGGAAGCTGAAGTTGTATTGATAATGAGTTTCAAAAAAGAACCTGTAGGAGTAAACCAGGCAGAAGTACTCACAGCACTGAATGCAGGGAATTCTGCGAGATTTTGCAGATTTTTCTCTTGCCAGGAGATGCTGAACTCCCAGAAAGCTTCCCAGCTGCAAGTGGAGGCCAAGCAGGACTTCTGACAGGCTCTGTGGAAAACAGAACAGTAATAGTAATCTGAATAATTAGTTTAAAATCAGTGTGCATGAGAAATATCTTTTTAGATGAGTTGTACTGATAGTGGCTTCAGTCTGAGCTGTTAAACAGATTAGTTCTGGATGGGGCCTAGTGCTGCCAGTGCAAACTGTTTGCATCCAGCTACAGTCACTTGGTCCCACTGGAAATGTTTACGCATAACCACATCCCTCAAGCAGGCAAAAAAAAAAAGGGGAAAATTTGCATTTTTACTATTCAACTGCTGAATTATTTATCTTCCATTTTCTATTTCCAGTAAGAATTAAGCTGTGCAATAGATCCCCAGATTCATTGATCTGTTTAAATAAACATTGCGATACCAGGCCGCAAGGACCATCTGACACTGATTTCTTTTGTTTCCATTTGTGGACCAGGCAAATTATATCCTGCACAGTCAGAACAGACCAATCCATGTGATTTCATCAAAGATCTCCATTTGTGGTGGTAAGTTCCACCACACCACTTAATGGTCTGTTTTTCCTAAATGGAAACATTTCTGGCTCTCAGAGGGTGAAGGAGATGACATTTCCCTAAGAGGAGTTCCTACATGTACATTTGTGGTTCTGCATTGGCTCAACACCAGTAAATGCCAAACTCACAGGGCTCATGATTGTATATATGTTAACCACAAACTTGTTTCTCGTTTGAAGGACTTGAAAAGGAGCACGATGGAAACGTTTTTGCCCATTTGTGATAAGATTTACAGGTTAGGAAGGTTAAATTTATAGGCGCCATTTCCTCTCCTACAGCAAGATTGTTCCCATAAGAAAAGAGGCACTCTTCCCTGGTCTAAATTTACATTAAATAAAAAGACTTCTTGCAGCCAGAGTTTGAAATTTCACACAAATTGATTGAGCAAACGTTCAGCCCCCAAGACTGGAACAAGCACAGTCCTGGGAGGCACCTCAAGGGAACAGACGCTCCTCTTCCAGGAGAGTGTCTCTCCCACAGGGTGAAGGACGCTTTGCAGCACAGGCCTCCTGCAACTCCTTAAAGTTGTCCCCACAACCACCCAGGGGACACAGAGACCACCCAGGTCCAACAGATTCAACAGGAATAAAGGCTGCACCACCATTTCTTCCTTCTTGGCCCTTCGGTACAGGCACTTTGGATTTGACCTTGGTGTCAAAGCTTCTAAAGCAGCAACGTCAAGGCCCTAAAAGCAAAGACCCCATAGCAAGAAAAGGGAGAGGAAAATTACTTGCCCAGAAGAAAACACATGAAGGCACTCCAATGGCTTCCTGACAGAGAGAGAAAAGGAACTGAATGCCAGGTACCAGCTGTTTACACCATCTTCAGCAGCTATCCCTGTCCTCTTGCCAGGGAACAGTGACACTAAGATGGGAAAAAAAAAAAGTGTTTGAAGCAGTAAAGGGGTTTTTAAAAAATTTTTCTTATACAGTGCAATTTACATGCCAGAGAACTTTTCTTCTTTATGTATAAGGCTTTGCTGCCAGAAGTGTTGATATTCTACACAAATATTTTCTCATTTATTATTACAAAATAAGGGATGTTTCCTCTACAGCCAGATTATTTCTTTTCCTGAGTACTATTTTTGACTGTTGGCAGTCCAGCTGCCTGATATTTATCAAAAAGATAATTTGATCAATTCCATAGCAGGCAGATCCATGGTCCTCCTCCAGACAGTATTGAAAATGCTTATGTTTAAATATTTAGACTCAAAGAGGTTATAAATCCACAACATGGTCAAGCTGAAGGAACAGCTTTATTCAAAATTAACCAGTTCTTTTCTTAGAGCCTTGAGATAATTTCTAAAATATCTGGTCCCTCTAGCACCTGATTTATGTGCCAGAACATCATATAAACTCAAACAATATTGTAGACCAACCTCATAGATTTTCTGAATTTTCTAATATTAAGAGATAACCACATAGATTGACTGAAAACATTAAAAAATATTTGAGAGAAAATGAAAACTTCTGGGGCCCACCTCAGAGCTGTAAAAAAATTGAACTTCTCTGTATTTGGAGATCCCAGGAGTGTTTTCAGACCATAAGCTTCACACAGCTAGAAAGCTCTTGGTACTCTGAGAGGACCAGCAAAATGTGATTTTTGTTGAAGATGACATGTTCTGGCAATATAACTTACTTTCCCATTAACATGGAATATTCCTTTGTCTCAGAGATGGATTTATGCATGTCGGTGTGCTTGGCCTGGCAGAAGACGTAGGAAGGAACTGCTCACATTTGGACAGAGCTGTTGGTAACTTGTGTGCCTGCACTTCTCATGGAGCTGCAGCTTCTCTGCGTGCCTGTGATAGAGGTGCTAATTCACATGTGGAAGTGTTAATTAATAACAATTCGTAAGGTCACCTCTCTACAACTGAAACTCTCCCTGTGGAGAGGAGCAGAGAGCAGCAGTGATGCCAAAGAGCACACAAGAGCCACTGTAGATAAAATAAACAGGCACATCCATTCCCTGAGCTTCTCTCCACAGAAAAAAAAAAAATTTTAGCCTCCAAATAGTCCATATAATTTCTCACATTTCACAAGCACAGACAGATCCCCTGCTGCAGAATAGGCATGTCCATTTACCTAATAAAGATTTCACAAATTTGTAGGAAAAGGTTGTAAATTGGTAACAAAGGGAAAGAGAAACGCAATAGAGCCATGTCATTTCTCTCTCTGAAAAAAAATGCAAAGCAACTTACAACCCCTGCAATCACTGCCTAAGGACCCTTTCTGAGAGAAGTGCTTGCAGGACAGCAGAGTGAAGATCAAGATGTTCATTGAGGACTCCCTGGGCTCTGGGGTCTGTAGGAATTTGTCTTCAGATCTGTCTCAAATGGCTTATCTCAGGCAAAAACTAAACCCAGGGAGGATGCTAGGAGTTTGGTTCAGAATGTAATAAAAATTATGTAAGAAAGGTATATTCCCTGGTCTCCTCTCCCGAGTGAGAGGGTGCTAAATCAGCTGAAAGAGCGGGCAGAGACCTGGGTTTGTTAATTATATGACAGAGAAAGAGAAAATCCTTTGTGTAAGCCATTTTCATACATGGTGAGTCAAGGAATTTACATTTCATTATGTGCCCAGCAAGAAGCTTAAAATACAACTCCTTCAAGCAGATGTGAACAGGCACTCAGGATCAATCTAATGTCAACTGCAAAAAAAAATTGATAGGGTATGAATTAATATTTCATTATGTCAGGTCTATGAAGGCTTGATGATCTTAGACATGCAAATAATATGCCCCTCCAGTCTGCCACTCAGTTTTTTTTGTCCACAAGCATGGACAGAAAAAGCAGTGATGCTGCCAGCTGACGTGAAGGTGGTAGGTGAGGGAGCTCTGGGGTCTGGAGTTGGGCTGTAGTCAAGTTATGCAGTCATTTGGAGAGAGGCATTAGTTATACTCTCTTGTGACAGCTCAGGTCCCTCAGAAAGCTGCTTCTCTGAATTTTATCTGTGAGGAAGGGACCAAGCATCCCTCCCCGTGTGGAGCAGCTGCAAGAGCGCTCAGATGAGCCCTGAAGTGCATATGGGACTGTGCCTGACTGTATATTTACCAGAAACTCACAGTTTTTGTACTCAGGTTTGACTTATGCAACTCCTTCCAAACAAACAGAGTTGCAGCTTCTTTGTCCGTCTGTCATGGTGTGTGCTAGCTATGCTGCTATAGATCCTTATATTGACTTTAGCCCTAAAGCTATTAGAGTTTCACAGGTACTAAATTCTCCAACATAATTTTTAGAAATATAAAATAAGGCAGTAAAGTTGTTAACTTAGAATTCAGTTGATGTATTGTCAGCTCCAGGTCTTTCTAAGAAAACACATGGCAGAAAAGCAAAACAAAACTAAACAGTAACATAAATTCTGAGCTCATAAAATGTTCAGTGCAATTTGCAGCATTATAGTAGTTACAGTTCTGTCTTACACTGACAGGAAGCATTTAAACATACTTACGTGTACATATGCACGAGCCACCCTGCCAGACAAAACTCTGTGCTACATAAAGACAGATGGGAAAGAGCTGTGTATGCTGTACTTGATTGCTGCATTGTGTCAGACTGAGACTGGCCACGGTCATAAAGTTGGTTCATGCAACTGTTTATATTTACCTAGAAGTCCTCGAGACAGTCATTGAAACAGTAGTTGTTTTTTTACTCAAGAAAACAAACACAGAGGGTTTGAAAGTATCTGAGCTCTTCTGGAAGATGCTGTCGTAAGCAAAGATTGCTTAGTGCTGCCTTCCTTCAATCGCACAGGCAGATGGGTGGAGTGTAGCAGGCACTGGACAGAAAATAAAGCCCTCGGAGCTGGGAGCCAGACCAACATAACACAGCAAAAGTTGGAGGCCAAACCTGTGAATCGTTCCAGAAATAAAGTGGCAGGGATTTAAGCTTTGGAGAAATATTACTCTGTAGTAAAAATATGTGAATCTTCATCAAGAAGTAAATCTAAAACAGGACTCTTTTTTTTTTTTAGGACTTGAGAATCAAATGCCTCTGTCATCCAGTAACTCTGGAATTTGCAAGAGAAGTATAGACCATCTGTTCAAGAGACCAGTAACACAGTCTGTGCAGCTAATCAGCATGATAACAGTAGGAAATGATTTCATTGGGGCCTAACACATCTGGTTTTAAAACTAGTCAGCAGAATTTTTTCAGTTTTATTAAGTTTTCTGCATCTCTCACAAAACTTCTGTTCTGATAGGATTTGTACTTTAATTTTTACAGTTTTTTTCTCAGTCTCTAAACAGGAATACACACGAGAAATAAATACATACACAGTAGGGTGCATGGGAATTCCTGCAGCCTATTACTGCTTCAGTGAATAGAAGTCAGGGTTATCCCAGCAAGGATAAAATCACTATCATCATAAAAGTCTAATATAAAACCTTTCTTACATGGAAACTTTTGATTAATTATAAAAAAAATAAGAAAAAGCAACACTCCATTACTGAACTGCCTCTCTCATTTTCATTTTTACTAGCCTACTATTATCTGGTGTATTTTTTTACAGTTTTTAAGCATTTTGTTGAATTCTGAATATGGAAACCTGGAATGCTTTACTGAAGGCCTTTTCGATCAATTTATTTTTGCCAAGAATTGAGAAAATGTACATTAAAGAGTGCTAGAGTTTTCAGAAATCTATTTATGGCCTCCCTGATGGTAGGAGTACCTGATACAAAATATTTAAATGAACATATCTTAAAGCATTTAGTGGGGGGGGGGGAAGTATTATCAGGTATTTCTGAGTATGCTGGGAGCTGCAGGGAGTTTTTTGCAGCAGTGTTACACAGGTCAATACAAATATCCTGGATATTGTGCCAAAACACTTCTAATGCTTCAGTGAATCTCGCTAACATTTCCTGATGCATTTACCTCTCTAAAGTCTGCCTGACTGCTTCCTTGGAAGGACAGCAGTGTGTCCCCTGCTTGCTTTCAGGGCACAAACAGGTCACAGATTTCTAAGGACTTGGAGAAATGAATAGAAATTAATGAAAAAACTGACCTCATGACTCTGTTCCTGTCGGTCATGCACCAGTAAAGGAGGAATTACAACCAAAAGGCGGATGAACTCTGCAGAAGGAACAACATCACTGAAAAGAAAGACCCCCTGGAGCATTTCCCCGCAGTGGATCAGCTGAGGTTCCCCCACACCAGCAGTGAGCAGGCAGTGACAGCAAGTCTCAGGTGGCACTGAAGCCCCAGCAAGGTCTGAGCAGCTCTGGTCAAGTGAACGTGGATGAAGCGGGTCCATACCACAGCTTGCTCTCAGTACAAACAGGATTTGTTGGCCTGGGGTGGGAAAGGGTGTGGATGGCACCACGTATTTGGTACCACCTTTACTGTAAAGCAGTCATTTCATGAATAGTGTTTAGAGATAGATGGAAAAAAATGAAAAAAAAAAAAAAAGAAAATTTGTGTATGTCTCTTTTTTATTTTTAAATCTGCCTCTTTATAAACCACTTTTTTCTGCTTCTATAAGACCTCTGGAGCATAAGCCCAAATAAGCTCAAACTTCCTGATAACTCTAATGACACAAAATCTGGACATTCTACAGCTGGAGACTAAATACTGATTGACCCCTGACAATAAGGCATCAAAACCAACTTTGGAGTATACAAAATTGATTTCATTACTTCTTGGAAGCATGAATTTGGGAAAAAATATATATGAGAAATAACTTGATAGAAAAAAGACCTTTTGATTTCACACAAAGAGCTGTAGGAATGCTTTTCATACCACTGCATGTCAGCAATTTGGAAAGTCAGTATGACCAAATGAAAACAGCGATGTGCTCTACATCTTTGTTCCAGCAGGAATATTGACTCTGAACTCCATGTGCTTCTAGATGTGTATTTTGATGGTTTATGGGATTTTCACCTGCTTTCATTATCATTATGTCTCCAAATGGTTAAATCAACCACGAGAGCTCAAGAACACAGACTATCTAATCTTCCATATGCAGCAAGAATGGCAAAGCAGGAACAGTTACCTAGAATAAATATATAAGAAAGAAATGGAAATATTTGAATGACCTTGCTCTTGAAAATGTTGTTTATATGTCCTGGTCCTGCAATATCATTATATGCAGGATTTCTCCTTTCACGTTCTTGATGAACTACTCCCAGTATTGTTTCTGGCAGCACGAAGGAGTTAATAGTGCTCAAAGTGCTTGGAGCTGTACCACGATCTAATAGAAAAGGAGAACTGTGCTGGGGAAGAAACTCACAGCCTCCTTTCCATACCCCTGTGCTCATGCCAACAATTCCCCAGCCAGCTGGAACTTCCTTTCCTTGTGGAAGCTAGGAGCCCAGAGACCATCCCTCTAGCCTCAGGAACCCAGGATATTACTCTGCCATTTGCTGAACTCTGGCCCTTAGAGCCCAGCTGGACTCAAGAAGTTCTGTTTCTCTGGTGGCCTGAGGACTTTATATCCCCCCACTTTCTATCATAGGAAATAGGACAAGAGGAGACTTGTCCCTAACAATGTCCCCTCCTTTGCTGCCACATCTGGGCAAGCTCTGTCATAGAAACAAGAAGCCTCAGCTCAGAGGTGGCCAGTCAGTGGTGAGTGTTTCTGACAGGGGTATTCAGGGTGGGTATTGAACTGGTTCAGGAAACTTAAAGATCCACTTTTATGGGATAGGGCTTATTCTAGTGCCCTACACTCCTTCCCAGACAAGACGAAACACTGTCAGTGATGGATTTGGAAGCAGGAATGCATTTACATATAATGCTTATCTCAGTGTTAAAATTCTGGTCTGTTCTACTGATAACAGGGAGCTGAACAGTGAGAAAATGAGCTGGGCCCTGAGAAGTGAGGAGCACGGTAATAGTGCTCTATCAACCAGGAGAGTTTGTATTTTTCCTGAGAACAAATCTGACTTGTTTGTTATCTTCATCTATTAGCACATGCCATGTGCTGTCAATGTATTGACTGCAGTGGTCCCAAGGTATGGATTGGCTCTGTGGGAAAGAAGTTTTCCTGCACATGAACTCCACTTGAAAGCAAGGGTGGGCAGAAAGGATCAATGCATATTTGCAATTTATAAGCAGTTACCAATCAACTTAATTTAGGAGGTCCCTGGACAATGCAGATGAATACTTACAGCTATTCTATTAAAATTAGGCTAATTAAACTAATTTTAAGCCAAAGACACTGGGTGTTAATAATAATAGACTATCGATGTGCATGAAACCAAGAGACCATTTTAATTTAATTTTGACTCCAGATCTGATCTTTGCAAGTCAGTGCCTAAGCAGGGAATCCCTCTGGTTCTGCTCTGTCTTCTGCTCTCTCCCCGCTCTTCCCCTTATCATAACAAAAATTTCAGCTGTGAACATTTTGAGGACTGAGTTGTTTCTAACCACTGGTCTGTAACCAGGGCTTTAAAAAATACTAATGCAAACCACACAAAGCTTGCAGAGAAAAACAGATCACTTAAAATATATAGTGGAATGGCAGGAAAACATCAGTGCAAGGCCTCTAAGTTATCTGCTCAGTCACCAGGAATTAAAAGTGTATTTGGCAAGCTATTACTGTTAGTCCCCTAAGTGCACTGGAAGTATGTAGTTGTGCCTGCAGGCCAGTACACAGAAACAGAGGGTTTAATTCCAGCTTCTCTCCACCTGCTTTACTGAAGTGGTCTAGCAGCTCCTGCAACACTAGCATGAGCTCCAACAATAACAATGTGGTTTAGTAAGTATAATGACAACATCTGTAAGATATTAAGGGCCAAAACTCAGGTTTTCTTGAATATTTCTAAAGGTCTTAAAAGAAAAAGAAAAAATACTTAGTGAAATACTTTTTTCAGTTGAGTGGTTAAAAGAAAATTTGCAGCCAGGCACTTCCTAGAATCATAGAATCGTTTAGGTTGGAAAAGACCTCTAAGATCTTTGAGTCCAACCTTTAACCTAACACTGCCAGGTCCACCACTAAACTGTGATTCTAAACACCACATCTCCATTGCTTTTGAACACTTCTAGGGACCACGATTCCACCATTCCCCTGGGCAGCAATGCCTGACCATCCTTTCAGTGAAGAAATTTTTCCTAATATCCAATTTAAACCTCCTTTGGCGTAACTTGAGGGCATTTCCTCTTGTACTGCCACTTGTTGCCTTGGAGAAGAGATCAGCCTCCACCTGGCTACAACCTCCTTTCAGGTTCCTACCGCATTTGCAACAAAGAATTACATTATCATGTAGACAAAACTGTGGCAAAATGAAAGGACTGAAGCTGGTGGAGTCACCAGCAATGACCTCTGTGCCCTGTGCTTCCAGTCCCTCTCCTTCCCCGAGGGCATGGATGGAATAAGCTGCCACGGTCATCCGTGAATGCAAACTGCCACTCACCTACTGGAAGTTCCAAATTAGCATTACATATAGGCAATAGAGTTAAATATTTTAGATCTGCACCTAACTTCTTCAAGGCACAAAGGGAAGGGACAGTTTGGCTCCTGTAGCAGAATGTAACCCTCCTGCCCTCCAAGGAGAAAGGACCATTCTCATAAACAGGGATATGTTGATCAACAAGTTTTGCATGTCATTATTTTTAGTCTCAGAGTACTTTCCAACCTGTTCGGTTTTTTTTCCTTTTCCATGCTGAAAACCAGGCCACTCCTCAAGAAGAAATAGTGTTGCTATTTGAGACAGAAAACACCTCAGGGAATTATGTGGTTTTCTAGACGTATACAAACCAGAGCGTCTGCTGTCTGAGAACTTTCAAAGTAAGCACCAGATTCCTCCTCGCCACTGTGGATGCTTTACAGCACCTAAGTGGCAGCATCTAAAAGGAAATGTGGGTTACTGTAGTACATTTTCCTAAGCTCTCTATAATCAGAGCCTGCAATGTTACCTAACACAGAATATAGCTTCCCTGTTTAACACACTGCTGCACTGACAGAGACATTGCTTTCAATGAGTTCATTTAGAATATAGATCCCAAAATAAAAGGCTCATGTTTAAAAGCTTTCTTACTTTCAAAACATTTCAATGAACATTTTATACCCCAGCTTTGAACAAATATGTCCCACATCTTTAACACATTAATCAGGTACTAAATTTCCTAAATCAGGCAGTTTGAGGGCACGGTGGCATATATTTGCCACCTAAGTGCTAATTTTTTCACCACAGTAAAGAATCTGTGTCTTGACTCTACTTTGTCATCATTATAAAATATTCAGTAATTCTGCCACGGAGGCCACCTAAACATTATGGGATTTTATTGCTGTAGAAGCTGCTAAATGAAAACCAGCAAACACCCCCAAACAGACATTTCCCTGATCCTTTTACTGTTATGGAAACCGTGGTGGAGTTATTTTGCACACTCACAGCATCACTGAACCTGTGTGCTGACAGGAGCAATAGATAGAATGGATTGGGCAGGGGGTCCTGGGGATAAATGTATCTTTGATACTGCCACAAGTTTCCTTCCAGCGCAGGGCTCCCTGGACAGCTTTATGAGAGAGAGAAGACATCAATCTCAGCACACAACAGGTTGTGTTGCAGAAAAGTGTCTGCTGCTCAATGACAACAGAGACTTTTGGCTAGCAAGAGTTTTCTTCTACATTTAGGAAGGCAGTTCTGATGCTGCAGTAATAAGAAGGTGGGAGATGGAGGAAACCAGATTATTATGGGATGGCAGCCGGGTTATGCTGCGATAGCAAGCAGTGCTGGCCGCTGCAGGGCTGGTTACAAACACTGTGCACTCACCAGCACCACAATTCCAGTCACACCAGCAAAGCAGAATCTTGCACTGAATTGACTCTGCTCCTAAAGCAGAGAAAAACAAAACAACCCTCAAAGAGAAACGGAGCAGCATAAGACATGCAGACTTCTTGACACCTGAACCCTTCCAAGCCCAGATCTCTGTTCTGGCACAGATCCCTCTGACAAGGCACTAGGCTGCAAACCATCCATGCAGGTCAGAGAAGTCCCAGCACAGCAGTGACACATAATTGTCAAAGATCATGGAGCAATTTCTGAAGATGAAACTACCCAAAATAAGTCTTTTCTTGCAGTCTCATCAACTTCACTGGTATTCAACATGTAAAATTCAGTCTTACAGTCTTAATAGATTTGTATATATTAACAGAAGAGGGTTTTACAGGCATCTCCTGAAGTTCTCTATTCTACTCTTGCTGTATGGACCCTAAAGGTTAATAATATTTTACTTACAGGGAATTTGTTTCCATCAAGGAATAAATTATAGACAATATATTTGTAAAAAAAAACAAGGAAAAAAGCATGTGTGATGGTGCTTCAAAATATGAGTAGGTTAATGACATTTTAATACATTTTTAAAGCTATATTTACAGATGGTTAATCTAAAAAAAAAAAGCATGGATAATTATATACATAAATATCCAGCTGATAATATTGTAGCTATAAATAACAATGTCACAAAATCCTGTAGTTCAAATAGAGTGAAACTGAAAATCAGCACTCAGGCTTTATTTTTTTTATATAATAGAGATGTTGAAGTCTTGTATAACATTTTCTTTCACCAAAGCCAAGGTCATCCTGACTTTTCCAGGGGGTTTCCTGTGTTTTTTACTTAGATAACCTTGAAGGAAGTTGAAATACCTGATGGGAAATTTTTGATAACAGCTATATTTTCAAAACTGTATCAAGATTGGTAATCTCTTAAGAGTTTAAAATCCTTTGTTTGTAGTAGTAAAGACTTCATCCAGGAGAAAAGTTCATTGGTAAAATTGCCAAAAGTTGCCTACTTATATTTATATGTCAAATAATATAAATAACTTCTAGAAACTTTGTTCGAGATAATGACTATATAACAACTTAGAAAAATATTAACTTTATCAAAGATGAGAGATAGCAAAGCAATGGATGGCAAAAAATTTTGCAAAGTGTTTGAAAATAAGTCTCAGTAGTAACTTGTCAAAGGATGTACTTCACTCTTCATCATGAAAAAGAAATTAGGACCCTTTTACTCACATATTCAGCTAAGACTGGTTACATTCAGATTACACATGCCTGTTACCAACATAGTCAGAGGAGTAGGAGGAAATTTTCTTATTCCCTTGGCAAAACTTAAATTCCTAAATATGCAAAAGAAAGCTAGCCACTTAAAAAAAAATTGTTTTATAGCCTTAATGACCATGAAGGAGGACTGGGAAAAAAAAGATTATATGGGATTTTTTTTCTCTTTAAAGAGTTACAAAGAGAAATACCAATTTGCAGCATTGAGAATGACTACTCCAACTCCAAATCCTATACTCTGAATGCATGGACACATGGTAAATTATTCAGTTCTTGGTTTTTGATAGAAAAAGGTATTTCAAAACAAGCTACTCTGAAATGTTTTTAATAATTTGGTTAAAATTTTCATTTGCTCTTTGTGACTAGCAGTTTGTTTCCTGGTATCTCTGATGTCAGTAATGCTTTGGTTCTTTAATTAAAGCAAACAGCAGAAAAAGAGTTGGCTGGAAAGAATCTCTAGGACTTAACAAAAACATCTTGCTTAGACACCATTAATGCAGGGAGCTTTACAGTCCACCTTAAAGCCAATTTAGCTTTTACTGAGAATATAAATGGAATATCTTTCTTCTCCAGTATAGATGTCACCTTCCTATTTTATACCAAAATCCTACTTAGCCTCCAATGTACATTGATTTTAAACCAAAGCATCAAGAGCAGACAAGTTTGATAACCTAAAATCCTATGCAGGTGTTTTTTCAGTAATGAATAATTAAGTATTCTGATTAATCCCTCCTCTTGGAGCCAGTGAAGGTTTCATCATTAGTTTTAATTGTAGTAAGTACACATTTGAAATTTATAAACACACTAAAGAAAGCTGTTTTAATAACAAGACTGGGTATTCAAGAGCATTTTATACAGACTTCTGAAAAGAATTTTTTCTCTTAGGAAAACTGATGGAAAAAGGCTGGTTACACTCCCAGCTTTGCATACCTACAAATTCAAATTGCTTTCTAAGTATTTCAGCATTAAAATGTTCCAGACTCTGAACACAATGGCTCTCATCTGTTTCTTCTGGCTTTTGCACCTGCAGCTGAGTTAGAGCACAAAGCCCAGGAGGAAGGAGAAGGCACTGCCCGTGGGTCTGGCAGCATGGGGAGCAGTTCTCCTCACTGAGACTCCTCCGGAGTGCCAGGAAAGCCCCACAGGCTGGGATGGGCTCACGTGGGCTCAGGCAGGTCCATGAGCACCCAAGGGGCAGTTTGGGGTCTGGTGCTCTGTGCCATGCCCTGGCAGGAGATGGTGCCTGGCTGCTGGGGCTGGGCATGGGCTCGGTGACTCAGGCAAAGTCATGGAAATGTTCCTCTCCCCTTCACTTCCGACCATGCTCAAATACTGAGAAAGAATGGAGGGACTGGGTTAGGTGAGTGCTAAAGGAATCACAAGTCTTGTGTGCTTAGAAGCCGAGCTAAAAGAAGGAAAATAAAATTAAATTTCTGGTGGATTAAACTCCCCATGTATCCCCATGCCATTGAGCTGAGATGTGTGAGCAGGAGATGTGATAGCAGACTTCACCTTGGAGGACAACATTATCCAGCTGTCACTTTTAGAGACATCTTTCCAAAAGCTGAGCCTAGACACAAAGGCATTTTAACCTCGAAATTATAGAATTGAGAGAAATTATTCCTCAAAGGAAACCACCCATGTAGTTAATTAGCAATGAGCCCTTCCATGACATGGTGCTTTTTCATAGCTTTACTTTCACTGAACGCAAATGAATCGTATATTAGCTTTTAAAAATGCTTTGAAATGAAGATTTTTGGACTTAATGCAAGTAGGCATAAGAGAATGTAAAGGGGGTTAAGAGTTCAGGAAGCTACTCAAGACAAATAATTGCATAAATGTGTCAGTACATTCTCAAGGAGGAGAAAAAGCAATGGTCGTCTATGAATCTTTAATGATTTTACTCCAGGATCAGTGAAGTCTTAATCAAAGTGGGATGCACACTTAGCCTGAGCAAATAAGGCATGAAGATTCAAAAATTCTTTCTGAATACTAATATGGTTTTCTATATGGACGTTTAAGAAACAGATTTGAAAAATATCAGAAGACCTCCAGACCATGTGGAAAAAGTTCACGATTCAGTTGGACATTTTAAATCTCATGTCTTAAATATAAATATTAACCTATTTGCTGAAATAAAGTCTCTACTAGGCTTTTTTTACAAGAAGACTCAGGAATGCTGAGTGCCTTTTGGCAAGTACACACTCAGAAAACTTTCTGAATATTTTCTTTAGCATCAGAAGCTATTTCTGTTCTCCTCAGCAAAGAGCACAGCAGGCAACAGTAACACACACAGCGAAATGTTGAAACGTAGGAAACTCCATCCTCCTGTGTTACGGCAAGATTGCTAGATGTGAAATTGGTTAAGTACATCCTAGGAAAAAAAAATGGCAGGAGAAATATTCGGCTATTTCGGTTTTGAAAAACTTTTTTTAATACTTAATTTACTTTGTTTTCCAACCAATACTAAGGCATTTAACTCCAAATGTGACCTAAGAGTTTATTAAGATGTGTAATTAATTAAGGCTACAGCAAGATTTTGACTTATCTCTGCTAAACTGGCCGTTCTCCAAGGATACCCCAGCATGAGTTCTCCTGCTCTCCTGGGCTTTGCTTTCTCTGTTTTCTCTGTGCACACACATTGTCTAGGCCTGAAATAGGAATATGAAATCACATCCATTAGTAACATCCTCATCCAGGGCTTGTAAAGTTCTCTGGAATAGTTTTTCCTGTCAGAAGGAAACTGCTCCACCAGTTGTATGGAAATTCAGTGATGGTCAAGGATCACAGGTCAAACCTCTCTTACTTTCAAGACAAAGTCTGTGCAGAGAAAGACAAAGATATTTAACAGCAAGCAGTGCAGACCAGCCAACACATGCATTTATTTTAATGAGCGAGAAGAGATTGATTTTAATGTGCCCAATGCAGAAATACTTTTACATAATGTATGTTCCCCACAAAAATACCTTTAACATTTTAATATTTAAAATATATAGAGAGGGAAAACCCAGTATCCCTGATAATAGATTGAGATATGCCATTATTTTTAATGCGCAAAGTTTGTGCAGTTAATTTTTAGAGGCTGAAGAGATAGGTGGATAATTACTTATGAAAGAGAGCAGTGCTTATAGCATTTCACTATCAGTGAGACTATCCCAAATCTATTCATTGGCAAATGTATGCCACATAAATCTATGTAGAAGGCAGCAAGCAGAGAGAGAACCTAGCAAAGGTATGATTACCAAGGAAATTAACAGGACAAATACTCGTTAATTCTTAACATTTAGGAAATGGATGTTTATCCTTTTATAAAGAACCAGACTTAGCAGTTCCTTTCTGTATGCACACTGAAATTACTTTTCCTTTGAGGAAGGTTACCAGATTCCACCACTAAACTAAAACTAATATGCAATAGTTTCTGCTATTTAGCACTATGAGTTAGGATTTTAGCCTTCATCCAAATATGTGCCAATAAAATGTTAATATAAGTTCCTCTAATATGCATTTAAAACTGCTAACAATCCATCCACTCTGCTTGTTCTTTTCTAGGTTTTTTTAAAGTGTTAGCTGAAAACCATCCGCTGTTAGGATAGAATAGCTCGCTTTAGCCCAGATAGCTGCGATGTGGAAAACGCAAGCCAGCCATACCCAAGGAGAGCTGGCTGCAAACAGAATGTTCTGACATTTGGTGGTGGTATTTCCTTCTCTGGCTTTATGAAATAAGTCTTAAAAGTATGAAAATCATCAGCACTCAGAGAAAACTGGAAAATATTATGTTGTTGAACTTGCCCCTTGCTCCTGGAGGTGGCCCTTTCAAAACAGAGCAGAGCAGCTCTGCCAGAGCTCAGTGCCAGTGTTGGTATTGCTCAGTTTGTGCATGCACTGAACTCATGGTTTCCACCTCTGCTGACATTTGGCAGAAGTTCTCTTTCGGAAGAAATGAAAGAGAAATCCTTCTTCCAATGGACTATCTGAAAGAATAACTTTTCAAACAACAAAAAAGATCTAGGATGGCTTTCTAAAGTCAGGTACTTCTGCTTATAGAATTCCTAAGGGAAAACAGTCTGGACAGCTCAAATCAACAGTGTTTGACCTTACCAGCTCTTTCAAGACACTGGGTTAGTGAGACACTGGTATTGATTGTGTCTAGCAAAAAAAGGACACTACAGATTAGAGGTTTATGGATCCTTTTTTTGATAAAGGAGGTTCACACCAAATAATTGATCCTGCAGTCAAGAATTGATTTCCGGTCATTGCCCCCGTTGGTTAGAGGAATTCCCAGGGAGACCCAAACACCAGCTCTGGGGCTTTGTACCAACAGCATTGGTGTATTGCTGGATGTAATGGTTCCTGACTCCAATTTTGCAACTGGGAGCACAGACAGCACAGATGTATCTACACTTGCTAGGCAGAGAATTGCTCTTGGCAATTAGATTGACAAACATTAAACTTAGATGATCTGGTACTTTAAGTAATAGTTCCCTTCTTTTCTTACCTTTATTGTATCTATTTTTTTAAAAAATCCCTCATTCTCCCTTAGCAATGCAGATATTTTGAACTAATAAGACAAAGTGAATACATAGGGCCATATAAACTCCCCAAATGATAGCATCACATGCTCCTTGTGGTTACTGTTTCCAGATATATCAGCTCCTTGACTGCTCACTCTTCAAAGTTTTCATAAGCATTTTCTCCAGAAGTGACGTTTCTGCTCAAAATCTCAGTAGAAAAAGCATAGGAAAAGGTTGGTTTGCTATCTGTGGCTCCCTATTAGAGGTTTTATTTTCTGTCACTACACAAATACTCTCAGTTTAGATCTTAGAGTAGGTATCAATTATTTAAAAAGGTACTGCAGAAATGACAAATGACACCATAAGCAGTGTTCCGTAATCCAGCATGCAGCATTTTCATTTTTCAGAGGACAAAGAGAAGAATGACTAATACATCAATTTCAGTGCTGTTCCCTTGCACTTTTTGAAAAGCACCTTGCTACCCAGGACCACCCCTAATTTACCATCTTTTGAAGACAGAAAATGTAATGAAAACATCCGTCTCTGGTTTCTGCTAGCCTGTAATATTAAACATCAAAGTAATAGTTATTCCCCACTTACTCATCAATCATGCCCCTATCCATGCCTACTCTTCTGCTCTTCTGACACATTATTTAAACAACCTAAAACAGACACCTCTGCTTAAAGAAATTTTCACTACTGCAGAAGTGGAAACTGACTCTGAACTCTATGAAGTCAAGATGTACAGTCCTTCTCTGATGCTGATGATCCAGAGCTTTAGATTTTAATTCCTTAGTGCTATTAAGGAGTTCAGAATTCCTAGAATTTAGAATTCCATTCATCATGACATGCTAAGTGCCAAACTCTGCAGTGGGAGGTCTAAAGGAGACACATCACCATGCACTTCAGGAGAATTAAGGTGTTTATACCCACCTGAGAGCTTCCCATCCTTTTTTACAGCTCACTGAGCAAATTGCCTTTCACCACCTGTGGTACTCGGAACCAAGTTGAGTTGTGTTGTCTGTGCCCATGCCCTGGAGGACACAAACCACTTGATCTGATCCAAACGCCTTCTGACCCCACGAGTGCAGCACAGAGCCCACACAAATGTTCTCATTTCTCTGCAGGACTTACTAACTCAGAAGTGTCGTGCTAGTACTGTGACAGAGCTGGCAGCAAGCTCAGAGCATCACCAGGGTGGGCTTGTTCCATGTCCCCATTCCACTCGGAGAGAGGCTTGCTGCTTTGTGACAGCTGCACAAAGATTTGTAAGACACAGAGGAACAACATCAGTCTCTGCTTGTCAAAACTTAATGGCAACTGCCTGTGTCTGTAGTTGGGGCTGTGCTTTTTAGCTGCAAAAACTCTGCTTCTTACCCTCACAGGCTGGCACAAGGTTCTCTGCTGACTCACCCGCCCTCCTGAGCCTCCCACAGCCCTGCTTTACAAACTTCCCAATCCCCCCAGCCCTTAGGACTGTATGCCTACAGTCATCCAGTACAAGTCCCAGAACACTTTGTAAAGTCCCTGACTCCTCCTCCACAGTAGGAAGTCACTGCTGGGGAGTAAATTCAAAATCATTGATGAATGTTCAAGGGCTGGGTGTCTCAGGGATTACATACAGAGGATACAGTGCACACAGAGCACTTCCTTTTTAGAAGAAGAATTTGTGTGTGTGCGAGTGAGTGTAGGTGGGTCGAACAAATTTTTCAGTGACAGAATTTGGAAACATGAGTTAATCTTTCTATTCCTTTCATGTACTCCAGTGCTCTAGGCACAGGTTCTGCAGGCCCTGACTAAGGCAATCACTGCAGCTGTATGGATTTCTGCCACAGGTAGCTGCTCCGGCAGGTCTCAACAGCAGCGAATCGTAGCCTAGTTCTGGCATTCACACCAAGGGCCCAGAGGCCAAAGAACTAATTGAAATCAGTGAGTTTACACAAACACAGCTACATGCATACAAAACTGCATGTCCACTTTGAAATGCATTCATATTTTTCAACTGAAAAAATCAAACCAAGCCAGAAAGCACTCACAAGTACTTGGTAGCAGAAAACTATTGCACACCACTCTAAGAGATGGGATGTGTGCAGCTCTGTCCAAGAGGTTGTCATCATTGTTCAATGTTTTATGTTATCTGAAGCTTGATTTAGCAGGGCTATGGAGTAAAGAATAGAAGTCTTTCACATTTATGTTGAAACAATATTAACCCCTGTAACAACCCTATATCCTGTCTCCTTCCCCAGTTTCAGGTTTTTCTCTGAGTTTTGCCACTTGACACTGTTTAATGTAGAAACCTGTGCTATAAGTGGATGCAGTCCAAATACTTTTTGCTTTTTAGAGGTGAAGGGGAAGAAAAGGGAGGGTATTTTTGTGGGCTGTGTTTTTATGAATATCGTATTTCCATACTACATCATCGCACTTGCTGTAAATCAACTGTCAGTGAGAATCTGACATTCCAGCTTCACAGGCCTTTCTCACAGCAGCAGTGATGTCTTTGAGATATTTCTCATCCCATCCCACACACAGTTTTTTAAGTCCCTCGGCAACAAAAGCTCACCTGGGGCTGCCACAGCAATGCAGCAGTGCAGGGTTGGGGAAGGCACTGCCACCAGAGACAGCCTGTGAAGTTACTCATTAGAAGGGGTTTGTAGAGTGCTCCAGAAGGAGAAAAAGGGGATTGGAGAAAAAGGATTAGAGGTGGCACGAAAATGGAATTTGTAGATGGAGAGACAAATTGAACAAACTTGTGGCACCTCTGTTTGAGGCAAGTCAGGGCAGATTGAGCTCATATAAAACAGTGTCTTACCTACCCTTGGGTTTCTGTAAACCAAGGTCGGGAAGGGGAGCCTGGGATTGCTTTGCCCATTGTGGGAGCAATTCTCTGCCACGGCAGATGTGGCTGACTGAGAACTGGGGCTGCCTCTGCTGAAGGGACTCCCATGGCCAGAGAAGGTGCTGTGCTGGACACAGGCCTGAGCCCTCCTCCCACCCATCCTCAACATGGCCACACCTCCATATTTCTGTGTGTCTACCTTTAGGTGCTTATTTTGGCCTCTTTTTTTTGTGGATTTGATATGCCTGACTGCTCTTTATAGGGCAGCCCTCCACTGCAACCATGCATGGAGCATCTTGCCCCCAATACATTTTGACAAACCAATAGGAGGAGGTAAAATATAAGTGGGACAAACCCCCTAAACCCCTTCCACAGAAGGCATCAAAAATAAGTCAAATGCACTTGCAGAAGCTAGATTTACGTTTAAGAAGTAACCCCTCAGAGACTTAAAACTCATCTGGGTTCCTTTATTTTAAGTTTTCATTAGCATAATTGAACTTTACATAAAAACACTAAGCTTTTTTATCACTTATCCTTAAACAGATCATTCTGATTAATCCCTTAGTACTTACACCCTTTGCTGATAATGAGTTGAGCTAATGCATCCAGAGACCTACACTTCTTACAGGCAGGGCCAGGACAGCACAGACAAACAAAGCTGTTGTTTGAGAACCCAATAACATAAGGCCAAAAGAGTAGGTTTGAAGGCAAGATCATTGCCAGACTGACTTTTTTTTACCTTCATTAAAGAACAATGATTCGTAGCAAGTCTGGCTCCCAAGGACCCAAAAATGGCATTTGCTGATAAAGAGCAAAATGGACAAAGCCTGTTCTTCTACTTGAGATTTTTTTTTCAGGTCTTTGGAAGATTGATAGCTTCCCAAAATGTCAATTCACAGAGAGTTAATCTTACTGGCTATATGAAGCTCTATAACTGCCTCTGGCTAAACTAGAAGTGATACACATCCAAACAATTGCTTTTCTAATAAAATACTGGAATGTATCCTTTACACACCAATCCATCATCTATAATGTCCTGTCAAAGTTGTTTTGGTATATGCCAATACACTTCAGGAGTTCCTGGGGTAAAAAAAAAGGGAAAAAA
This sequence comes from Oreocharis arfaki, assembly GCA_013398015.1. Taxonomy (NCBI): domain Eukaryota; kingdom Metazoa; phylum Chordata; class Aves; order Passeriformes; family Paramythiidae; genus Oreocharis; species Oreocharis arfaki. The sequence goes on along the minus strand of VZRR01014012.1, from coordinate 47,716 downwards.
GGGGGCTGGGAGGAGGCCTAGGTCATTCTTTCCTGGTTTGAACATTAAAAGGGAAAATCAAGTATTATCCCCTTGCAGAACCATGGAACTTGGCACAAAAATCCACACCTTGTTACAGACTCCTGGTTTTCAGTTTCAATAATGCTTTTAGCTTATATTGCTAGGGAAGGACAAGTTTCCAAACTATAAATTTTGTTCTAATTGGCAATATGCTGCCTCTATGAGAGCCCAAATTGCCTTAACAAAGATCTCTTAACCATAACATTAACATCCATGTAAAACCTGAAACCTCCCTCAACCTGTGGATTAGGCAGTCTAACAGAAGACAACACTTTTACTGAATCTCTTTACCTTGTTTGGTTAGAAACAAAAATGTTACTAGTGCCTGGGTCTCCATCTCCCCTTGGAGAAAACATCTGGAGAGTTCAGGTAATTACCCTGGTAATTCCCCTGGCAATACCAGCTTTGCCAGCCAAAGGGATACAGCAGAAGGTTTGTGAAGTCCCACTTGCAGTCACAAGCACTCTCTCCCTTCACTCACCTGTCACTCAATGATCCTGATGGGTTCTTTCCAGCACAGCGTATTCTACAGTTCTGGGAAGCTGAAAACATCATGTATCCAGAGACTCTGCCTGAGTGCCAAGCTCTGCCTGATCTGCTTTCCCAGTCTCTTAGGATCCAGCAAATCTGCCCCATATTTCAGCTCCTCCAGAGCCAGGCCTCAGCTTCCCAAAGCACCTCACTCAAGAGTGTGATCAGAATTTACAGTGAGCACAGGTTATTGCAAAACAAACCCTTTGTGCTGCTACCTTTGCTACACTGCTACTACTACTGAAAGCCACCTGCATGAAACACCAAAGCCAATATGTTGCTGAAATAACTGAACTTCATGCCATCACGACTGTGCAATTCTCAGCCTGCAATTTGTGTAGCATAGCCTTTAACATACAGGTACTCTTAGATAATGCCACAACTCAAAATCATAACCCTGTTAGTCCCTTTTCCTCAGCACAACACGTAACTATGCAATACAGCTTGGAAAGAGATGCAAAGAGAAAAAAACCAGGACTACACCCTTATAAACAACTTTGTCTTATTCTTCCCAACATATGTTGTTGGCTACAGATGACAAAAGGAATTTGGAGCAATTACAGATTAACTATAAATACAGCCAAACCCAAAACCAGAGAGGATGCAGACTGACATACCACTAAATAGCCATAGTCTATAATACTTCTAAATTAGCTAATTCGTTTCAATTCATTGATTCTTATATTAGCAAACTGTACAACTGCTGTGGCGATGCCTGTTTCAGCTGCAGCTCGATGTTGCCCTCCTGTGGGCCAAAAAATCGGAGAGCCTTGAGCTCCTTCACACCTTCACCACAGCAAGAGAAGTCTGGGCATTATTTGCTTCTTTCCAGCTGAGAAGGAGTAAGCACAGATGAGCTGAATTCCTGTGAATCATGTAAATGTAACATTGTTCTCCAGATTTAATCACTTCTGGACTACTTTTGGAACAAGTCTGCTGCATAGGAAATTATTCCATAGGAATAAACATCTGCACCTTGCCAAATCAACCACAGTTTACAAGATGGTATTTATGCTGACTTTCTTCCAGGCGAGGGAGGGGAGGAGATACATGAAGTTTGCTGGAAAAAAAAAAACAACAAAACAATTCTTCAATTTCTTCAGCAGTTTTTAATGGTAGAGTGATTTGTTTTTCCTCATCCTTAACCTGACAGTGGGGCTCTTCAGCCTTGAGGGCTGCCAGATATAAACCACTTTTTCTTGAAAGTTGATGAAGGCCTCTCCCTTGCCTAGGCTGGGTTGAATTTATCTGCAACAGCCTTGTTATAACAGAGTTTAGTGTTTGTTACTTGTGTGACTCTTCTCATGTTTTGCCTCTTGGGGACTGCAGGTCCCCATTTCTGTAGCAGACTGAATTTGGGGCCTATCTGTTTTCTGAACTGTGGCTGCATTGATTTGGGGATGGCATGCAGTTAAGCTGGTCTCCAGCTAATGTCCCACCTCCAAAGGATGGGGTAAAGGAGCAAATTCATCACCAGTAGGAGGTAGGAAATTATCGAAAACCAGTGATTCACAAAACGCAGACACCACTTAAAGACTGGGAAGCTAATATTTGATTTCTTCATGCCAGAAGCAACGGCCAAGAGACAGGATAGAATTACCTGGGCTATGTGAGAAAAGAGCATACTCCTTTTCTTGTGCTTGATCCATGAGCAGTGAGAGATATGCATAACACAGGTTAACATGGCTTGTTTTGGTACTTACATTGGTAATTAGTAATTCTCTCTGCAAAGCCCCAGCACTGTCACATCTGTCGCTCCAACAAGTTTGACTCCCCCAAGACTCCTCTAGGAACTGCACAGAGCAATGGGACAGAAAAGGTGTTTGAGGCAGCTGCAAGAAGAACCTGAGCTCCAATTCCTCTTTATCAGAGCAGCACAGCTCAGGTCTGTGCCAGGGTCATCGGGGAGAGATGGTGTCACTTCCAGTCTGTGGAGTGAGACTGTCCTCCATCCCATCATATTTATGGCCCTCAAGAACAAAGCCACATCGAGCACAGAGTTTCAGGTAATTTAATTCCTCTGAAGATGCAACCTGTCCATAGCAGTGTTCCAAACAAAAGAAAAGGGGTTAAATCTTTAGCAACAGGATTTGACTCTACATGTAGTCAACATGAAGCAATAAATTGTGTAGTCTTGGATCATTGGTAAAATCCACCTCTGAATCCAGAAATGCACTTTGTGGCTGGGTCTGACTGTTGCTATAGGCCAAACCAACATCTTAAATCCAAACACAACCTCAAACAGAGGAAGCTGAGGTCAGACAATTGTGGCTTGGGTTCATGTCTGCTTGCTACCAAGTCAAAGGCTTCCCTCTCAAAACCAGAGTGCTAATGATGAAGCGACAACCCAAATGCAAACAAGAAAAAAGCACCAAGACAACATCTGGAAGCAATAGTGGTAGGAAGAGAACATGAAGACGTGGCCAAATGCTTCACTGCCAAAGTGGGGTGAAAAAAAAGGAGAAAATATTTATGACAAGGGGCTTTTCCCTGCCTGTGTTCAAAGATCATCAACAGAGCATCTGTGCAGAATAAAAGACTAGGAGAGAAAGCACATACGTGGCGAGGGAATGAGGAAAGTAGAAATTGCTAGAAAAGCAACTCCGGGCTAGCTAAGGAAAAAGCAGCTGATTATCATGCAGTCAGCTGAGATCCACACAACAAATAGCATAATCAGGATTCATATACATCTGTCCAATAAAGCCTGTAAGAGCCACCATTTTCCCTTAAACACCAAGATTAAATCAGAAATTACCAGGCAAACAAAGTCAAAGTTCTGAAATCTTTCTCACCACAATCAATCCATTGATTAGGCATCAGCATAACACAAGGAGTCAAATTAATAAAATGCCCTGGAAACTTTTACAGTAGTGCTTAGGCTACAGTGACTGCTGACACAATGAATTCAGATGAATTCCAGAGACCAGTCGGCAAAGAAAATACATTGAAGCAGAAGGAAATTTTTTAAGCAAATCTGTGCATTTCCTGAAACGGTAATTTTGCTGGATCTTGTTTCTGAGAAGGAGGACGGAGAAAAAAAAATTTAAAAAGCTACTTCTCTCTCCTGTTCTGCAGCACTGTCAACAGAAACATTCCTCCTTAGTCCCTGTCCAGTTCTTATACCCACACACCTTCAGGGCAGATTTCCAAATACTAGGAGTTAGACAGAGATTCAGGACAAATATTTACTCTGTTCTGGGAGGGAGGAAGTGAGGGGCAGCAAAACCCAGGTTTGCTGTCTCAAAAAAAGAGACAGAGATGCATGTTGCCAAAAGCACCCATGGCCTGGTTTCCATGTCCCAGCTCCCAATGCCTCCCTGCAGGAGGCTGAGGGCTCCCAGTGGGCTGGGGAAAGCCCACAGCCTGGCAGCAGCCAGGGCTCATGGTCTCTGTCCTCAGGAACAAGCTTTGGCACAAGCCTTCAAGCTGAGCTTCCTCCTCAGGGGCTGCAAACACAGGAGCCGACACCCCTCAGGGTCAGGACACGGAAAAATCTGTTGTCTGTACAAACTGCTTTTAGAAGACCTGGTTCTGCAGCTGAAAGCAATTCTAACCTATTGTCGAATTCTATAACAGAGCAAGAGACAAATTACTGCCTCTTTCCACCCCTGCTTGAAGTGAGTTCCAAAGGTTTTATTCTTCCTCTGAATCACTTCAGCTCTGAAAGAGTCTTCCAGTTAAAAAGCCATTTCTGAAAGTGCCTTCATCCAAATGACAATTCAAATAAAATATACTACACACATTTACTTGTCCTTAATAGCACCTTCCTTGATGGATATATACTTTCCATACATCTAGGAAATGAAACCTGACCAGAGATGTGAAGAATTTGCGAGGATGCAAGAAACGATGAGTAAGCAGCTCCTTTATTAGCAGCCATACAGCTCTTGATTTAGAGGCTTCATTCACTCAGAGCTGAGGAACATCTTCTGTGCCTGATGCTGTAAGTGTCAGTCAGGACTAAAAATGGCAAGAGATTTCAGTTGTTGCTTCCCAGCCATGTCACCTGAGCCCATGGAAGTTGAACAGGTGATAGAGGAAGCAGCGCCCTGGCAGCAGCACAGCAGCCCCAACTCTTGCATCCACACGTCCTCCTGTGCTCCTGCAGCGAGGATGGCTGTCAAGGGAAGGCAGAGGCATGAAAACAAACAGGTCTCCCAGCAACTGCCCACAGCCCAAAGCACAGACTGAACCCGCTCCGCATCTCGAAACTTTCCACCGAAGCGATGAAAGCCTCGGCTCTCCAGCACTGCTTCGTTCTTCCAAAACTATCTGGGACTGCCAGATCTGTATTCATCCCTGGCCAAGAATGACCTCTCAGGATAAACACAGCATGACTTACACAGCTGACAACCCAGCTGTGGCTGCAGAGCGCTGTAGGATAACCAGGGCATCCAGCGGGACACTGAAGACCAGCCCCGTGGTGTTTGTGAGGCGGTGCTGACACGTGGCACGAGAGCCACTCAATGCACCTTCGTGTTTCCAACACCCTGCTTGCTCTGTAAAGAAAGTTGTTCTTTCCCCCTTGCCCCATCAGTCTGCTTTAACCTGACTCAGTACTACTGATCACACAAGTTCCATGGTAAGTAAAGATACTTGCCACATTTTCCATCCTTGCAGAAAAAAGGTTCTTAACCCTTTATGCGCTCCTTTAGTGCATTTAGAAGGAGCAAAATGTTAAGTAACTGCCAAACAAAATAAGGACTTTTTTTTCTGGATTAGTTTTTAAGGCCAGTTTAGGAATTTCTTTATTTTCCAGTTATCTTCTTAAAAATGATCTTCCCATTCACCACATCTAGAAAGGAAATCCCTTAGCGTGAAAGGGCTCCATCGGGTTCAAAACTAAATTTTCAGCTCACACAGAAGAGGAAATCAACAATCTCTAGTAAGAAAACCACTGCAGTTGTATTCTCTGATCTGCCACACCCGTAAGTCCAAAAGCCAATCCAAAAAATTCAAACTGGCTTTACTCACAAAGAAATTGCCTCTTCTAATAATGACTTCCTTTGACAATAAAATTACATTGAAACAATTGAACTTTGCCAATAGAGAACTTATGAGGTAACACAAAGATTTCACATTCCATTAGTCAGCAGACCAAGATCTAGTCCAGAGCAGGTAAAGAAAATAAAGTAACAATGAATACTTATAAAACATAATAGCCCAAGCATTTTACAGTTTTAAGGTGTAAAATGTATACAATTTTTCCTTTTTGTATTTTTCTCTGCAGCCTACAAACCACATAATCAGTTAATGAAGTATACAAAGTTCCCATTTAAGCTTTTCTGACTCGACTGAGTAGACAAATCTATCAAATAAGAGCTGATAAAAACGGCTCTATTCAGCTACCTCTTGTTAAGAAACTTCCAGAACTGGTTCTGTGCAAATGTTTATTTTAGAATATAGCTTTAAGTTCTATATGATTTTTCTGACCTGGCTTTGAAAACACACAACTAAACATGTAAGTCAGTGGTCACATTTGACAACGTTTTGGTAAAGACTGAAGAAAAAAAAGAATAAAATTAGGGTTTCGGTATTTGGAACAATAAATAATTTCAAAGAAACACGATGATATTTTACTTCTAGGAAGTAACAGTTATTTTCTCTCACCCAAATAATTTGCAGAAAGGCTTGGAAAAGGGGTCACAACTCTCCAGGTAACTTCATACTTACCCCATGTACCATATGGAAATGGCACATTCAACCACCAGCTAGGAAAACATTAACCACACTATTAGCCCCATCATGTATTAACACAACTTCCGTATATTAACATCCAAACAACAGTATGAGAGTTAGAGGTAGGATTTCATTAGAATGTCAAACAGGCATGGGAGAGACTGAGCACAGAGCAGGGAGGAGGAGGAGGCCTCTCTGCTGACGAGGGAAGGGAAGAGATGCTCCCACAGCATTGCATTGGCTGCTGTTGCTCTTGGCTCCCACAGTCCGGCGGATTTTGGGTTCTTACCAGAAGACATTTTTAGAAAGTAAAAGAATAGGACCAGGGAAGAGATCCTGCACCAAACATCAGCTTGTTGGGAAAGTTTTGTCTTTCCCTGCTCTGCCCATGGAGCTGGCAGAGAGCTGTGTCTGGCATTTGAGGCCATCCCTGCTCAGAGCCCCCTCCCACCCCCAGACCCGAGCCGGGCTGCCGGGAAGCGCTCGCGGGAACCGCGGACGCTCGCCTGGCAACTGAGTCACTCAGCCAAGGGCCACGGCCAAGACTGGAATCCGAGACTCTGCAGCCTCTTCCCAGATTTGCTGCCAAATGGAGTGAACAAATCAGTTCTTTGGAGCCACAGTTTTCCCATCAAATACTTTGACGCACTTAGATGAAAGGCTGCGCGAGCGCTGCTCTGTTACCAGACACTATTTCATCCCCCCCCAGGTTGTAAATTGCAACTTCTACCTAAAAACGTGAGTATGCAAGTATTATTCATGACATTTTTAGGTACATGTGGACAAATGCACATTGTCCAAATATGACCATATCACTTGCCTTGACTCCTATAACTGTGCCTTAAGTATTATGTTGAAGTACTTCTGCAGCTTTTATTTCTGTCCTAATTCCTATTATCCGGACCCCATCCTGGTTTTAACAAGCATTTGTAAAATTCAATTTTGGCCGCAGGATGGCAGACAGAGTAAAAAAGCACTACTGTATCTACAACTTCTACTCACCAGGGAAAAGGTACATAGATAATACAAAGCCTTTTTCCCCCTTCTACTGTGTCTGTTTGCTGATACTTTTATTAACTAGGTTAAATACTTTGACCTCCCCAGCAAATTACAGAAGAGAGTTTATAGAACACACAGATCATGAAATGAAATTGAGACAGGTCATTTCCAAGAAGAAGCTTAAGTCAAATATGCAGAAATTCAGCATTTTGCAGGCATGGCCCCAAAACAGATCTCACTATTTTATTGTTCATACTTAGTTCTATTTTAATTGCTTGAAAATTATGGCTATTTAGTCTCTATTTATCAGAGTTTTAAAGATTATTCTTGTGAGCAGCCTTAAGTAACCACCAAATAAAGTCATGTTCTTGTGGTATTTTTATGCAATACATACCCAAGATAGCAGAATAAATTACCAGAAGCATAGGAGACAGGAGGATATTGTAGAAGTATCCAAAACTCAGTCCTAAATTATAAGCCTTTTTTCATGCTTTTCTTCTTCTTGGTTAAAGTTTAGTGAATTTGAGAATTCTAGTAGCCTTCTGCCCCAACTTCTCACGAAAATGAGCACAGAAAGCACCATTAAATATTCAGAGGTCTTTCTTTGAGCAACATGTATTACCATTTAACCAAAACATAATGTACCCCAGCTTGCAGAGGGCAGCAGTTCAGTTCAAGGAATTTTTACACACCTTCAAATAATTTCCTGAATGATAAATAAATACAAAATTGTGCAAAGCTGTTAGTCCACTATCTATGCAAGTCTTTAGACAGTCCTGAACTGTCCTTTTTTTCCTACAAAGGAAAGGAAAGTTTTATTTTGGCATTTGGTTTGAATATATTTATTTCTGAACTAAAGGAGGGATGGAGGGAGAGGAGTCGGAGCCTGGAGAAGCATACCGTGAAGAAACGATGCTTCACATTTAAGTAGCATTTTTATTGCCAATGGTACTGGCTGTGTTTTTGGACTGTTTCCTCCTTTCCACACCCCTCTACTACAAAGAAAAACATTCATAATTCAAAACTCAGGCAGCTGGCAAGCTAGATGAAAAGGAGTAATATTCTCTTTATCAAGGCTCACTTTATACAGAGGGCTATCAACATGCTGAACTCAAGCCAGGTGGGAACACAGAAAGAAGCTCTGTATCTACAACCAACTTCCAGGAATCCAAGAGAAGCCATTAAATGTTTCATAAAACAGTGAGGAAGGACTGCAGGCATCTCTGTAATCACTTTACCAGTGGATCACAGGCATTTAGGAAAATACTGGAGTCAAGAAAGAAGCTGGCACAAGGGATGGAGAAGTGCCATGTCTTAGTGCTCTGCTTGTACCATGAGACATTGCACCAACCAACACACACAGAAGGCAGCACAGTAGAGTCAAAAAAATAAGGAATTAAATTTATCTAACAGCTGTTGGCAAGGAAACAAAGAGTAAACTCAAGCTGGGGTGGCGGAATGTAGGAGTTCCAATTAGTGGCCTTATAAATAATTCTTATTGCTTCCGCTGGCCAAATGTGAGAAATGACAGCAGAAATACCTGCTGGGAATTCAGCCCCTTCGAACAGAAAATGAAAGACAACAGAAGATCTGTTAACTTGTGACATGATCAATATCTTTCATTCCCCATTACAGCCTGGCAAGTGGATTGAAATAAGACACTTAATGCTTATTTTTTGCATGGAGGATAGACCATGATATGCAATGTTGTAACTTGCTCACTCAATTCCACTGCCTTGCACTTTTTCTAAACTCATTTCCTACAGATTAAGATTTATAACTTTACTTCATATATATCTACTTGGTTCCATTATTAAAGAAAAAAAAACCCCAAAACAAAAACAAATCCCCAAAACCAAACCCACAAACTTATTTCCTTCCTTTTAAAAATGAAACTGAATCCCAAATCAGTTTTCTTTAGCAGGGTTTTTTTTTTCTAAATCTGCAAGCTTCAGTAGTGAAAGGAAAACATTCTTATCATTAGCAACAAACACTCATCACTTCTTAGACATTTAAAAGAAAAAAGATAAAAATCTAGTAAAGTTTGCTGTAAGTTTTTATCACGAGCAGATTTTCTGTGGAAGAGATTCAGTCCAAAAGCGCTTCCTTGCCTTGCCTTTGAAGTAAAGAAGCAGCACTACAATATAGCATGCTGCACATAAAATCTTCAGCTTGGAGATAAGCACATCAAAAACAAAAGGGAAAAGCAGATGGGAATATTTATAAAAGAACTATACAGAACTAGAATTTATATATTACTTACAAAAAATACAAGAGTACCCTTCTCTAAAGCTTTTTTGTGAAAAAAAATATTTTTCAGCCTTATGAGACCAATTCCTTTTCCGTTAGCAAGGAGCTGCAGTTTTACTTTGTGCATATTTTACTCCATTATCTGCAGAAATCAAATAACTCTGCAAAGGCATTTTCAGCAAAAAGAATAAGATTTGCTTACTGCAGATCTCCTACACTTTGTCAACCAGAGTTTCTTCATATTTAACCACTCAGATTATGTATTTTTACTACTTCTCTGAAAGAAAGAAATGTTCATTTCTCATTTCTATAGTTCTAGTGCTTTACATTGTTCAAGAACGGTATTATCTTCCTTCATTTCCCAATTAAAAAAAAAGAAACAACCAACCAAACAAATTAAAAGGACACAGCAAACCAGCCCTGATCAGTGCCATGGAAAAAACAGAGTGTGGTATCAGCCTTCCCTCTTCCAGAGGCTTTGCTCTGTCTCAGTGCTCTGCTTGGACACCCATCGAGCCCTGGTGCTACTCTACAATTGCCATCCTGCTCCCACAGATTCACAAGAAAAGCAACAGAAAGAGCTCTAGCTGGATTTCTTAATTACCAAGACAGAGAAGCTCCAGTTGCTCCCATCTTCAAGGAAGAGTGTCTTTGATTCCCATCTCTAAGGGCCAGGTGGGATTTCAGCATCCTTTGAGATGAGCATCCTTTCATTCAACAATTGTCTTACTCCTAACTGTGAAGCTTGTCCAAGACACCAGAATTGTGCACCCATGCTCTCTCAGCCCTTGGCTTCTGTGGTCTCACTATCAAACTACACCTCCTGCTTTGCAGGAAATAGATAAATTAGCACTTTAGGCCCATTTTAGTATTTTGCAAACTTCTTACCAGCCCTCACGTACCCACAAGCAGAGGACACGTTGAAGCTGTGTGCAAAAGCTTGTTCCAGCTGAAATTAATCCTTATATCAGCAACCTGCACTCAAAAATGCAATCAGTGTCAGTTCTGCATGAAATTGGTCAAAAACACACCTGTCCCTATACTTGACTGCTTTTTGCCTGCTGGCTTAGCAGAACTTGCCATGGAATTTTAATGCCCAGCATGAGACTGGGTAGGTATTAGAGCTCCACAGAGTATTGCACGTGGGGGCATCTTACTTAAGAAACCTTGAGTAGGCTGGTAGTTTGGCTTTATTTCTGAATACAGATGTTTTAATGACATCTCTCATTTTGATTGTACACAAAGAAAAGGCCCCTCAGGAATAAAGTCTGCAACTAGAAGCTCTTTCTAAATAGAGATAAAATTGTGCTAAGAAAAAAAATTGGTCTTCAGGCTATGGTATTTTGATGACATTCCTCAAGTGCCATCTCAGAGTTCTGGTCACAAAATACTCCATGTAGGGAATGTTTTTGTTGTCTTAATGGCTGCAAAGTTTTTCTCTCCTCTGCAATATAATCTCTATTTATTTTTTTTGAGCTTCTGATTCCCAGCATTTGAATACTGCTATAGCAGTACATTAATGTGCTTTTGTTCCCTTCAGACTAAAAGTAAATAAAAATGGGAACAGCTTGCCAAGAACAGATCCATTTATTTGCTCAAAAAACATTTCAAGAACACCTGCACAGCTATTTTGGAAACATACTGGGATGTCCATTCAGCCTTTCCTGTTTGTGTGACTTCAGGTAGATTATGTCTACCTAATGACGGAAAACACAGAGCATTTCCCATACTTTTATGTTCAAGCTAAAGAACAACTCATTTTTCCTACTTTTGCTGTTTTAACAACTAATATGGATCAATCAATTCATGCAAAGTTCATATTCATATGCCCTTTCTGTCAGTAATATTTAGAGAAAAATTAAGCCCTGCCTCTGTACTCTAATCTGCACCCTAATTTTCAGAAGGGGGGGATAATTTTTTTTCAGTATGAGCTGCACAATGAAAAAATCCTATTTGCAGAACAAGGCCAAGATACAGCCAGGCTATAGAAAAAAAATCAAGCATGGGTTTGTGCTCATACACACACACTGACGGATAACGAGATGAAGAATAAAAAGCCCTCACCACAGACCGACCATAGCAGTGAAACATGGCACTGGTCACCTGCTCCAACAGCCATGAGCAGTGCCATTGCTCAGGATGAAGGATTTGCCTGTGGGATCCAAGAAACTGCTCTTGCCAGGAGCCCTCTATGTCTAGCTCATCCCACTGGCTGCATACACTTCTAGAAAAAAAATCAGGAAACCTCATCTGTGCTTTTTTACAGAGCATAGCTCAGTTATACCTCTGATATATAATAGCTCCCTAGTTCTGATCCTAAGGCATCTTTCATTACCACAGAAGAAGCAGTTTAAAAATTTACATTTCAAGAGCATTTTAGAATAAAGATCCCTTGTCTCCGTCTCCCTTGCTCCTGCCTCCATTCATGCAAAAGCCATCGGCCACCCATGCTTATTTTTCATCCCTGGAAAGCTGACATCTGGTAAACACATGAGACGTGAAGGGGGCACAGTTTGGATGGAGAGACATGCACTGAATGCCTGAGTGATGGGGACACAGGCAAGGAGTCTAAGAGAACTAAAAGTTCATAGCACATGTGGCCAAAATGCTCTCATGCAGATTAACACATGTGGTTCAAGTATAAGAACTGAGAATTTCCTCTATTTTCAAGTAACGCTATCAAAATCTCCAGTTTACAATTCCTGATGACACAGCAAAGGCAAGACTGTGACAGCTGGATCCAGAAACTCTAAGGCAAATCACTACTTTATATATCCTACTTAACGTGGTACGTGTTTTACCCATCCTACTTTACGTGGTCATTGTTTTAAACAATGACCAAATGCTTGAAACAGCTCCCTGGGTGAATCACAGTGTACAAAAGTGATTCAGAGATGATGAGTATCTAAATTTGGCTGTGCCAGAAGTTCATTGTTGCACTGCATACCCGCCCACCTCATACATTCTTCCAGCACTGCCAAAGATAAAACTAGCTTCTAGTAGCTTATACTCAACACTTTCTGCCTCAACTTTTCATGCATTCTATTTACTTCATGCTGGAGTACCTTCCTTTAGAAGGTGCTTCTTACAGAAATGCCTTAATTGCACCATGCCTATGTTAGAAGTCTGTGAGGAAAAAGCAAGTCAGCCCCCCCCAAATCTTCATCCCTTGTAAGCTCAGAGACTTAATAGAATTTAGGAGCTAAAACATCAGACGTGTTAATCCTTACAAAGCACACTCCTTTTTCTCTAAGCTCTTTATACACATCCTGAGGGCAACTAAGTTGGATCAAACTCTAACAGCAACCCCTGGATTTCTCTGTAATCAGTGTGCTCACTGTGGGACCAGAGCAGGATGCAGCTCACTATCTCTGGTCCCCTCATCAACTCTATCTCTCCATCCTGACTGCTACCACAAGAGGTGGAGAAAGACTATTGTTCAAATATTAACATCACAAGTTCAACACACCTTCCCCTTACAGAAGGGTGGTAATTATCAGTCAGCAATTTGATTTAAGAAACGAAGACCTGAGCAGTTGTTCTGCTAGTCCTGCTGCTAGAGATGCAGAGAAGTGGAAAACAGCAAGTCTGCAAACCTTGTCTTCACACACTGCCAGTGGATGACCGTACATTGTGAGAGATCAGTAACCCATGTCTGAGAAACCTTAAAGCCTGAAGTGTCAGCAAAGCCCACTCTGAAGTATTAAATATAGTAAACCATCTCATGTGCTTACATTACTGCTCACACTAATTGTCATTTCAGCTTACTGTGGAAATGCAGCGCTTTCAATGCCCTGCCTACAATACAGACATTGTAGCAAGGAAGTAGCCTATAATAAATTCATTCTGCTCCCTTCCTCCCCTCTCAACAGAGTGCAGAAACAAAATGGTGCAGAGTCACTGATAGTTGAGCAACTCCTTTCAAAACTAAGCAAAATTCTGGGAAATAGAACTCTGGTTTGAGGCCAGAAGACCAGTTGCTGACCAGGTCTGTTACTATACGACTACACAGCTCCCTTGCCAACCTCAGGCACTCAGACACTCAACAACCATAAACCAGAAGTAAGCGGGGCAGGCAAGTGCAAAGGGATCAGCATTCAGGACCTGAAACACAAGCAGTTTTTTCAAGAAAGCACAGTTTTCTCCACTGCCTAAGCAGCACAGCATCACCGCCGGTCAGTAGCCTCCTCACTGGCCAGGCTCTCAGCTTTGCTACTTCTGCAGCTGCACTGATGCCAATGCAGGCTGTAATCATGCTGACTGAAATCCTACTTTTGAACTGTTGCCATACTCTATTAAATAACTTAACACTAATATGATTTTATCAGAGAGCTGATCTTACATTTGATCCTCATGCAAAATAATCCTGAGGGGCATTGCTTTAACACAGCCAAAACAGCTTTTCTGAAGTGAAGCTTAATCCAGAAAACTCACTTTCCAGAAGCAATAAATTACCAAGAGAAAAAGATGATCCTGCATTTTACAGCCTTAGCATCATGCCAGGATATCAACTGCTTCTCAGACCTCCTCCTGTTAGTTTAGGATTGAGGTGCTCTAGGAACACAGCTCTGTGCAAACAGCTGCAGAAGGAAGCAATTGTGTGGGGTGAATGCTGAACTTTCACCTATCCCTTCCTCATTCTGCCTTCCCCCTAGCCCTGAAATACAATAGAAAACAGCCACCACCCTGTAAGTGGGATGCACTGATACATATTTGACCCATATGTCAAATAGGAAGAGAATTACATACAGGAGAAGGGGGGAAAAAAAAGAAAATAATTGGTAGCAAGATGCCAAATATTTCACTGAAGAAAGTAAAAGCTTCTCTTTTCATTTGTAATTAAGGTTTGAACCAAGGTTCTTCAGTACTGTTGAGGAAGACCATCTGCTTTATTAGATTCCAAGTAACTTCTTACATAAAGATACAGAAAGTATTTGGGAAACCATGTCGGAAAGCCATTTAGGTGGCACTTCCACCACCAAGGTACAACAAAATCCTGGCAGTCATAAATTAGTTACTTATTCTTGCAACTCTACAGTTAACACTACTCGTGCAGATCTCATCTCTAAGAACCACCAGTATCAATTCTACAAATGTATTTTGTGAAAGCTCTGCCCTCCAATTCATACTCTGTTGTGGAATCAAAAAAATCCCACAATTAAAAAAAGTAATAGTCAAATAATTTGACACCTCAGTCATAGGGGCTGCTGAGACAGGTATTGTCTTCCCTGTCATTCTCAAAAATAGCACAGCAGCCTACTCTGCCATGCAAGAAAGTGAGGATTCAGGGAGGCAAAGACTCAAAAAAATACTTATTCCAGAGCTGAATCCACTGAAGACCATATCAGAAATAAATCAAATGAAACTGAAGTTCTTCAAAAGGCACATTGCAGTAGCTGGAGAGAAAAATCTGAACCAGTTCTTTCAAGCAGAAAAACAAAAGCAAAACTGGTTACATGTACATGGGAGGAAAGAAGTACAAGGGTCCTTTCTAGACTTTTCTGTCTCTTTAATATCTCTATCTGCTGCAAAAGAGAAGCTGCTGTGGAAGCTCTGCATTGAATTAGCACTTAGTCCATGAATACAGCACATGTGGGGGGTAAGTCACTATAAAGAAACAGGCACAATCAAATAGATTTCATTATTATTGCCTCATTGAAAAAAATCTATATTCTTTTGGGGCTTGTCATACTCCTACCCACTCACAGTAAGCACGAAACAGTAATCCTTTGGGAATAAAAAAATGAACTGACAAATAGATATTGGAATTACTTGTGGAACAGTGATGTTAAAGAAGATTAAATGTGTAAAATGCGACCAAAAGCACTGTACATTTCTTAGGAGTAGAGAGCTGTAATAGTTCACAAATATGAAATAAAACCAAGTTTACTCAGTATTTTTAACTGAAAGGAGACTTCAGAAAGCTCTTGCCTATATACTTCTTTCTTACCCACACCACAGTCTCTCCAAGTATTTAACAGTGAAAAGTAAAGCTAGATGAAAGCAGAACAAACAAAATACTTTACAAATGTCTCATCTGTTGCAGAGCACCCTCATGTCCCTGTACTCCCGAGGTTTCTCATACACTGCTGGAATTTAGGTTGCTGCTTTCCTCCTGATGCATGTATTTTCTATGCCCAAAACAAACTTTGTTAAAAAGACACAAAGGACTAAGTGCTTTTAAAAGTAATGAAATATAGAAAGAATTTTCTAATAGTGACACTTCTGTTTAGTCTGTGTGAGTTCATATCCTCACAATCCAACAGCACAGCAAAGCTTTCCTAACTCATTCAGGTGAACTGTTCAGAACAATTTTTTTTTCCTGGCATGTGTCAGTTCCTAAGAAGTTAATGAGAACACTTCCATGCCTGTTGCTGTCCACTTGAGATGCATCTGCCACCCTTTGCAAAAACTTTTTCGAAAAAAGAAATAAGAGAGAACCTTAGTAAATCGAGCATGGCAAACACATTTTCCCTTCCAACAAATGTGCAGCACAGTAAACACAGCGTTACGTGTCACTATGTGACAGAGTGAACTAAGAATTGCAAACACAAAAATTGAACAGTAAATAAAGTCCTCAGGGTTTTCTTGAGGGCAAAATATACACTACAGAAATGAAAAATAGCTGAGAATTACAGAATACATCATTAAAACACAAATTTGGGGGGGGGGGAATTCTGCAAAAACTCCCATGTTACAGGATTGTATTTTTGTGATTTTTGTTCCACCAAATCTCCTCAGAACAATAAACTGTCTGTTAGCTGATCCAATGGTACAAAATATTATTTTGTTCCAAGTTAGCCTAAGAGACCAAAGACAAATGCTCAGAAAAAGATGATTAACAAAGGCTGCTTTCATTTCGAAGGCCTGAAGATTTTCTTATCTGTAAGGTTTGTCTAAGCACAGGCAGTAGAGAGAGAGACACTGAGACAGCTGTTCCATGCCTGGAAACAATGTTGAGGGATGCTAATCCCCAAATATTAGCCTGAAAAGGAGAAAAGTTGACAGCGTAAAGAGAAATTAAAAGAAAGCAAAAAATTTCCTGTCAAAAGCCATTTCTTTTCAAGTCAGCCCATTTTAATACATTATTGAGGTTAACTCACTTTGATGTATTTGCTTCAGCATAACTTTAAATACAGCTACAACTCATTCCTCAAAACTGCAGAACTGGGAAATAAGCAGATGTGGTTATTTCCAGTAAAAGAAAAATCTTTGAAACTCTCTCCTAATATTGTCAGCTGCAAATAAAGTTGCTGTTTAGAAAACGTGATATAAAGTTTCTTCAGAGATACACAGCTAAAAAGGGAAGTACTGTTTCGATCATCAAATAGCCTCTATGTAAAAACAAAACCAAGAACCACCATTCCTGCTGGGGTCGTTCTGAAAGTGTAATGCAAGGCTTGGTACACAGGCACTAACTGAAATACTTTCAATAGCGAACAACCCAAAATCTGACACTCCCATCTCCCACCTACAGATCATTAGAAAACATTTTTCAGTAAATCTAGTTTCTTGCAAAGAAACTACCTGATACAGTCAAGTAACAGCTGCACTATTAATTTAAAATTACTCTTTATTTTTCACAAGGTTTTCCAACATGTTGTGCATTTTGGCACGGCAGACTTCGAGACAGTTAGCTTCAAGTTTCTTTAAATTACAAACAGTAGATACAGTAGGAATATTTTAAACCAATTTCTTTAAAATAAATGTCAAGTTAAGACCCTTAGCTTTAAAGAGAGACTGCCACCATTTCATTTTCCTGATACAAAATTCAAGTAATTTTAAGAGTAGAAAACTGTCCCTATAAAACATCCTATTAAAATTTACCAGCTTTCTGAAAATAAGCATCAAATTTCCAGTATCAATTGGGTGCAACTACACATTTAGAAAAATAACTCACTTTAAACAAAGGTCACTTGCTGAAGAAAAGTAAGCTTCCAACAGGATGAGTTCTCAGAACAAATTATAAAACACTTTCTCCTTAGATAAAGGATTTAATCCTTGTTCCACCTCTGCAATTAATTTATTTTTTTTCTTCTAAAGGTGTACACTTCAGTATTGACAATGAATTAAGAAAACAGGCTACAAGAGATGTTTTCCCTTCAGCATAAACCAGCATATGGAATTATTGCTTACCAGAAACAACTGTAAACAAGATTCATTTGATTTTGTTTTTATGCTGTGATTTTTCTTTCATTGGTTGGTACCAAATATACAGACCACATAACCTTTAGCTGTGCCACTTTACTGAATGAAAACCATGATAAATTTTTCCGATGATTTTGTATTTAACGTTCCTTGGGTTTTGGGTTTTTTTCAATGAAGAAATGGGTTCACTGTGCTTTTCCATTTTCTCTCCTTACCCACTCTTTAGGGCAGCAGAATGGAAAAACAAGTAGGACATGTTTACTTTGGGACTCAAGGCTCAGAGCAGATATCAAGAAATCTTCAATAATATTAGAGTATTTTCTGTTTTTTCCTCCTTTTAGCCCAAAGTACCTCTGCTGTGTAGGAACATTAACTTAAAAGTTTCTTTTATCACCATCTTCCAGAGGAGATCTATAAATAAATGTTTATGTAAAGAACACTGCTGTTGAAGAGGACAAAAAAAATAAAATTAAGGATCAATAAATGATACTGCAATGTATCTTGTGCCATTCAGGATAGGAAGTCCTTCGTGTAAATGCGTAAGTCTTCCTGGGTGCATGAAGCTCCATCCTTTCCTGGGAGACTCAATGGAGCAGTTGTACCTAAGAAATTTACATCCACCTCCCTGTGGTAAAAACACAAACACAATAAAACCCCAAACATTTATCTTGTGTTTTAATAAATTCCTTTTTATACATCCATCACTTCAAAAAATTTGCTATTATTAATAGGCTGGGTTTTTTTTCTTTTACCATCCCTTTGCAAGGTTGTTTACATGATACCATCTTCAGAGCATTAATTAACAGACAAGCATTTGCAATCCTTGTCTTGCTTTAGCATTCACTGAACAACAACTCATTCAAGCAGCAAATGTGACAAACAGATCTTCAATAACTTTACTGTACATTCTACCAGAGAGAAGCAAATGGTGTTCACAGGCCTTGTTTCAGGACTGCACCCCTACCCAGGACCGCATTTAAACAAATCTTAAATGAATTAATCTGGCTGCTGCTTTCAAACTGAAGGTGTGCTTTCTAAAATAGTGTGGCAAGCACATTTATTGGTGTAACATGACACGTTAAATTTCTCTATAAGTAAAAGTTGGATATTGCTGCCACTGCCCTGCCTAGCTCCATACTCTGGGGACTGTTTTATTTGAATCAATATCAGACTAGAAAATAATTTAGCTCAGAAAAAACCTAAAAAGATACAGGAGTTAAAAATTCTCATTCTGTGGCTGATCTAAAAAAATAATCATTAAAGGAACGCTACAGAAAAGAAGCCACTTGAGTCAGCTTGGCACTACTTAAACTCTTTCGAAAAATTGGTTTCACTGTACAGGAATGAAGCATTTCAGAAATGTTAAAAATGAAATTACTAACATCTCTAAAGTTTTTCTTCAAACCTCTCCTCTCCCACCATCTGAAACCAGTTTGATCAATTCAGCCTGACTGCATCAACAGTTCTGCATCCTGGAACTGAGCAAATTTTGTACTTGCCAAAAAAACACAAGGCACAACGTATCTCAATTTGTGATGTGCATCTTTTCCTTCTCAGCTGGGTCTCTAAGTGTATGTACTTGGGCTCTAGTTTAGAAATAATATTAGATACCCAAAGGACAACATTTTTTAAGTCAGTAACTTACTTGAAAGTCCTCTCCTACTTTGTTGAGGGCGATGTTGATTGTGAATGTAGAGGAGTCATGGTGAGGTCTGAGCGACCGTTGTCTGTCAGGGCTGTATTTTACAACAAAGTTCAAGAGAGCAAAGCCCTGCAACAAAGTTTACAGTCAGATTTCAAACTGTGAACTGCCAAGTCATACACAGGATTCTTGGGATTTTAAACAAAATCTTAGCTAAAATAAAAAAATCAACAACTTTCAATTTTAACTACTGCTATAGCATGTATAAACTCCCCAACCAAACCAAAAAGGATACATTCAATAAAATACTTAAATTTAGTTGCACCATGGAGTAATTATGTGCAAGAGCTTTGAATCCATACCTTGGTATAATAGCCAGCAAAGACTTTTAGTGTTACTGGGGCAATGAACTCTCGTATGAAATGCAGCCATTCATTGTCCAGTCCTATTTGCTTCATATGAATGTCATCGGTTGGGACATTTTCATAACCTCCAGAAATGCGGCTGTCCTAATGAAAACACCACAAATAGCTTGGAAACAGAAACATGGAATGTTTCTGACATTTCAGCAAATATTTATTTGAAATCTGCAGAATCACAAAACTGCAACAAAGCAATGCTTCAGTAGGCATCTGTGAGCTCACTGTACAGCAATTCCACAGCTAACTGTCGAGGAAAAAAGTGTGCCGAGACATCAATGACCAAAAATCGGAAGTTTTTAAAGGATGAGTCAATATTTGGATGTGTTGCCTGTAAACTAGAGGGCTTCTTTGGGATAGTAAGTTTAATTTACTGAGCGGCAGATGCAACTGAAATTCTATCAGATCAAGAGACTACAGGCCTCAACTCGACAGGGTAAGAAATGCCGAAATAATTTGAAGATAAAAGTACGTTAAAATTCTTTCCAGAGGCTCCTACCGGCACTAAAATTCTGAGTACAGCTTCTCATGGTAACACATTTTTGAATAAGAGAAACATTCCTCTGATGTCAGCAGTAGTTAATAAATACCTTGAATTCTCTAAAAACATCGACACAATAGCTCATAACATTTGCAGGTAACTCCTTAGGGGGACAAGTCTGACAAATTAGTACTTAATAGGTAAATGAGTAAAACTTGTCTGAACAGCTATCAACAACTGTCCAAAAGCAGCCTTGGGTAACTGTCAGGTACCTGCTACAGCAACTGCCCACTGTTAGTGTCTAATTTGCTAATTCAAAGTCTGAACTGAGCTTATGTGGCACAGCTTGGGTAGCAGGGGTGGCCTTTGGGAGAAGCTGCTGGAAACTTCCCCTGTGGAGCTAATGCCAGCCACTGCAAGATGGACCTGCCACTGGCCAAGGCTGAGCCCAGCAGTGACAGAGACAGCACCTCTGGGATGGCAGGGCCTTCAAGAAAGGGGGAAACAAAACCAGTGCAGAAGAAATTGCAGCTAGAGAGCAGACTGAGGATATGTGAAGCAGTCCTGCAGACAGCAGGGTCAAAGAAAGAGGGGCAGGAGCTGCTCCAGGCATTGGGGTTGAGATTCGCCTGCATCCCCTGGTACAGACCACGGAGAGGCAGCCGTGTCCCTGCAGCCCACGGAGGTCCATGGAGGAGCAGACATCCACCTGCAGCCCCTGGGACACCCCATGGCAGAGCAGGTGGATGTGCCCAAAGGAGGCTATGACCCCATGGAAGCCTGTGCTGGAGCAGGGTCCTGGCAGCAGAGAGCAGCCCATGCTGGAACAGGTTTTCTGGCAGGACTTGTGACCCCACAGGGGCCCCACACCGGAACAGTCTGTTCCCAAAGGACTGCACCCCACGGAAGAGACCCACACTGGAGCAGAGGAAGAATGTAAGGAGTCCTCCCCTGAGGAAGAAGGAATGACAGAGAATGTGTAATGACAATAATCTCCCATTTCCCCATCCCTATGCATTGCTGGGGAGGAGGAGGTGGAGAAAATGGCGAGTAAATTTAAGCCTGAGAGGATGGGAGGAGTGGGGGGAAGGTGTTTTTAAGAAGTAGTTTCATTGCTTATTATATTACCAATTGTACTGGAGTAGGATATAAACCAATTTCCTCCAGTGGAGTTTGTTTCACCTGTGATGGCAATTGAATGATCTCTCCATGTCCTTGTCTCTCAGCTCATAAACCCTTTTTTATACTTTGCCTCCCCTGTCCAGCTGAGGAGGGCAATGACAGAGCAACTTTGGTGGGTGCCTGGCATCCAGCCAAGGTCAGCACACCACAACATTAATTGAAGAATGTCTCTAAGTCTACTGAAGAACCAGCTACATGGTAGACTAAACTAACACTTTATACCACAAAGCAGATGTTTCAGGTCAACTGGCAATTGCTGGGATGTTTGTTTGTTGCAGTACACTGTGACTTACTATCATAACAGTAGTCAAGATCACTCATTAAGATTATGTTTATACAGGCCGACACTTACTTGGTGTTTTCCACCAGACCACTGCCCAAAATGCTCCATTTCTTCTACTAATTCATCGCAAGCGGTGTCAGAAAATATGGGAAACCAAAACACATCTGGACATGGCTACAAAAAAAAAAAAACAAAAACACCAACCAAACAAAAACCAAAAAAACCCCAAACTCGATCCTCAAGCACATTCTCACAAAAGCAAAAACTATGAGCTACATTCTAAGCCCTGACCCAGCACAAAGAATGTGTCAGTGCCCCCGCACCTTCTGTGCCTTAGGGCTCTAAATAACAATCCTGGTCTTTCACATTACAGGTCGATGTGGGAAACAGCTTAAAACTTAACACTGCCTTAAACACAATCAATTCATCCCAGGTTTTTAGAGAGGTTCATTAAATCACTGTCCCTAGTTGTCACAACTGATGATCCAATGCAAGTGCTGTGTCTGGTAAGAAACATGAAAGCAGGCAGCCTATATCAAATGGCAAAAATTCAGTTCTGATCCAAACCAAAAGAGAATCTGCTTAGTCACAGACCAAAACAGCATTTGCATGGAAATAGTTACTGCTTGCCAGTTTATTATCAGTCAGTCCCACAAATTTTTAAAAACTACTTATACTCACCTGTTCTACTATGTTATCAGTGAAGATTTTTGAGTAGTTTGGATTGATGTAAGTTTCCTTCCAGTCCTAGAAAACCAATATTTAAAACCATTATAACAGAACAAAGACATTTATAGGTGATAAAAAATTATTTCTATTCTATTCATTTGCTCTCCTGAAAGCACTGGAAACAATTAAACAATTTCTTATTCTCATAAACAAACTGGTTCTCATCATGTCAAAAATCATGAAACCTGTTAGCTCAGGGCTGTATCTCCAACTTCATACTCTGGTCATCAGCTGGCTTACTGATGTGATATATTGTCATTCATTTAGATGAGTGAGAACACCTTTTAGCACAAAATCAATATTTAGCACACAGTAAACAAATGCTCTCCACGTAAAGTCTTTAAATTTCTTTATATTATATAAATTTATACTTTTTTAAAAATAAAATAACTGTTTCATCAACAATTAGATGCATACCACAGGATTCTCAAATATCTGCCAGAGGTCATTGTTGTAGTGGGAGGTATTATAATTGGCTGTAGAAAGAAGTCTTCCAAACTCATGTCTGTTGGTAATGTACATGAAAACACCCTATACCAAGCAGAGAAAGCATCATTAGCAAAACTGTCCATCTTAGCAAAGTTTTAAAAAGGTCTGTTCATGATTGTGCTTTTATAATCACATTTGTATACATATATTATAAAGGTGCTGTTAATTTAGCATCTTAATTTTCAAATGGTTGACTCAAATCACTGACTACTCTTCATAACTTGTTGTTTACAAGCATTTGCCTGCATTTATTTTCTAAACACAGTAAACCAAAATATATATTGTTGAGAACATATGTAGAGTTATAGAAAGGAAGAAGCAGAGGAGCGATTGGTTGATTTGTTTTCCAGAAAATCTAAGCAGACACACCTGAAAGCATCTGATCTCAAACTGAAAATGCTCACACACAAGAAAACCAACATCTAGGCTTTAGCTCCAAATTCAAAACTGAAAGAATAAGCTAACAATCAAAGGGTCCACGAAAGTCAGAACAAGAAACTTATTTCAGAGTATTCACTACATGATCCGTCTGGTGAATTGGCCTGAAATAAAAAGATATTGGCAAATATAGCACACAAGAATATCCAGATCAGCATCCAAAACAGCTGAGCACTCTGAAGTCCGTCCATGTAATTATGTGCAAGATATCAAGTGTGGTAAGATACAGCTTTATTATCAAGCCATTAACAGAAGGTATTAACAGAACTTTCTTGATTAGAAGTAGTAGGAGAAAATAGTCTTTTTTAAAAGAAACTTAGGTTCTATGGGATTTCTTTAGTTTAAGGTTTTTCAGACTAAAACTTTATTTCTGAAATGTTTGTGACTTTTGGATTTGTAGCAGATGAAGACATTACCATTTGGGTACTTTGGTACTTCTGTCTATGTTTTTGTCTGAAAAAGAGTTAAACTGTTAGAAAGATAATGATTATGTTAAACATGCCCAGTTCTGGGCGCTTACCAAATCATAAAATATCTGCAGCAGGGAGAATAAGGAGGGCCTGGGTCAAAAGAAACAGCTTAAAGTGACAATGTGGTCACTGAGGGGGCCTGGCAGACCTTCCAGTGACTTGAGCTTTACTCCTCCCTAGGACTGCTCCATCCATTTTAGCTACAGAAGCACAGTGTCAGCACACCTTGACCCTAAAAGCACTGAGAAACCCCCCTGAGGAAACAATGAGCCTCTCTGAGATGCTTTGAGCTGGGCATGAAAAACCTGCCCCTGGCAAAAACCTGAACCTTAGAAGACTGAAGAGAAAGCTAAGAGCAGTACTTCATCAGAGGAAGCGGACAGAGGAGAAGTATCTTCCTGTGGTAGAATGATACTGCATGAAATAATAAAAAAAAATAAAGCAACACCTTTGGGGCTCTGAGCATATGGAATGTTTCCGAAGAAGGGGAGTCTTTTTCCCTTTGTAAAGTCTAAAATGAAGGAGAATCATCACATCAGTTTTCTGACACAATCTTTCTCTTTTTCTGACTACTTTTAGGTTTCCACAGTTACATCAGGGAAATAGCAGCCCTTGATCAAAAGCTGGTATGCCTTTACAGATAACATGCATGTCCAAGCAAAGCTCTTCATACACACGTCAAAGCTGTTTCCACCAGCCCCTTCTTATCTGCTGCAATACAAAAACAAGCACGTATAAACCCTCCTACAGCCCAGACTGAGAAAGAGGAAAAGAAGAAGCAATTTTCTGATGAGCCAGTCAGATTAGTTTAATGAGCACATGGAAAGCACAGGTTTGCAGGAACTGATGCTGAGGAGGTTTGAACACAACAGGACTGGGTGGGGATGTTCTGAAGAATCAGTACAAACAGGAGATCATGCCTTGTTATGAGGGTATAAAAAAATTAATACTTGCCAACTTTTCTTGTTCAATTCAGCAAAAATATTTTTCAATGCTATAGTGTCTGGAAATAGGTCTGGTTTAGGTCTTATTTGCCTCTGTGCTGAAACTAGTGTAAATATCAGTAGAAATATGGATTTACAGATTCATAACTTTACAGTACAAATAAGTTCTCTCATTACTTCCAGATTAATGCAAGTAACAAATATCTGATATAGTTTTAATCTATCTGGACAAATTAATGAGTAATTCATGCTCTCTAAGAAGATTCCTGCCATTTCTTAAATCACCTAGGCTTTTTTATATAACGCTGCCCATCATTAGTTTAAATATATATCTACTTAATAGAAAACTGCAAAATACTCAAACTTAGTCTGCTAGAAGCATCACACTGTATAAAAATGTGCATGACAGAGATGTTCCAAATGCACTGGTAAGTTTTAAGTCACACACAGCAGAGAAGTTGAGACCTCTTTCATCTGTTGAGGTTGTGCCAAGAAAGGTATTTCAACCTCAAGAGAAATTTTCAGGGAATTTAACTTGAAACCACCATGCAGTCAGTGCATCAGTGCACTCGCCTTGAAAAAACCTCTGTTCTCAACAATTTAAAGAAATACACCTAAAGGGTTTTATCACACAAAAATTGGCCAGTACTTTGAATTAGAAGTAAAACATAATATCCAAGATCAATTAAGTAAAGCAGTCTATAAGTACAGCAGGACATAAAGAAATGTATTTGAAAGCAAGCTATTTTAGATACACCTTACCATTTCCCTGGCATTCCTGCAGAGAGCCATATCAGGATCCAACTTATCACGCATGAAGTAGTTCTTTTCTTTCATCTCAGATCTGAGAGTTTGTCCCTTAATTAAGTATATATTAGCCATATAAGGGATATTCCATACTCCTCTGTTGAAAATAAAAAAAAGCACAACTCAAAAACAGTTTGAAGCTATGAAAAATAATTTGTTGCTTATTCCATTAAATCAGCATCTCTGTATTTGCTGACAAGACTAAGCAAGTTGCAAGGAGAAACAGCTGAAAGGCTCCCAAGACACTTGGAAAAACTACATCTGGACATCTCCAACGTAGGCATAGGCAGTAATTCAATTTTTATGAAATACTGTTATAAAAATACAGCAAGGTCAAATTCTCTATAGAGTTCTAACTACACATGTACTTCATGTTTCCATAGTTAAGGCAATCAGTCAAACTCTCTTATAATATTATTCTACACTACCAGATGGAGAAAGTAACTCCAAAACAGATTTCTAAATGAGTTTAAAGACTTCACTGAGACTTCACACAGCTGGTCTGACCTCCTCACACAAATACCCAGGGACCACAGCAGGCCATGTATTTATGTGAGTTGGGCCAATATCAACACAAAAGCATTGCTTTCAAAACACTCCCTCTGCAGATTTTCCCTCTCTCAGTGCCACAAGCACATCTTTTAGCACAGAAAGACTGAAAACAGGCCAGTCCTATTCAAGCAGTCTGTTTCAGACCTTTTTGTTTTTCCAGGGCAAAGAAAAGGCATCACCATATGGAACAACCAAGCTTAGAACAACTAATATTACATTCATTTAGGGGAGGGATAAACCCAAGAGTTTATCCTTGATAAAAGTATTGCTGAAGAGCTCCTTAAGATACACCTGACATATGAAAGAAACACACAGAGAAATTACAGCTGTTCCATTGATTCAGCATTTGATCCAAAGAGATGATACAGTCATTGGATGAATACAACAGCCACTCCTTTTGGCTGAGGTTCCTGGGATATAGAGTTTTGAGTTTGCTATTTGTTTGTCCTGCCTTTTTCTGTACTGTACACTGCTAGAGCAAGCAGACACCATCAGACAGGTAACCACTAATGACTGTGTCCTGTACTAACACTAGCTCATCACGTTAAACACGGCTTTTTTTCCTAGCTGTGAATGGGAAAAAACAATGAAATAGAAAATACAAAACATTAGAACTAACCCAAGCTCTCCAGGAATAATACCATATTCTTATATTTGCATGGAATACGCTGCTAATAACCATACTGGGTGCCTTGACTTTAACTATTAGCTTACAGTTACTTACACTCTGTTCCCTTGGACAATATCCACATAATCTTCTGATCGAGCATAATAACCATCTGGGCTCAAAGCACCCCAGAAATTGGACCAAAGCTTCCCATGGCGAGTTACCAGCGGAGCAATTATCTTCCTGTGAAGTGACACATTGAATAAAAATATATGAAACTGAAGCATTTGAAATTCACATCAGGAACTGCTGTCTGACAGGAACAAAATGCATTGTGAATTGTTGGCCTCCAAGCCCGTTATGAATTATGGCAATGAAATACCACAAGCAAACAAAGAGGATTTAACTCTGCAAAAACAAATGAGATCTTATTTTCTCTGGACAGACCCCAGAGAATCCTTTCAATTTAGAGGAAATTCTACAAAATAAGAGATTTGCTATACCTGTTCTGTTCTATCAGTATTCTTAAAGTTTTTGGGTTTGTCAGCACAACATCTGCATCTATGCTTAAGTAATATTCACATGTTTTATCCTGGCGACAAAGGTCCCTAAAAAAACAAAAAGGAATTATTAACTCACACATGTTCAGAAAAAATTCATGAACAACAAAACAAACAAAATGATTTAAAAAAAAAACCCAAACCACAAGTACTCAAGTGATTCATTGCATTTGATTTCCTCTGCAGCACAGTATCGTAAAGACAGAAAGAAAGGTGTCTTTAGATTACATGATTAACTAAAACGTTAAAATACATGGATCACATGCCTTATATTCTTCTTTTAATAACCTAAGCGGCCTCTAGACTTTACCAAGTCCAGTTATACCTTCTATACAGTGTCCTAATGGAAAATGGGGCAGGGGGAAAATGCCACCAATTTATACAGCTGCATATCAGTACAATCACTTAATAGTGAAGTATGACCTTATTTAGTAAGCTCCTCTAGCAAGTAACTGCACGAGGCTGTAATGCCGTCTTTGCAAAAAGATTCCATAGATGAAATCTGCTGCTCTGAATAGTAACTGAAACCTTATGGAGAGTGTAGGACAAAAACTATAAATATATATTTAAAGACCTTTTTTTTTGTTTTTTTGACCTACAAGAACAACACAGATGGTAAAGAGAAATATAAAGCAATTGCAAAGGCAGTGAATTTATACTGGAGAAAGTAACTGAATGTGTCCATATAATCTTTCTATCAGTTGTGATTTCAGTCTCAGAAGAATAAATTATTTGCACAAATTCCCATGCTTCCAAGAGAGAGACAAAGAAAACACTTTCTACTGTAAATACGAAAGATACACAGACTTTGTATGTTTCTGGCAGGGTGCACTTGCTGGGCCAAAACTTGGTACAGTGAATTCAGCTTTCCTATGACATCACTACACTAGGAGATTATAGCAAACCAAATACACATTTAGTGAAAGTGGAACAACTTCCTCAAGTTAATATTACAGCAATAGCTCCCTATCATGCAGGTGGTATTACTGAATTTGTCTCTTTTCCCTATTTTAATTCCAATGTAACAGCTTGAAACATCATGTTACTTTCTTGTTTTAAAATGCCTATAAACAGTGCTTTAGTTTAAGCTCCACTTGATGTGATTGACTGTGACTGTTTGATGCAAAGGCAAAGATCTGTCACTTCAGAAGATCTGATAAAGGGTGGATGTGACAGGTTACATATAAGTCAAGGAAAGGGCTGGCATGGCTTCCTGCCTGCTCTTCTTCCATCCCCCTCCAAACCTAGCACTAATTCTTCCATCAGGATTACTACTAATCAACACCTTTTGAGTCTTTTTGTTCATCTGCTCAAAGGACTCAAACATATGACTTTGTTGGAATCAGAGTAGAAAGTAGAGCTTTTTATATTAGAGCAATCCTTCCTTTCAACATAAACTTTCATTAAAATGTGCACATTCCCACTTAAAAGCTGAGATAAACTACATTTTTTATAAAGTTTTGGAAAATTCCTACCCAGTTCTGTTACTAATATTTTTGAGGGAAGAACAAAAAAGAACAAACTCTGGTTTCTGTTTTCAAACAGAAACCCTGAAGTCTGTAAATACTGGGATAAAAATATTATGGAAAATACACTTTTTATAAATAAAACCTCAGAAGTGAATGAGATAAATATTTCCTGACTTTCTGTTATTACTTGAATACATTTAATTGCTTTTTATGTTTTCTGTCATAACAAATTCTGTAACAGCTGGCTGAAATCCCATCTGCAACCAAGGCAAATCCACAGATGATCTTTTCTTAAAGAAAAAAAAAATCTGTAAGAACTCATACCTTATAGACAAAGGCTAAAAAAAAAAAACAAAATAGAAATGCCACTTAAGTGTTTCAAGTGATGTAAATGCAGAGAAAAATATTCAGACAACATGCACCTAAAACTTCCTTCTCTGTATTCTACTTAGTTTTTCTTCATTTTTATCTTGATTCAGCCCACAACAAGGAAAGCTGTGCACTCCTATTTCCCAGTATTGTTGAATTCGAAAAAGTTTTGCAGACGTCACAATTTAGGATCCTTTCCAACACCTATTCAACTTTCACAAGCACAGGAGAGGGCTTTCCATGCCAGGAAGTAGTAAGAAATTAAATGCTTCAATTATTCTTTATTATGTGAATTAGAAAAGTAGACCAAGGTTTGCTTCATGGCTATGGGTAAAATTGAATAAATGTTATTTTCTCACATTTATACTGACATGAGTGTGTCATTTACTGAGAATCTCATTGTGATTTATCACCACTTTGTACTGAGCCACAAGCAAGAGGCAAGGAGAAAACTGATTACACTGCATTATATACTCCAAAGTATTCTGCTGAAAACAAACTATACCTTCAATGATTAACTTCCCCCTCTTTATATTAATTGAACTCTGTTAGGCTTCTTCAACTAAATAGACTCTGTGTGAAATGTGCAAGTGAGAAGATCAAATGAATTCTAAATCTACTGGAAACTAACAGAGAGACACTAAGAGCAGATTTGAAAAAGGAGAGAAAGCAAGTATTTGAGGCACATAGTTCTGTTCTGTCAATAATGCAGATAGAGGCAAGAGAAAATGAATCAGAACACCGAATATATCAAACTCTAAATCAGAACAATAAGTAAGTTTGAAGAAACACTCTTTTCAAGTTATTCCCATTGCAGTGGTAGTGAGAGATAAATGAGATGATGATGACCAAAGCCAGATGAAGGGCTGAAAGCAAACAATCTTTTATAGTAACTGCCTGCACCTTGAACATCCCAGATTTCCACGCCAGACTTTTCAAAGAAATGCAAAATGTGTTTGTTCCAGTGAAGTCAGTGATGTTCATAAGGGCAGCCAAGCCCACCAGGTGTGCAAAGCAAGCAGCAGATTAACTGAATCTGCTTCAGACAAGCTGAAATGAGCCATTGAATTACATCTACATTGTTTGTACATCTACTACTAAGGTTCATACTTTTTGGATGAATCAGTGTTTTGCCATGGTCTCATTCCACACACACTGTGCTTCAGCTTTTCCCTGCGTATCTCTTTAGGACAGAATCTTTATCAAAGGGGCCTTTCAGAACAGGTACAACATGAGTCAAATTACATCCATACCATGGATAATACATTGCACATATGATTATCTCCTTGCCTTTCAAACAGGATTTGAAATGACTTTGTGGAAATATATATGCAAATTACTAGGTTTTTTTCCAGAGACCAAGCAAGGACCGTATATCAGAAGCTCTGTCACATTTTAAGTCAGTAGGTTCTATCAGAAGACGACAGGTTTCAAGGTCTTTGGGTGAGATTTAGTAACAGTATAGATACTGATTACACTGAAGGTTCTGCCTTATGTTGTCTACATAACAACAAAGAAAAAGCATCTCCAGAAACTCCACTTCAGTCACACATAATATACACTACAGAAAGTTTGCCAACATGGTACATCTGCTTTAGAGAGTATCAGAAACAAAGAAAGAATGATATATACATATGAATGGGTGCTTAAACTAACACAGGACATCTGCAGCATTTCCTAGAAAGGCGAGGGGAGAGGCTTGGACCTCAGCCAGAGACCAGTTTTCCAGTGGCTTCAGCAAAACAAAGTCCCATTCAGACAAATTTCCAAGAACACCACAGAGACTCAAGACCTCCATTCTTTCAGCTGAGGCTATGAACAGCCTATGCTCTTAACCTCTGAACAGAAAATGGCCTTTTGAAATTAACTTCTCTGCTCTGACACTCAGGGAAGATTTGGTAGAAGAGTGAGTGAAAAAAATATCATGGAATGAAGCCTGCTCAAGGGCCAAGCAAGGTGGTCCTGATGGTGGGATCCTGAGCTGAGAAACTCCATCACATGACTGATGTACTGGGAGAGCCACAAGCCACTCTGTGGGAGGAGCCAGTGCTGCAGCCACTAAAGAGACCCTTAGGTCTGACACGGGATACACACTCCAAGGTTCAACTCTAGGCACGGAAAGTGCCAGGTTTAAAAAGTAAAGTTTTGGATACTCTAGGAGGAACAAAAGAAAAAAGCAAGACCAAGCATAAGATAAAGCCAGTTGCCTTTGCAAGAACTCCTGCTAGAGCGCTTCTAAAAGATATTCCTGCCTCTTTGAGCCACAGGAAGAAAAATAATTCAGTCACCTGTACATCCAGGTCAAGCTTTAACCATATGATTACTTAAACATAATGTCACTTAAGAAAAAAAGAAAAAACAGGGGGCACTAGGACAACAAAAGTGCAATTGTTAAAAGCACATCCAGTTTGAAAATGAAAAAAATTCTGCAGTAAGGTAGCTGGAAAATAAAATAAATACTATGCATTGTCTATGCCATCATCACAAGACAAGATGACAGACTACTGAAGTAGCCCAAGCCACAGAGATTTTTTCACAATGATCAGCAGCTTTTTATTTTAGACAGAAAGCATAAAACAGTCAACAATTCATATCTTATGTCTAGATCTTTTCTACCACAAAAGCTCCCATTTTCACAGCTGAAGACGTAACTGTTAAAGATGCAAAATAATATACATGCAAGATGAAAAAATGTGAGTGCATGCATCAATATAACTGATTTATAAATTAGAACCTACATTCCCATGTTTCGGGCTTCTGCTTGACTCAGGTTTTCTTCAGGTCCAACAATTTTAATATTTCTGATAACGTTCTTGGCTTTTTCCCAGAATTTCTTGATGTGCTTTTCATGGTAAACCTCCTGTAATCATGTTAACATTTTTTATAGCAGATGTAAAGCAGAAATTACTATGAATCATAAACACAGTGTCCAAGAACACACTGTATTCTGTCCTCAAGAAACAGATGCCAAACAGTGTTTCAAGATATTCCAGTATATCTGTCATTAAAATGAACCTCCTCTGTCCAAAACTTAGGAAAATAATCCAACACGTCAGCAATGTTAATTAAAGTTGTACAACGATGCAAGATCCACAACTATCTATGCATTATTTTTCAGGATATTTACGTTACAGTCTTTAAAACCCATCCTACAACCTCAGTGGCACTCAGGAGTTTTTTATGCCACTCCAGAATCACTTTAGAGAGGGAGCTGCACCTGTACCAAATTGTGCAGGCACAGCCATTGTTTCTTTAAAATGCAGTCACACTGATTGTTCCTTTGATTTCTATTTACCCTCCCTCTATTTAAGAGTTCTCAGCTGCATGCAATATTTCCAAACCAGAGCCCTCACTGTAGTTTTTGCCTATTATGGCTAACATTAGAACAATTGAAATATTGGGTAGGGGTTTTCCCCCTCTATAATAAAAAGCTGCTCAGTCTTTATATTCCATTTCAAATACCATAAAACTTTTGGCTGAAGCTACAAAACCTACATAGCCTACAATTTCCATGTGCACATCACATATATACCTTCAAAATCCCCTTACAAAATGACAATGAAGACTTTAGAGATAAGCTCTACTTCTACTCCTTATCCCCTTGTGCTAACAATATCCACAGAAACACATACATACTAAAATAAGAGTACAATTAAATTTTACTCCCATTTCTCTTCCAGCCCCTTTTTTTCCAAAATAATTGCACACATTTGACACCTCACTCTCTAGAATCACAGGATGGTTTGGGTTGGAAGAGTCCTTAAGGACCATCTCATTCCAACCCTCCTGCTACAGGCAGGGACAGCTTCCATTAGACCAGGCTGCTCAAAACAGCAATACTGACTGAAGTCACTGGGGAAGTACCAGCAATGCCAGATCATTAGGTAATTAGCAGAGCGTATTTAAAAGCAACTTATCTGCAGTGCCAGTCAAAATATATCTGAACACAGCAAACCTTCCATGGGACCCAGCAGGAGTGCCAACAGA
Source organism: Oreocharis arfaki (assembly GCA_013398015.1). Lineage (NCBI taxonomy): Eukaryota > Metazoa > Chordata > Aves > Passeriformes > Paramythiidae > Oreocharis > Oreocharis arfaki. Next base: position 14,621 of record VZRR01014012.1, on the reverse strand, counting down.
AACACGAATGCACTGAGGTATCAGCAAGATGAAAAGCACATCCCATGTCAACTATCAGGGGACAGTTTTTAATAACATGGTATCACTGTTGGTCAGCCCTGACGTGGTCAGCAGCTGGCCCAGAGGGTCAGTGTGGGCTCCTTCCAACCTGACCTGTCCTATTCTTGGTTTAGTTTATTGTTTCATGTCAGTCAGCACTTCCTTCAGAAGCATACACTTCAAAATACATTTTTTCATTAGTAAAACAATCTAAGTTGTTCTTTTAAATAGACTTCAGTAAGCCCTGACACAATTTCATTTAATTTTTCCAGCTCTGCATACTAAACTCTGAAGGATTATCTATTCCTATGCATTTTAACTGTGTTCTTATATCAAATCCATATACTCCACACTTTGATTCATTGCATAATTTCCAAAATTGAAGCTTTGCACAATGATAAAGCCATACTTACGTTATTATGAACGAAGATACTGAGTGCCTCTCGTGGGTAGTCCAGAGTCAACAGTCTGTCTAAAAATTTAGTTAGGAAAGGAGTGGGTTGTTCAATGAAAACACCAATTTTTACTCTTGGATATTCCTAAAAAAAATGATATTTTGACACAACCAATAAGACTTGCCTCTTTTCTAAGATTAGTTACAGTAAAGAGCAACTAATGTCATGTACTAAACTTAGTCCACAGAGCTTTCAAACAATCAAAACCAGTGTGCCCAGAAGTGCTATACACCCAGCTTATTTGCACTGGCTTCACAAGATAAGCAAAGATAATGGATTTAATATTGATATGAAACTCTTTGAATTTAATAACAGAGACTGGAAGTAGAAAATAATGTACTATGGTTTTTAAAATTCTTACTATAAAAAACACTAAAACAGCAAAAGAATCATTTAAGAAAATACACCTAGAATAGAATGGGAAATTATTTTTTTTTTAAAACAAGGTACATACATAGATTACACTTACAAGAATATACAGGGGAGATCAGTTTTTTAAAAACAGTTAAAGAATAAATACCAGAAAGTATTTTATTAATCTGTACTTAAAGCCAAAGACTGCATTACCCTTCTATAAATGTATATGCTCTCTTTCTCCCCATTTGTTTTAACTGGGCTCTGCATTACTTCCCTACTCAATTATTTTAGAAAGACCCTTGATAAACAGAGTTTCTCTCCTTACATCCAAGAATACTGAACTTTTATGGACTTTCTTTTCAAGAATATTGAACTTTTATGGACCTTATTTTAATGTAAATTCACATCTTTTGATGGTATTTGGCTGCTTTGTAAGTGCTTGATAGAGATCATGAGATCCTGACCACTAAAAGAAACACAGACAGCACTTTTTTGTAGTCCTAATGTGTATTATTGCACCATGCAAGAGAAAGAAATCTGACCTTCAAAGGCCTCAACTCCCACACAAAGAAATACACTGAATAAAAATTATTTCCATCTCTAAACCAGACAATTACTATAAAAATCTAATCCATTACAAGGCTCGGAGAGAAACCTTATACGAGTGTAAAAGGCTGCCAGTTAGCTTTTTAAGCAGGCCAACACCCACTTGAAAAGTGTCTGGATAAACCATCAACACATGCTGAGGTTTCACAGTGTCACCGTCTACATCAGAACCCAGAAACATCCTGGCAAATGCCCCAGCGCAGGAACATCCAGTGTTTACCCTGACCACCTCCTATCCACACCTGCATCTGCAAACCTCCTAAGTGTTGGCAGGAAAGTACAGCCACACAGAGACCCCAATAATTCCAAAACAACGGATGAAGAGTGCACTGATGTGTCCCGAACACAGCACCCGTGACACACTCTGGCAGCCACTGCCCTGAGGCTGTCACAGGAGCTGCTCTCACTGATATCTAGGGAAAAGGAAAGCAGCACGGGCTAAGATGAGCACACACGTGTGCTACCAGTGCTAGAACTGCTGCAGTAACTGCATTTTGTACATTTTTCTAATTCTGAGTCATTCTCCCCTTATTCTCCAGGGGAAAGAGAAAGAGGTTCAGGCGGGATGTGCAAAGGCTGCAGGGACAACGAGGAATTACTGACACCGCTTTAGTACACTGAAATGCGAACCGCTTGGGTCTACACTGAAATCTTTGTGCAGATTTGTGAATCAAAGCAAAATGGTGTTTAAAAAATTAGGAATAAAAATTCCTGTAAACTGCATCTCCTCAAAGTACAGAGTTCATCAGCCTAGACCCTGGTTTACCACAAAGAGTTGTCACTGCATAATCTTAATCTAGGTCACAATGAGCACCGCGAGTATATGAAATCAGAAACTGCCTGTCAGCAAAACCACTTCGGGAATACCCAGTGTGCACCCAGAGGTTACATCTTCTCTGACAGATTTTCTCCTTTTCAGTGAGGTCATGTATTTGACTTTCAAAGTTTACTTTTTAATAAACAGTAGTTGAACGTATGACAAGTTTTGGAAAAAATACAGGACAATGTCTCAGTACAATTACACAGAGCAGAGTCCAGGATCCCCTGCCACAAGAGTTGCCAGTAAATGAGAAAATGAGATAGGTCATCCTTTTCAGCCACACTGGAAAGTCTCCACACCAGTAACAAGCTTTAGGATTTAAAAGCAGTTCTAGGGAGATTAAACAGGGCAACAAACTTAATTTTAGTTTCAGGAAAAAAAAAAAAACAACCAAAACAAAAAACCCTTGAGAAATTCACAAAAATTTGCACTTATTGAGTCCAGTTACACTCCAACTTATTTTCCATTCTGCTGCTTCTACCTGAACAGGCAGCTAATTTGGGGGTGGCACAGGCTGCTGACATTTCCAGAAGAGAGCAGTTACTGAGTTTTTCCACACCTCAGCCACGACTGCAGTCCAGGAGATCCTGTTTCTGTCAAGAAGATAAGGACTGAGAAAAAGACCCTGCATATGTACCTCTCAGCTCCTCTGCAGGCAACCCCAAAAAACAAGCAGAATGCTCAGAAGATACGAGTGTGTAAGTGCAGGCAGTTAAATAAAACAATATGGAGAAAATTATTAGAGGCACAGAGCGGGTACCGCTCTTCTCACTGAAAATTTCTCGTTAAGTAGCAAGCAGACAGGCCTGAACAGAGAGCACGTTCAGAAAATGAAATACTGCTGGGACTTTAAAATGCCTGAAGTAAACACTTCCACTAGGGCCAAGGAAAAGCCTTGTTATTTCTGCTGGCAGAGTGAGTGAGGCATGAACTCCAAAGAATGCTCTACAGTAAAGAAAACATATTCCAAGTAGATGTACATACACTACAGGAACCTATCCAGTAAATAACTGCATCCCTCTTACTGGCTTTAAGATTTAACTGCTCCAAAACCATGTCTTAATTACCAACACCATTGGGAAAAAAAAAACTCTGACAATATCTTTATGTCAGGTAAACTATGATGGGAGTGCAAACATTATCTAATTATACAACCAATCGAATGTTTATCTTAAAAGCAAAAATAAAAATTAAAAATATAGAAAGAATCTGGAAGTCATTAATTCCAGCAATAACTTTTTGAGTTTAAATTTCAGTCCATTAGCTACTTATTGCCCAGAAAATCTTTCACTTTTTCCTTTCATTTCAAAGATAAAAAGCCACTGTTGCCTTCATGCTATCCTCAACATGACCTTCTAAGACCTGTTCGCATTCAAATCTTCAATACAGAACAGAAATGAAACAGCTGCTAGAAAGAGCCTGTTAGGAATAATCAAAATTTACTTTTTCATCCAAGTCTTACAATTCTACATGGTAGAGCTCAGTATTTACTCTGCCTCAAATTTATTGTGTACAAGCTGAAATATTTATAGAGACATGAAAGACATCCTGCCTGGAGTGAAAGAGCCGAAGCTGCCAAGTACTGGGTATATACACAGGCCATGTGTATGTGTGTGTTTGTCCTACAAGAATTCTGAAAACTGTACTGAAATCCAGTCTCAATTACATCAGATTTTTTTCTACAAAAATGCATTTGCTTATATAGTACAAACATCTGTATTGTCCTTTAAAAGGTGAAGCAGTTTTGTTTAATCTCAGAAAACAGTAGTTGTAACCATGTTAGTGAACTACCAAACTCTATAACAAACGTTGTTCAAATGATGCACATTGAGTGTTTTTTAAGTCTGCTGCTAAAAATCTGAAATATCGGAACAGTTTTTCTACCTCTCTCAAAATTCTAATTATTCTCTCGAACATTGCACGATTCATAAATTGGTCATTCACCCTCACTGAACAGAGGTGAAGATCTGGAGGGTGTTTGGGGATGGCATCATCTTCAGTAATACTGTGAAAACCTATATTAAAATACATGTATAAAAATATTCCTGAAAGCAGTAAAACAATATTGCATAAGGAAGCCACCTGGCCTCAGAAATCACTAAACACCTATCAACTGTACCCAAAAGGGCTTTGCTCCAAGGAAAGAGTACTCTTACCTTCACTGCTGACAGGTCTAGTAAGTCTAAGTCACAAATACTGCAGCCAGTTTCCCGTGTCCAAGCATTAGGAATATAGTTTCCCAAGTAATTCAGGTGAATCTGGTAAATAAATGAACAATTCAAATGAATGACAGATGCATGCAAAAGATGATCTGTACCTTTCAAACAATGCAGGCTTATTCATTTAATCACTTGTAACTAAAGGCAACTGACAAGAAACAGACATACAAAATCAACAGGTAAAAAAATTCTTTTTCGTTTACAAAACAGATTATATATGTACCATAAAGTCTACAAAAATGAGTATTTCATAAAAATGACAAGCACTTGAGGTGAAAAATAAAAGCATTGTGTGTCTGAATGTGAAAATAATTTGGTATCCATTTCAAAAAGCGTATCTAACCAGAGCAATTTACTAATCTGAAAATCAGAGAGATTAAAAATGAAACAGAAGTATCTTATAAACAAAAAACTTAATTGTTAAGAGTTAATTCTGGGAATTATTTTCATGCTGGTTTATTGACTAACTGCTGAAAACCTTTTCCAACCCTGGCATACTGTCATCCTCTTGATTTGATTCTGTGTTTAGAACAGAAGAATTTAACCAGACTGACAAAGTGATGCATAGCAAGAGTTTTCTTTGTTTTTAAAAGATCACTACAGGCAGAGGTTGAGTTTTTCTAACACAGCATAACACATGGATTAGTAGAAGAAGTTCCATCCTGAGCTGTTTGCCCAAATGTAAAACACAGAACCTTTCTTTTCATTGGCAAAATGTCAGCAAAGCCAGAGATGACAGAATTTGAGGATTTAATTGAGGCAAAAATAGCAATATGGAAGGAATTCGTCATATATTTCACCTCTACTGAGTATTTATAAGCCAAACAGATAAAATCATCATTATATTCACCAATACCAAAATCAAAATATGAGTGCAAAAACGAAGTAGCAGCATTCCCTGGGATATTCATCAAACTCTAATTAGTTCTTCTGAAAGGCATTTTTCTGAAAATAAGAAGCTATAGCAAGGAACATTTATTCAAGAAAAATTAGAAAGTAGTCATGCCCAATCCTTCAGCCAACAGACACTACTATAAAAGATGCACCTTTACACTTCTTTGGCACAGAACAAAAAGATGCAGCTGCCATATTACCAAAACACAGCCATTTCTCTCAGAGAAACTGTTCAGGGACCTCTGAACCACTGAATCCTTACACATGAACAGAATCTGTCAAAACATCTATTTCACAGGGCATACAGTGCCCTACCAGGTGCCCAAAGCTGACAAGCCACGGGCACATCGATGGCAGCGATCAGTGACACTGAAGGCAATGGCACAAGCCAGCCACACGTGGACCTAGACACATACACACACACTTACATAGAAGCTTTTTCCTTTGCCTAAATACAATTTATTTTTTAATCTATGTGTATACACACACCTGGGTCTGAAGTAGGAAGAGATGCTTACTGTTCTGTATCCCAGCCTGTCACTCTTGGTGAGATTATCCTCCCCCCTATTCTTCTGATTGCCATTTAATAACCAGACAGACATTCTTCATTAGCTTCAAGAACAGTTTTGTGTTAGTGAACAATTTAACAAAAGCTTACTTGCTTCTCATACCCCATGCTACAATGAATGTGGGAGCAGAATTAGTTGTTTCAGCAGCAACGTCAAGTTACAATGACAGCAGAGTAACAGGAATTAGAATGGGGGTTTTATCCTCTCAATTACCAACAACATTAAATGGAAATGTGTGTGCTGTTTCATACTCTTCTATCTCTGGTTTTTTGCCTCCAATAATGTTATGGTTTTACATGGAAAATAAACTAAACTGTCACTCACTTTAGTTGGACCATTTCCATGAATGGTGACTGGTAGGGTGTCATACACTGAATTCCTTGCTCTTACTTTTCCTTCCTCAAATTTCAAAAGGACTTCATCTGCAAATCAACAAAGCAGTACAGTAAGTTCATAAATAAAAGCTAAAATTTCAGAGTTCTTTAAGTCCTCGCTGGTACAGTATACCTTGCTATTGCAATCATTGTCAGTATTATTTATAAAGTTTTTTCATTTTTTTAAAACTAGATCTTTAATTCCAAGCTCCTTATGATAAATAAGGTGACATCAAACTTCATAGTTTCTCATCAGCAGCTTCAGTATTGGAATAAAATCTGCTTTAAAAATAATTCTAATTTAGTGCAAATGCTATTTATAGAGAAATCATAGTTACTTCAGACATGATCTGACTACAAAAATTTATTCTGTAATTGGAGGCCAAATGTAAGAAAGGAAATTTGCACAGATGCATTTTTCCATTTAAATTCATGACAGTTAAATAAAGGAAATTCTACATTATTCCACACTCTACTTCATTATGTATAGCCATTTGCTTGAGAATATCTAAAATGCAATTTTAATTACTAATCTTACTCTTGTAATTCAGTTTTTGAAAGGCAGACAAAAATGATCCTTAACTCTGTATTTACTGCCAACTTCATTTATTTAGAACCGTTTCTCCTATTTTAAATCAAATATTTTTTCAATGAGAGAATTCAATTAATAATCAACCCAAAAGACCTGTAACTAATCTGGTGATCAGGTTTACCCATCCAAATATTTCCTTAAAATAAGCATATGTTTAAGGAACTACATTCACGGTTAAGCAAAAAAAAGTGTGAATAACAATTAATCGAACACACAATGTGCAAATCATACACTTACCAACAGCTCCATTCAGGGTCTGGAAAATTGTACATTTGTGGTCCAAAGTAATGTTAATGCGCTCCTGAAATCAAAGCAGCAAAGATGTTGAGGCGTTCTAAAGCCAATGTTTTTACAGTAACATTGCAGTTATACCACAGTGGCAGCAAGGAATCAGGAAAAATGACTCCACGTGTTCTTTACATTGCGACATTTTTCTGTATTCCCAAGTTGTGCAGTTGTACAGCAATCGGTTTTGCATACGCAGAAACTTTAAACTTGAAGGAGAAAGGTCATAACTCTCCACAGGAACTGCAATTTAGCAGTATAAGCCAAACAAAATTTGTGTCTTAAAAAAAATTAACAAGTCTTGGCCAAGAAACAAAACATACTGTGTTTCAGAATCATAAAAATACAAAAGTCAAATTTAAAGCATGTTCCTAATGTTGTGTTACTAATCCTAGCTAGAGTCTTTCTTTAAATACCATGCTTCATCATTTTTAAAATGTTGATTCAAGCATGGAACGTTTAAAACACGCTTAGGAAACCCCACACAGATGACATCCTTTGTTTTTGGTCTTCCAAGACTTTCTTACGTATTCTATAGCATTGGGCATATCATTACTATACAAAGAATTGGTGGTGATGTACAGTAAGCACCATGGAAGTGTTCTGAACCATGGTGCAGCAGTGCTCTGCACAGACACACAGCTTTGGTCTAGAAGACAATCTATTTAGACAACTAATTATATTACTTCTGACTTGGATGCAGAATCAGCGCTAATATCCCTACACCCTGTCTTTTCAATTGCATACGTGGCACCTGACTTAACTTGCATAAAACCAATTCAGACATTAAAGGCTGGAAGGAATTTCCTATGAGGAGCACCTGAGGTTTGTCTAGTTTAGAGGAGCAGGCTGAGGGGCCACCTATGTGCTCCCTGCAGCTTCCTGAGGAGGGGAACGGGAGAGGGAGGTGCTGAGCTGGCGGGAATGGCTCAAAGCTGCACCAGGGAAGGTTCAGACTGGACTTTAGGAAGTATTTTTTCATCAAGAGGGTGGTCAAACCCTAGATCAGTTCAGAGAGAGGTTGTCAATGCCTCCAAGCCTGCCAAGTGCTTAAAAAGCATTTGGGCAATGACCTTAGCAACACACTTTAGCTTTTGGTCAGTCCCATACTGGTCAGCCAGTTGGACTAGATGATCACCATAGGTCCCTTCCAACAGAAATATTCTATTCTATTTCTGAACCTGTATCCAAGCAGACCTGATTTTCCATTAAGTTATGCCAGAAACAACATGTTTATATCTCAAGAACTTTGCATCTGCCTTAAGCATACAAATTATCAAAGTCTTTCTCAAAATTCTGCTATATCAGCTTCTAAAGTCTTTTCTGCATCAATATATTGTTAACTTCCCTTATCCCTCTTTTTTCAGCATCAGAGACATGCCTCTGACATCTGTCATGCTTTAATGGTGTTAATCAGCAGAAGACTTTGTTAAGTGAGGGCACAGAGAGGTCTTCACCAAAAATTTACGATGCAACTTCACTGAAAATATTTGCACAAAAAGCTGAAGGCAGGATCTGAAATGGCAGCAAGCCAAAACATAAAACACTGGATCAGCAAGTAGTTCAGTGACACCCTGGAAAAATGCCACATTCTCTGGCCGTCAAACTGCCAAGTACATGGGACCCTCATTGAGATGAATGTGTCTGATCATACACCTCAGAGCTGTTATTTCTAACAGTGAAGCACAACCTGCCTGGGTCTGAAGGCAGCCTGAAATAATACATCAATTCATGACCCTTTGGGAGCCTGTTCATCATTCCAGAAGTAAGAACCTCAGGAGAACAAACACAACTGTCAACATGGCACTCCAGTATAAAGAGACAGCATTCCTTTTCTTTTCATCCCCTGGTGTTTTATGAGGAGCAGCATGTTATTTCAAGCAGAAAGAAATAAGACAGCAAGTTACTACCTACCCTTGCCAATGGGTCAACATAGATTTTGGTGTAAAACAGCTGGTCATCATCATTATCCTGCAGATTCCATTGCTGCACAATACGATTTATGTATGGAGCATAACCAATAAATCCTGCAACATCACACACACATAGGTTATTTCCATACAAAGCACTACCCTGCCAATGCTGTCTACCAATCAGGGGCTTCATTCTGAGTGGTGCCAGAAAAGAGAAAGTACAAAATTTATGAAACTTGGCTCAAAATGCACTCTTCCTCCTGAGGTATGTAACAGGTCTGTTTCAAAAAGTTAATAATGAATGGTTATTTTTATAATAATGGTATTTTAATGGAAAAAATAAATCTGATCTGCCTAGGATAGTCCTGAGAACACCAAAGCATGGTATCAGACTATGACTTTTCCCAAGAAGCCCATCTGTGGAAAAAGTTTCATTTTCATCAATCCCTTCTTACACCTGAATCTAATACTGCCAGAAATACGGGAGTTCAACTCAAAACCAACATGCACCAAAATAAAAAAAGATAGGGCAGAGAGGTGAGTGAAAGAAACAGGGACACTCCCAGCTCTGCACATTGAAGGGCACCCCAGAAACTACACACTCAAAAGCTGCTACAGAGCACAGTACCCACACCAGTGTATGCATTAATCAAGTGCAAAATTATTAGCAAAACTAACATTTAAAGGAGGATACCAGAATTAACCCATCGTTGAGATTAACAGGGAGGAGCTCCCACTCCTTTTAGAAGGAGCTGTGTAAGCCATGCTGACAGGCCAGGCAGAGCTGCCAGCACATGCACCCCATGTGCAGAGATGTTCAGGAACCAGGCAGCTGAGCGAGAGAATTCTGTGACCAGGCTAAACTGTGCCTATAAACAGCAGGTGCTGCTTTGCCTGGGCCTGTACACTGCATTGTTTCTGAAGCAATGGGGTCATCCTTGCACAGCATTTTGCTGCCACACACGCTTGCTAGACCCTCACTATATTTAACTGCTTTTTGCAAATTATTGCCAAAGACACACTGCAAATTTGAATGAAAACTATGCTTGAGCACAGAGGAGGAGCTATTCAAGTGGAGAGGGGAGGGGAGGAAGATTACAGCATTTCTGGTCCTCAATTTTATACTTGGGAAATTCAGAAACAGCTCCACACACAACAAGTACCCAGAACAGATAACAGAGGTGGGCCATGTTCGAGTTCAAGTGTTTGAGGATCACACTTGCCTCCTGAGTTCAGGAATCGTTTTCCACTCCGGACAACAGGATACTTGTCAGCCAGCCTTTTGTCCGGCCAAATCAGTCCGTCTGCCGCAAACACCACTTTATGATTAGTTTCCTGAAATTTCTTCAGCAGTTCTTCAGGGCCCCCAGCAAAGATAACATCATAGCTTAAAAGGAAAGAAAATACATCCATTAGGTTAGTTTAAGTTTTATGTTACTGTGTTCAAAAGAAGTCATTGGACTATCCAAATTTAAAAATCAAACAGCCCTTTTATTCTGAAAAATGACTCAACTAAATCATATTTAGCCACCATGTAGAAATCCTATACCCTTCTATGAGAGAAACTTCAATCAATACTATTTATCCAAAGTAGTTTTCCCTTCTGCTTTTTAACCTTCCACATTCTGGACATTCTTTTTTCTTCACATTTTGTCTACCTGAAATTGATTTTCCTATTTCAGTTATTTTGAGTAAAATAAATATTTCTGCCCCTTTAGAAAACTGTTTATGTTTTTAAGAACAACAACTTAAAAAAAAAATCAAACCTTAACAGATGAAACAGTGGACTGAGAGATGACTTCGGTAACTTTCACTGGGAACCTCTAAATCTTGTTCCAAAACAAACACAACAGCACTGACTCTTCTGAAAAGTCTTATCAAGAATTTACCTAGATCTCAATGAAGTCTTGTTGCCCATAAAAAGTATATTGCATCCTGACAATACATAGATTTCTCCTTCAACCTCTTTAACATGCTGAAGACTTTAAAGGCTCAAAGCACCACAATATCTATTTACGAAAAACTTCACCTGCCTTTACAGCTTGATCAGATTTGAACCTCAATTCCTATTGAGGATAAAGGCCTGATGGTGGAGGGCTCATCCTTGGCTGTTACTTGCAGCCAAAGGTCAACAGTGTGCCAAACCAGAACGAAACATGCCTGGGTTTGGCCAAGGTCCTGTAAGAATGGAGCACCCGAAGCCTGGTGGTTTCTTGTGGCTGAACCAAATCTCAATCAATGCCTGGTGGGCACACGGGGTTGGGAACACAACCAACCAAACCAAGCAAACAAACCAATCCCCCCACCATGGGCAGGGACGCCACACACTAGACCAGTCTTCTCAAAGCCCCATGCAGCCTTGCCTGGAACTCAGAATTTGCCAGGGATTGGGCATCCACAATTTCTCTGTGTGACCTGTGCCAATGACTCCCACTCCAATATTCTCTTTATACAGCAAGAGGAATGATACAGTGAGATTGGAATCACATCACAGATCAGTCTCTGGCTGAAGCAGCAAAATATTTTAATGGCAGCATGTCAGCTTTGCAGTTTCCTCATCTGAATGCAGGAATATTCTTACTCTACACACATACCTTAGAAATTAAAAATCACCAGCCCTTATAACACTATAGCTACCAAAAACCAAGGTCTAACCTTAACCAAGACTTTTCTTGCAAAGCCTTTTAGCTGGGCTAACTAGGACAGCAGCACCTCCAGCTGCAACACACAGAACATTTTGCATTGCAATGAATTACCCAGCAATAGTGCCAACAGATCAACCATTACTGACTTAGGGTACTCCTTTGTTACAGTTCTGAAATTAATCAAGATGTCTTTTCTTTAAAGATGATTTCATGAAACTGGCCTAAGAGAACTGAACAACAGCTGGCTTACAAATGTAAAAAAAGATTTCCACCACAAAGCAAAGTATGAACCCTGGAGAGGAAGTGTGTTATGTAGTCTATATAAGTAAGTGGTGTTCTGAAAACACTGTTATGATTTTCTGCAACTTTGGCAGAACGCATGAAAGAAATTGTATATTTTGGACCTTCCCCACTTTCCCAAAAAAATGCCTGTTTCTGCCCAAATTTACAGGAATACACTTCACTCCCTTTTCCATTGAACTTCTGTAGCCTGACTCAATGCCAGACTGAGCCTGTAGAACACACAAGAAACAGGAGACACGTAAGACAGACAAAAAGATCTGTCTGAGGCTTTAACTTAATAGCTTATGGCAGGCTGTGCTTCTCCTCCCTGATCAGGTTAGTGCTGCTGCTGCTATGACTTACAGCTGCAGGAAGGAACCAAACACCCTGGAACATTGCTTCCAAGGACTGTCATTCTGTAAAAGAAAGCCAAAGTTGAGCAACATGCTGGGCCAGCCACAGGCTCTGCTTGTGAAAGGGATATATGCTACTTAACACAGCACAGTTTATAATCCTAAACCCAGCGCTGAGCTGCTAAACTGCAATGGATATTATGCAGCACTATTAATCCAGCATGAACCTTAATTTTTCATTAATGTTCACAGCCCTCTTTTGTCAAGAAGTGACTCACTGTCACCACACCTCTTCCTGGGCAGAACCTCCACCAGCCTTCCACCCCTTGCTGCCAGTGTCCTCATCAGCTGCTTGATGAGGCTCACACTTTTCTCTCCAGACAAAAAGAAAACTTCTGAACACCTGTAAATGCATCATTTGCCTTGCTTACCTGCTATGTCAGATTGCATTCAGCCTATTCAAACCTCATCTCCTGCTGAAAGGGAGGATTCACTTCCAGTCTACATCACTAAGACCATCAAAAAACAGGCCCCAGGACTACTATCCTGGACAGTTTATACTGTTATTAGGGGTGATGCAATAACTTACTTTAAATAGGACTTCAAAATTTGACAGAGAAAAGAGAGAGTGGAAATATCCAGGAAAAAGGAGGCTTCCTTGGCAACCAGGAAAAGCTCAGATACTCTCATTTATTCTTCATAAATCCTTCCAATTAAGTAGAAAGCAAGGAGAGAAAAAAAGAAAAACCAGAACCCAGAAAGTTTCCACAACCTAATCCCATTTCCTGAAGCTCCCAGATGGCAGATGCTTGGGGACTGGAATCCAGCCCTCCCTCCCCCTCTTCTGCAGCAGCAAAGCATCCTGGCTATGCACCCTGCACTCCCAGCAATACAGGAAAACAGCAATGGAGACTCAGGTGCTCTAGAACTGACCATGCAATTTTTGCATCCACAGCTTTAACAGTGAGAACTTGCTGCTATTGGAGCTGCAGGTTAAGAGCTCAAAATACAAGTGAGAGAGTGCCTACTAGTGATTAGCAACATCAGCCACACAGCTATTTTGTCACTTAGACTGTATCCCCACCAAGACCACACTTTAACCATTTTGAGATACATAGAAAATATAATTATCCCTTAGTTTCTCACAAATGTTGAAAAAATACAACAAAACAACAAACTGAGAGGCTTCAAAATTCTCCCACAATACAAAGAGATGGCTGTGGAAGTCACAGCACCAACCAATTTATCCAGTCTATGCTGGCCATTAGCCAGTTCAATCTGAAATGGTCCAAAATAAACCAGTAGTGAGTTTGAGGAAAAACAAACCTAATTTAAATAGTGTTCCATCCACAGGCATTTTGCTATCTACACACAGGCACAAGCTGTCCACAGAAGAAGTTCAAACTATTTCCAAAATTCTGAGCCATATAACAAACTGCTCAAAAAAACCCCAAATCCAACAAAAAACCAAGAAACTAAGTTTGTTAAGTAAACAGTTCCCTAGAAATTACTTGCTTAGTAACAGTAAGCAAACCAGACATTTCCCTTCCCCACCCCCAAGATTAATATTCCAAATGCTTCACAATGAATATAATAAAAAACACTTGAAGAAGAAAGGAAGCTCATGACATTTGTCTTTTCCAAACTCTCTGCTACATTGATTAACGTTTAAACTGCAAACCAGGATTTCTGGAAATGAAAAAGCTCATTAGAATTAAAATATAATGCTGGAATCAGCAAACTGATTTTTTCTCTCCTATCTGGAACCAGTTCCAACAGCTTTAAATAAATATGTACTTGGGATTTCAGACCTCAGGAACTCAGGAGGCTTAAATCCTGTGATTTTTCATGGGAAGAAAGATTATGGCTTCTGCACTTCGACACACATGGTCCTCTGTACTCTCTCAGCCATGCCAGCAGACAGCCTGCCCCTCAGAGAGTAAATTATGATGGAGAAAATTCTGAGCTAGACCCTGGTGCCAATGTGATAATAAATTTGCATATTTTACCACACAGGAAGAAAATAGTTATGAATTAGGATAATAAATTCAGAAACAAAGAAATTCAGTGTAGGTAGAAAGGATTTGGGAAATGTTTGATTCATCTGAGCTTTAGTACAGAACAAAATCTTTCAAATAAACCTTTAAAAGTTTCAGTTCTTGTATGATTAGTAAGACAACACTATGAACAAACACATAATGTATTTACTTTTAGAAAG
>VZRR01014009.1:973237-1000753 GCA_013398015.1 Oreocharis arfaki | reverse complement strand
TGTCTACATTTTTCAAGCAGATTCCTCTTCTCCTTTTTGTTTGTTAGTACTTCCTTTTGCAGCACTGTTTCCTTCCTATCATGCTCCCTTTGTTTCATATGCATGCAGTTCCAAACTACCCCCCTGGCACTGGCCCCTTGGAGTGTTTCTCCCCACACCCTTCCCTAAGTCCTGGTGCTGATGGTTCCCAAGATGTTAATTTTAGGCAAGAATGCCTTCAAAGAGCTCATTGCTAACCTCTCAGACCCTACTAATTTCTGTTCCACTTCAAAACTCCTTGGTTAACAGAAAGTCAGCCAGAGAAGTGAACTCTCTCTTTATCATAGATCTTACCTTTATTCCATGGCTCCCTTGCAAAGGCTAAACAAAACGTTTTGAACAACACTGGTGTTTAAATTATTACTTAATAAATGATCAGATTGAGAGACAGATGTACTTAAAATCTTATGAAGCTCTTTTAAACTGTGTACAGAGTCAGAATTTAGTGTATCAAATCCTCTCGGTTCATGTTTGGAAGTATATTTTGAAATTACGGTAGGAGACAGGATTCTAAAATATGTCCTCCAATAGCTGTCTACAAAGAGAAAAATGAAATGATTTGGTGTTTGGAATTAGAAAAGTAGCTTACATTTTGACTTTGTGTAATTATACAGTGTATTTTCTCTGGTTTTATCATGATAAAAACAAAATTTCAAGAGTGATATTTTCATCATAAAAGTTTTAAGCTTGGAATCACTCTCTTGCTATTTTGTGTTTATTTGTTGGGTTTTTTTTCTTTTTAAATTCATTACAGGCAGCTCTGTTGATGTTGCTCATTCTCCCATTCCTTCAGAGAGCAGTGAGGAGAAATCCCTTAATAGTTGGGAGTTCCGAACTCCCACATCTGAAGAAGAAGCAGCAGCTGTCAAAATTCAAGCTATCTGGAGAGGGACCTATATTAGGAAAATACTGAAAAGCAGAGAACCAGGTGTGTCACTCAAAAATGCCTTTCAAAAATATTTCATACTTCATCTTATTCTAATCTTCACTGTAAAGAGTTTTTTACTAATTAACATCTAGGGGTAAAAGTAGCAGAAACTAATGAAATAGAACTTACAGTTCTATTAAGTACACCAAACCACTCAGTTAGCACATATGATAGTAAAAGTATGTGAAAGATACACCCCCCTTAGATCTGCATAGGTACTAAACCAGAATTTACATTAATATAGATTTAAGTCAGAGCTGTGCTAAATGTTAGGGTTTTTTTCTAGAAATGTAAAGGAAATCATACAAGAACCTAAGCATCATAATGAGTAATCAGTGGAACACACACGGTATCAAAGTCTGATGCTGTCCTCCAAAGCTACTGTACTGATACTATCCTTCATTCTTATGCATATAGATAGAGCAATCTTGCATAGCAGTTCAAGACTTGTAGCAATTTTATTATCTCAGCTGGAATACTGTGCCCAAGTGCAGTGTCCACAGTCCAGGAAGAAAGAAAGATAACAACAGCAAAATTCTGAGTAGAGTTGTAAGGATCAAGATTAAATATAGGCCTTGTACTTACAGGTTGATAGCTTGTAATGTCAGAAAGACTAGATGAAAAAAAGACTTTGCTATAATCTTTAAGAACCCATACAAGAAAAGGAATTTGATAGTAACAGTATTTTCAGGCTGAGATACAAAGATTGTGACTTGAATCATATTCAAGTTAGAAAAAGTGGCATTTATTCTTAAAAGGATAAGGTACTTACTGGAATAAACCAAGATTTGTGTTGGACTGCTAAAAACTTTTAAATCAAACAGTCTAGTCTTCACCTGTATTCCGTGGACAGAAGTAGACACCTTGAGATGACAACACATCCTGTTACCTAAGTTATCCAACATGGGTGGGATGAATTATCCATTGGAGCTGCCCAACTCTTTACCTTTTAGCTACACAGGTAGTTTAGGTAAATCCCTACCCCTTCCTGGTATCTGCACATGAAAGTTGTTGGGAGTTAAGTAGCCTGTTCTCTGAGGACAGAGATTGCCACACATCACTACAACATTTTACAGTGAAAAACCTGTAAATTGGAGAAAATATTGATCACATAATTTTTGCAGTTGTAGGAGTGCTGAAAAGTACAAAGATGATGATGAATGGAATATATGCTGTCAAGGGAGAAAACAGTTTTCAGCTCAGTGAGACTTCTGCAAAACTCCAAATAAATAAGGCAATTTCCTTCTGCAAGTGCCATTTTTCAAAAGGATTTGTGAGGTGTAAATTTAGAACAATAACAAAATTGGATGTCATATTTTCTAACTTTTTCTATTATCTCTAGGTACTAAGGAAAACACTGATGCTGAAAAAACTTTGAAAAACCTATGGACTGTGTTTGAGTTAAATTTTGAACAGTGTGCTGTAACGTTATTAAGGTAATCATGCAATAAATCAAACTACTTTATTGCAGGCAATTGTCATAAACTACTATTTCACAAAATAAACATGGTGAGAGTATTATTAGTGTCAAAATTGCAAAACCCTTATGGAAAGGGATGAAATGTTTTTACTAAATATATGCTATGCTTTATTCTGTGTACCCTACATAAGTAAAATCTAATTTTTAGATATGCTACAGTTTTTTTCCTACAGTTTGAGCTAGAATATTACCTTTTGCCTGTATGTAATTTTTTTAGTATTTGGTAGGCTATTCCATAAGTATAGAGCTGATACTGATTCCTTAGTTAAGCAGTTAACCAGTTGATTTAAAGAAACTTTTTGATTTGTGCTATCTGTTAAGGAGTCGTGGTTGACAATAGAAAGGAGATGGTTATACCATTTAATTGTACCCAGTTTATTATCTCATCAGGGGACTTTACTGTTGCATTTGCTTGAAGGAAAGTAGATGTATTTCTAGGTAGATGCTTTCCCTGATATTTTATTACAGCTTTTGGAAAGACAGCTATTCTAATTTCAGCAGTGTTCATTAAGTCATTTGCAAGCATGACACTCTTTGGGGATCATATATTTCCATTAACTCCTTCAAAAATCTCCCTGCAAATGTTCACACAACTGATCTAGCAGTAAATCAGTTCTTCCAGGGGTGAGAAGTGCAAACTGGCAATAACTACTGCCTGTGGATATAAATCCTCACTCCTTATAACCAGCAATTTGAGCAACATTCACACCAGGTATAATTTCGTATCACTTTTTAGTGTCTCTAATCCCGTAAAACCTGTGTACTTTAAAGGGATCTGGACTTCGCAACCACAGCCGTGTTCCAAATATTAGCCATCCATTTTAGATTTGTAGCATCTCTGCACCAGCAACGATGAGATGCAGTTTTTAGTCTGCCTTCAGACTTTTAAAACTTACGGGTTTCATAGGCATTTTCCTGAGGGATACATTTGAGTGTTAAAATCATGGTAATGTGCTTGTGTTTAATTTTCTTTAGCAGCTGACAGACTTCCATTTAACATAACAATCTAGCACCTTGGACAACAAGTTTTGCTTTTATTCCTTTATTGTTCCAAAAAGTTTTAAAACTAAATAAAGGCATTTTAATTTCCTAATGATTCCACAGCTTTAAGATGACAACTAAGTTATGCTAACTGATATTTATTGAAAAAAAAAAGAGGTAAAGTTTTGTAGAAGCCATAACATTTTGGGATATTAGAAACAGCTATAGTCATGAGTAGACTGATGGATTGAAATACGTGCGTATTTCCGCCATGAGGTCTGGTAGGGCTGATCCCTCCATGATTTTTTTTTTTTTAAATTTAAGAGTGAACAGCTACTAAAGAAACATTAGTAACACGTTTCATGTTGTTTTACGTTCATATATGTATGACTTATGCTGATCATGAAAAACACTACTTTGTACATGAATGTAAAACAACATGAAATATTATGAAAACAACATGAAATATATATATATATATATATGCCTTCCTGATTAAATTTAAGTCTTGTTTTCTGCTTTCCAGAGAAATGTTTAAAAGAAATTGTAATTCAGTTGAAAAGTTTCCTTGTTATGAAGATGAATGGTGTAAGATGTATTTCACTGACTATGCAGTAACATATGCTGATCAACCACCAAATGCGTGGTTTCTGGTTTTCAGGTGAGTTTCACAGAGCCCTGTGCAACTCTTATGGGGAAGTAGTATTGATACACTGTGGTTTTACACTAACCTGCTTAAAAACTTACTTCTTATCGGTCTGCTTTCCTTTAATTCTGATGTATACTTGTTCTGGCTTTGGCAGGAACAAAGTCCATTTTCTTCTTCATTTCTTCTTCATTTTCTTCCTAGTAGCTGGTACAGTGTTGTGTATTCGGATTTAGTGTGGGAATAATGTGGATAACAACCAATGTTTTGGTTGCTGAGTGCTTACCCCAAGTCAAGGACTTTTCAGTGTCTCATGCTCTGCCAGTGAGGAGGTGCACAAAAATCTGTGAGGAAGCACAGCCAGGACAGCTGTCCTGAAGTGCCAAAGGGATGTTCCATACCACAGAACGTCATGTTCAGTATATAAACTGGGGGAGAATTACCTGGAAAGGGCTGATCACTGCTCAGGAACAGGCTGGGCATCAGTCAGTGGGTGGCGACCAACTGTATTGTGCATATTTTGTTTCTCTTGGGTTCTGTAACTCCGTCTCCCTCTCCTTATCATTAAAAATATTAATATTATTAGAATATTTATTAGTGTATTTTGTCTCAATTGTTAAATTGTTCTTAACACATGAAATTTATATTTTATTTCTGATTCTTTCTCTCGGGTGGGTTGGGTGCAGGGAGTGAGTGAGCAGCTGCATTGTACTTAATTGCTAGCTGGAATTAAACCATGACAATATTTTTGCTTTGTGCTGCATGTATCCTTTTATTTGTGAAAATAATTTTGATATAATTTAAATATTTTTTTAGAGAAATATTTATTGTCCCAGAAGACATGCTTATATTGACAAAGGTGTTTACCACTATCCCTCGCTGTAGACTTCATGTTCTTGATAATGACACACAGGAGGAAATGCCACATGCCTTTTTCAAAGTCGCACCTCATGTTTATCCCAAAAACAAGGTAAATGCAAGAAGTTGTTGTGAAAAGTATAACTTTAAAAATAATAACAAATGCCCAGATTCTGTGGAGATTTTTATCTATGTCATAGTGTTCTGCTTAAAAGTACACGCTTATATATTAGCAAGTTTGAACAGAGACCATCACTGACCTGCTTCTGTGCTAAACATTTATTAGTGAATTTTTGATTATTCTCTCCTCTGTACTCTTTCCAGCTGCTATTGGTTTGGGTTTGTGTTTTTTTCATTTATTATGCGTAACAGTGAGCACAGTAAACTTTTTACCGATTTTTAACTTGTGGCCATAAAAATTTTGAATAAGGAATGACAAGTGACATCTTCCCATGGGTACAGCACAGTAGCCTCAGTGATTCTGTCAATTACTAATGAAAATGGCCCTTTTATTGGATTCCTGTTCTTCCCTATTGAAGAAGTCCCCTCTTAAAGCAACTGTTAGTCCCCTCTGTTATCGTTTGCTGAACTAGTGATTTATAGTTTGTAATATTAAATGTGGTTAATAGCAGTAAAGAGTGATTTTTACAGAATTAAGACAGAATTGGAACAGCATGCTGTATTTTTCTTATTGCATTGTATTGTTCTTATTGCATTTCTCAGTCACTGAGCTCCTGAGTTCCTCAGTAAGAATATAACCTTACACTCTACAATTCGGCTTGTCTTCTTCCTATTTTTAAATAGTTGATTATCGTTTCAGTGGACCTGCACAAGCTTCTGAAAGCTCTATTGATACTTTGACAAGACATTTTGTAATTAATAAACACAGAATACAAAGGTATTATTTTAATCTGACTGTTACATTTTTTATTACAATATTTTGTAAAAAATAGTCACGAATGTAATACATCAAGCAAGAACTTATACAGCATGCCTGAATTCTTAAATGTCAGTATTATTACATAAAAAGTCACTTAAAAAAAAAAAATACACCTACAAGTTCTACTTCAAAACTATGCTCAGCAATTTTCAACAGAGCTAAAAAGGAATCAACAGATACTGTTTCTCTGCTGCAGAGACACTCCTGGAACATACTGAAGTTCATCTCAGAATGATTGACAATAAAGATTAATCTGCACACTAGCACTGAAGTCTGTCTTCTTTTTGCAGACATTACAGCCTAGATAGAAACTGGCTACTTGCTTAGCATTATTTGGATTTTTTGGGTTTGCATTAAATTTTCTTATTTTGTGGTGGTTTTTTTCCACTGCTGGATACAGTTGAATTTGGTTTAGTTCTTGGTGTTTTTTTTTAAATTCTACTCTCTTTATTATTCACAAGTCTTTCGAACAGATTGTAGAAAAGGATAGAGATAAGCACTCAAGCTTCAGCTGACCTACATAGATAAGAGTTTAAGAAATCATCACTACCACCATATTTAGTCTAGAAAAATAGAAGTCTATTTGAGCAAGGACACTGCTCAGTTATTTTTCTTGACTAGTCATAAAAGGACATAAGGGAATCATCTTACTTTGCATAAAGTCTGTTTGGGTGGTATATTAGACAGCAATCCTTTTGAGTTCTGGAGACAGTGAATTGTAACAAGGTGTCTAAGTAAGCAGTGAAACCTCTAGAAGGTTTTTTAAGAAACAGACATAAATTTATTTGGGTTGTTGAGATTTATTTTCTTATTTCTTAGTAGTGGCTTGGTCTTCCTACCAGATACAGAATTCAGTTATTGTGCTTTCTAATTGCTTGTAGCATTCAGAAAGTGCTCACTCAAACAGTCTTTCAGTCCTAAGTCTAAATTTTCTGGATATTTTTAGTGAACGTTAAGATTGTATAACATTATCTTTATAAATAGGTATACGAGAGAAATTCTTCTTCTCATGCACCCCATGCTGTCAGAAAGCAATTAAATACCTGGCTCAGTCCTTCTCAGTTTCCAGGTGTGCTTGATAAGAACAGAGGGGCCTATGACTCTATGCTCAACTAGATGTTTAAATAAGTGAGTTCTCCTGAATGGTTACTCTGAGTGGTTGCTATTACCTTGTGCTGATTAAAGATTATAAAGTGCCTTACAGCTACAATTGCACAAATTGGAATCATGAATAATTTATTTTACTTTCATTCTAAATATTCAGGCTGGAGTCACAGCCCTGCATTATTGGACAGTCCTGAAATCACAACCCTATTTATTATAAGGATTTTTCAACAAAGCTGTCTTTGCTGGTAAACGCTGGCTTCTTTAAATGGAATTTAGAAGAGGACTGAAAGAGTTAAAATCTTTGAAAGAATTTTCATTTGGGCTGTGTCTTGGGCGGAACATGAAATTTTAATGTTTGAAATAGGGAGTTAGTAGGGCTGTTCAGAGTACATGAAGGAGGGACTTAATCCTGAGTTCCCCATTACAAGGGACCATTATACTCTTTATATACCTTTTCCCTGCCCCATCCTTTCAAGTAATCACATTCATATTGTCCTCATTTTCACAAATATGAAATTATCAAAGTTTGAAACTTTTTATGTTATATCCTGGCTCCTCATATTCCTATTCTCAGGATTCATAAAGAGCACCTAAGTCTGCACCAGCCTTATTAATTGTGTGTTTCATTTTTTATTATNGTTATATCCTGGCTCCTCATATTCCTATTCTCAGGATTCATAAAGAGCACCTAAGTCTGCACCAGCCTTATTAATTGTGTGTTTCATTTTTTATTATTTTTACTTGAATTTTCTAATACTAGAAATACTTTTTCTTAAATCAATAATTTCATAAAAATAAGAATAATATCTTGGAATTTCATGCTTTACCTCAATGGCATTATTGAATTAGGGTAAATGCTAATTTAACCTCACATTTGAAGACCTAAGTAATCTCATCTCTAAATTTCCATGCAGCAAACTCATCCACCCCTACTTTCACACTGCCTAAGCATGGGGGAGCATTTTAGATCATCAAATAATTTGGTTAGAAAGTGACTGCAGGATTTTGGTTGTATCTGCTCCTTTGCAGGTAGATGAAACTGGATTTAACTTGCTGTGTAACTTTTTGCCAAATAAAAACTGCTAGAATAAGAGATGCATCATAAGTTAGAATAGACTAGACTTGTAAGATTCTTGCTGATGAAGGACACCTTATTACATTAATAAATGTAATGGACAAAAAGTGTGTTGCCTGTAGGCACAGAGTGCATTTTAAGTAGTGTTACTGCCGTGTAAAAATGGCTTGTTTTCTCCTTTCAGAAAGGATACACTTTTGTGGCTGAAGCACACACTGGTGACCAACCTGTGGCAGCTGGAAAGTGGAAGCTCCGCTTCATCAGTTCCCAGAGTCCACTTCCATTTCTGTCTCGTGAGGCCGTAAATAATATCTATTCTACTAAACAATATAAGGAGTATTACATACCCAACGATGAGTTTCTACTGTTTAGGTAAATTTGAGAGAAAAATGAATAAATTCTGGTTTTAAATGAGTCATCCCTACCAGAAAAGTGTGTTCTTTCCTCTTTCTTAGAAAGGGAGAATACTGATGCAAATATCTGAATTTTATGGGCTATGAAATTCAATATTTGATTAGTGAAAGTGTTATTTTGTGAAATATTGCCACTACTTAATGAAGAACAGGTGTGAAGTACACAAACTATAACTTTAAAACCAAAATTCAATATTTTGCATTTCTATAGGCTCAATCTTATCCATATACCAATTACTGAAATTCCGTAGTACTTCTGGGGATTAAATATGCATTAAAATCAAGATTTTTCAGGTGGAGAGGAGACATAAAGTTTGATTTTTTTTTCAGGTACTGATGTAAAGCTTTAATTAATACAGGAATAAAACATTTTTTTTTCCTGATATATCAGATTAATTTCCATCTTGAAGTGTTGGCAGAAAAATTTATACACGTTTTATTTTAGCTTGCTGGTTCTTTTAGGAGAATATATTCAATAAAAATGTGATATATTTTTTATTAATCCTTTTTTTTTGAGTAAAGTTCATTAAAATCCCTTCTGAGTTCAGAACTGATCATTACTAAATTGCGGCACTGAAGTTTTTACACAAACAAGTACACACTGCGCTGCAACAGGCCCTATGCTTAGAGCTGATTAAATGGGTATATTTTGAAGGTTAATGGTAAAACATTTTATCTTGATTCCTGAAAGCTTTTTTCAATATTTCAAACCAATGGATTATTCTTGCGGTAGAGGTCTCTTTAAGAGATGGAATCAGTTTCAATATAAATGGAGAAAGCATGTTATGGAAACATAACAAATGCACTAAAGTTTTCTAAAACTCTCTCTTTCTTCATGATTTTCATTCTTTTCTCCCTTCTGATGTTACCAATCTTCAAAAAATATAATTTTAAGATAGTTATATACTTTTAGCTCCAAATGTGCTGAAGTCAGGGTGATGGGTTTTTTGTGTGTTGGGGTTTTTTTCGCGTGTTTGGTGAAATTAGTCATAACAATTTGAATTTATGGACAAAAAGCATAAAATACATAAAGCAGTGGGTCTCAAAAATTGTTTAAATTTTGTCCTCAGACTCTAATTCTACAGGTTTATAATGTCACAGTCTTTTAAGCTGGCCAGAGTAGCTGCTGCTGTCAAAGGAGATATCTCCACCCTTTTGAAAGCATTTTTTTTTCCTTCGGTTACTTTTTTTATAACACAGTTCCCTAATCTGGCTAATGTTATTCAACAAATAAAAGTACAGTAGGAGTTTAAATGTCTATTTGGACATTTCATAAGGCAGTGAAAAAAAGAGAAATAGCTAGACCACCCCTTCTTTTTTCAGCAGCAGCACTTGCTTTGTTTGTTGATTGACTGCACTAAACTTCATTACAGGAAGCTTAGCCATCAGATTCCAGGAAAACAGTTGATTCATAAGTCAATTTTAATTGTTTGCTTCCAGTTCAGCACAATGTTTAGGTACTTTCCTAAAAAGAAATGATCAGGTATAGTTGGTTATATTGCTATAACTTTTTTCTTCCTCTTTAGGTATTTTGTAAAAGTCACAGCACCGCATACTGCTACACTGCAGGTACAAACCTCTAATTCAGATGTATTCATTAAACTACAAGTCCTAGATAATGAAAAGGAAATTACAAGTGTCATTGGAAAGGGCAATGCAGTCATCCCAGTTTTTAATTTCCAGGGCAATCAACCACTTCTGAGCTCCTACTGTAAGTATTGTATGCTGTATTTGATAATTTTATTCACTGGATGATATACATTCTTACTGAAACTTTAGATAATAACAGAAAACATAATTTTTTCCTGCTCTTTTCATTAATCTTGAAGTGCTTTGAGATTGAGTGAAATCAGCTACATTTTTGAGCAATGAACAGAAATCCTTGGCCCTCAACACTGAGGAAAGATACTGAAAGAATTGATCGAAATAAGGTGTCCAGCCCCATTTTTTTCATCTGCCTTTTGGTCTTGTATTATAACTGAGTAAAGAGTTTTGTGGACAGTGAATTTTCAGTTCTGAAAATTTGTGTGCATATACTTGCCTTGTCCTTGAGAATTTAAATATATTTTACTTTCAATATCTTGCCAATATTTGTTTGATCTTACAGTTCAAAAATTTTGGCTGCTGGGAAACTGATGCTCAGATCATGAGACACAGTAGATAATTCATAAAGTGCTCTGGGCCTTGTGGTCTAAATGCACCATCCTGAGCATCGGTCCTTTTAGCAGAAGCACACATTTTATTGGTTTCTTTTCCATCATATGAGCCTCAGAGCACAAGGTAAAAGACTCTTTAATAAATGATGTAATATTTATCCTTAAGAAAAACTCATTTTTTCTCTGTCTCTGCTACAGCTTGAACTGGTACTAATGGAAATAGGAGACACTCATGGAAGTAAGAGCCACTTGCCCCAGACTTGCAAAGTTGCAACTGAAGATGTAAATGCCCATTGTACTATTGTCAGTTCTTTACCATAGCAACTTCAATACAGAGAAAAAGTTATAACTCATGGGAACAACTGAATTTAAACAAAATTTCATTTGTAACAAATGTATTTGAAAACTACAGCAAACACTTTAAATACTTTTGGCTGAACAGTTGAATCTGAGAAGCCCATTTACTCAAAGTCAGGCTATTTTATTTTATTTTATTTTATTTTATTTTATTTTATTTTATTTTATTTTATTTTATTTTATATTATTTTATATTATTTTGGTTTTTAATTAAATTTAAATTTTATTTTTTATTACACTGCAGTCTTGTCAGCTCAGTTCTTCTTAGTGATGAGAACCAGTGTGTGTTTAAAGTGACCTTTCATTAGTATGCTAAAACCCATGTTTTTTCTCTCAGTACTTTGAAACTAGTGATAGTACCTAACAAAAATCCAGCTGACATCAGTTAAAAGTGACTTTCTGTAGTCCAACAAACTAACATTCTGAATCTACTGCATGCCCAAGTCTAGAAGGATATAAATACTGGGAGAAGAGGCAAGAAAGAAAATGTAGCCAATCTCATCACTGGTGCCCAGTGACAACACAAGAGGCAATGGGCAGAAACTGAAATACAGGAAATACAGTTTAAGCATTAGAAAAGGTGATTTGGAGTGGGTAGTTGTTCAGTTTAGGGGGTTTTCTGGCTTTTTTTTTTCTTTCTCCTTTCTTTCTTCTTTTTGTTAGTTCTGTTGTCTTTTTTTTGTTGTTTGATTTTACAGTTCTTTTGGTTTTGTTTTGTTGGGGTTTTTTTTAATTGTTTCGTTTTTACTCTCAGTGTATCGATCACTGCTCAGAGAGTGGTTTTGGAGTATTGAAAAATACTATAATGATTTTCCCAGAGGAAGATCCTGCCATGAAGATATCTCAGACTGATGGAATCCCCTATATGGCTCATTCTACTTCCCTTGCAGGAAAGATCACTTGGAAAAGCTCCCCAAAATACATACCCAGCCAGCAATTTTTTAATTATCCTTGGAGATAATTAAAACCCAGCTGGACCTGGCTGTGAGCAGCCTGCCCTAACTGACCCTGCTAGCCACTGGATTGAACTAAATGATCTCCAGAGGCGTCTTTCAGCCCCTGCCAGGACTCAGCCTCCAGTGATCCTGTGATATCAGTTAGTAGTTGAGGCTTATGTTTTGTGGGGGCTTTTTTCCTAATGATACAGAAATAGTCCAGTTTCCTTGGATGTGCTGTCCCACTAAAGAAGCATTGATTTACAAGTGGACTTAAAAGAGAGAGCCTTCAGCTTGAGATTTTAGCGGTAGTTTGCCATCATCTCGCTCTGTTGTAGTGATAAAACTTCATGCTCGCTCCAGAGGGCAGAGTTAGGTTATCCAGACATCCTCTTTCATGTTTCGTTTCCAGACTTTTAGATGTTAGAGCCCTGCCAGACTCAGAATTCAAAGAGTTACCATCAGACACTATTGGCCATTTGCTACTGGCATTTTTTTTATTATTTGATGAAACTGCGGATGTGCTGCTAGAAACTAAAACAAAACCAGAATGAAAGTTTTGTCACCTGAATGTACTCTCAGCCAGTTGATTGACACTTGATTTTGAAGTGCTGTTTAATTTCACTGTTCAAAACCAATAAGTACAGTTGAATGAGGTCCATAATTCTTAGACATATTTTCAACAATGGTCCCCGTAGGGCTCAGGTAATTTAAAACAAAAATTAAGTACCATCTGCCTGCCTCCATTACGCTCCTTACATGTAACAGATTTTAGAGGCTACTGCCATGCCATCTCCTTTGATAATTTTCATTTGTTTCTCTGTTTTCTATACCCCTCACTTCTTCATCAAATGATTTCCAGCTTATTTGTGTACTGTTCTGAATTATTCATTATATCTATGTGTTTCAATTTTAAAATTAATTCTTCATAAGAATGACAAGTTTGCTTAAATAAAACAGATATTTATAAGCAAACAAGTCTGCTACTCTACTCTCCATGGACACTACTATACATAATACATGTAAGATAATAAAGTCTTCAGTCCTTCTATGAAGACTCCTAAACAATAAATCTTCTGTAAATCCAAGTTTGCCTATTTGAGCATATTGAGAACCTGAGGCAAAGACAAATTGTTCAAATACTGGATTATTGCTTTGCTAAAGCCCAAAATGGCATTATATGTCATCTGCTCACCTCTGCTACTTTGAACTACAGAGTTTTCAAACATGATCCTTTAGAATAATGTATAATATTAAAGTCCAATGCTTTATGGGAAAAATAATTTATTTAATCATATTTATGAAACATCTTGATTTCTGTCTCAACTGCACCTTGTTATTACCAGAAATGTAAAATTTAATCCTATGAAGATCATGCTCTTAAAATGTAATTCCTCAGATGAAAACATTATGGTTTTAAAGGAACTCATAGAGAAGCTGTCATGACTCTCTCCGAGTTACCAAGATGATCAGTAGCTATTTTTGGTTACTGCTTTTGGAATGTGGAAGTGGACTAGTAAACATAATAGCAGACTGGTGGAAATAGAAGCAGGAAAGTATAAAATAGCTCAGCTTAGGATCAGCATCGCAATAGTGGCAATAATTTGCTAAGTTACCCTAAGTAAAGTGAAGGAGAAACTTACTTTCAGGAAACTGTCTTGTTGCAAAGATGATAATCTGAAGACTGAAATAAGTTAAAAGGCACAGCCAAGTGACAGGGAAGAGAAATGGGCTCCAACAGATGCTGAAAGGGAGAGGATGGGGCAGAATAACTAAAAGGGACATTTTGCCTTTGCCAGCCTACCAGGACATGTATGTGAGAACTTCGCAAAATATCCTCAGAAATCGGACACACACACATTCTAGCTCTAATGTGCTGTGATACAAATAATTTCTGGTAATTTAAAATCATTTTAATCCATTGTGAATTATTCAGTGACATACCTGTTACATTAACCTGATTGAAAATACGGAGGTTTTTGTATCAGAGCCTATTCAGCAGTGGTGGTCATAAAATCGTGTTATGATTTTAGACCATATTTGAAGTTGAAATGAATATTCTGATGCTCTTTAAGTGTGTGTGAGAATACAGAGAGTTGCCATTTGGAATGAATGACTGTGAAGCTGTCACTGTTTGTTGTTTTTTTACTATTACTTATATTTTTACGATGCTAGACCAATTGGCCTTAACACTGAAGTTCTTTTCCTATTAATATACATCCTGTATATCACAAAGAATATACTCTGTGTAGAATCTTTCATAGCATCCAAACTAAGTGAAAATATTGTGAAATGTACTCAGTATAACCAATATGACAGTATTGTATTATTCAACCTACTGAGTGCCTCTAGGTTCAGTACTGGTTCCATTTATGGCATTGTAAAAGCATTTTTCTTTGCTATTGTCAAAAGTATTTTTTTGGCCTGTACTATAACAATATAGAAACACTCAGAAATACTGATGTGAAATTCAGGTGGAGATTTGTACAACTGACACTCAATACAACAAGATTCTTTCCGTCAGTATTTCTTTGGTCTCTAAAAAAGTGTGTTTTTTCAGAACAGGAATAATCAGAAAACACTGCTATACCATTGGCACCAAACTTGTTAGTTAAGAAAGATACAGTCCCTAAATTTGAGACTTATTCACTACCACACATGTTGTGCCTCTCATAAAATTGATCACTGTGTTGCCAGAAGTTCTCTTAAGTGACATTATTGTGCAAGCATCACCAATAAAACATTATCTATTATCTCCCTTTCCCACCCACAGCCTGTTAATTCATCTCAAGTCACAGCTGTTCTATAAACGTCTTTTACAGCTCAAAAACTACATTAAACCAATTGATTCTGAATATATTTACCTCTTCTGAGATGTAGCAGATGACTTGGACCTTGAACATTTGCTTGACAATAAAGGAGTTACATATTGACACACACTGCAAGCACGATTCATTTTGTTGGTACAAGCACAGCAGTTGCGCAAGCACAGATGGACAAGTGAATGTTCACAGCCCTTTTATTTTCCACAGTAACTGTTTGATATATTCCTGTCACAAAGTATCGAAATATCTTTCAGATGTTTGTTTGAATCCGAAAGCGAGGTAGGTAGGAGTTCCTTCTAGTCAGAACTTAGGAAAACCAAGAGTGACACATACATTTTTTGGTAGGTAGTAAGAAACCTAATTTGGTGTTACAGCACCACTTGGTGACCATTGAGAGAATTGCTGGCTGGGTATGTATTTTGGGGAACTTTTCCAAGTGATCTTTCCTGCAAGGGAAGCGGAATGAGCCATATAGGGGATTCCATCAGTCTGAGATATCTTCATGGCAGGATCTTCCTCTGGGAAAATCATTATAGTATTTTTCAATACTCAAGCTCTTCAGGTTTAGGAGAGAGAGAAGAGGAAGATAGGGAGGCATTCATGAAAGCCAGTTGTAGCCTAAGGAATACAGCCTCCCTTGAACTCCACCTATCTTGATAGGCAGAGGTAAACTCCTTCAGAGGGCAGTACACATCTAAAACCCCGACACAGCACGTCCTGGAGCAGAGCTCACCTCTCTGTCGACTCCGAGGGAGTACGCCTAGGTGGCGTCACTGCTTCAAAGCTACCTTTTGGTAAATTACTTGCCCTGGCCCTTGCTAACAGTGCTCAGACAGGCACTGAAGACCATTCCTGACCAGAAACCTTGATGCAAATACTGCAAATGGTAACCTAAAGGCAATTTACCTTATTAGAAAATATCTTTATGTAGTTATTCTTCCATCTGGAATACAAATTGTTTCTTTGCAGCAGGTTTTCTATCAGATGTAGAAGAATATTCAAGATTCTGGTCTTTGGATATTGTTTCTTATTCATCTAAATGCACTTCTATTGAGTGAAAGCCTCATGATTTTGGTTTCTTCTGATGAAAGACGTAACAATCCAATCGCTCTGAATTACATCTACTCTTACCTTCACAGCATGGGAAGTTAATTGATATCCGGAAAGATCAGCAGCATCTATCTGAGTGAGAAACTATTCCACAGTTACAGGCTTGCTTAGGCATAGCTTTTACAAAATAACAGCCCTGGAGCTGCAGCACTCTAAAAAGCACTCTTGGTTTAGAAGAAACCAAGTATTGTCTTCCTTCACGTTTCTCTCACAGGCCTCCTTGCCACGGGGACAGCAAGAGGGATAGCTCTGGTGCTGAAGATTCTGAATGCAATGCAGAAGAGCAGCTCGTAACTTGTGGTTAGGAGTTTGAGACCTCTCTTAAGAGACAATCTCTGCAAGGTCTTATTTTGATTTCCTGACTTCTATTGCTTTTCTTAGGAACAAGGAAGCACTGGCTTATGCAGAGGAAAGTTACAACAGAAAATAATCCATGACATTTGACTCTCATAAGAAACAGTATTTTCTGACTCCATTTGAGTTTCTAGGGGCACACTTAAACTCCGATTGGGCATTTATACTTTGACACACCACCAGTAAATTTTGCTGAATATGGTCTAATAGTCCTGCCACCTCCTATGAATTTCCCTGGCTGTTTCATCAACACACATGAAATTGTGCATTTTTCTTTTGAGGTGTTGCTATGATGCAGTATCATCCTTTGTTTATACAATAAACCCTGGGAAGAGTAAAGGCTCTTGTCCTCAGTGAAGTCAAAATGATATCTCTTTCCCAACTGATGGTCCAGCTGTTGTTAGCTTAACACAGGTGAAGCTGCTTCCCCAGAAGTGGTATTCTTTGTCCTTATTCAATTTTCTATGAGATGTTCACTTTTAGAATTCTCTTTACTTTCCATGTAGACAAGCAGGTAAAACAAATTTCAGTGGCATTAGAAATGAAAACAAATGTATATTTTCTGAGTTGGTATTTCTGTGACAGCCCTTCTTTAGAACATTCCTGTTTTCAGAGTTTTTCCGCATTAACATCCTCCCTAGGTGACAATGATATACACTGATAAACAATAGATCACAAATAGTTTTATAGCTCCTTTCAAGACTGGCTTTTTTGACTCAAGTTAGCTATGATCTTTGTGTCAAGTTGACAAAAAGAGATTGGATAAGAGACTTCTGTAAGGATAGGCATTGCCAGAACTGTGGCCAATGTACCTCTTCCCTTCATCCAGTTTTACACAATTTATTAAATTAGGTTAGCCATAAAGGGATCCCATCATAGGGAGCACAAGGCTATCTATGTTCTGTAATGTATAGCATGGTGCTGTGGTGGCTGGTGCAGGAAAGAAGCATGGGCTTTGAGGGGAAAAAAATTTATGCTTTATAAACAGTAACAACAGTCATATATACACAGCCTCAAATTTCTCATTATTTACTTCGAAGATACTTGTTATTTGCATGCAAAATGAAATCAGGGTCGTATTCGGAATAAGCATAATTTTAATTGGAACCTTGTGAGTATAATCCAGTCTGAGAAAATGGACTACGTTAATTCTTTCTGATACTTTCTGGGGGCATCTGTTTATGTTGTACCAGTAATTCATAGAATTTCTGGGCCTTTGTTTTTTTATCTTGCAGTAAAAAACCTACAGATTATTCAAAGTAGCACAAGGAAGGGATCCGAAACTGGACGATTAAAAAGAGCGAGTCTTAATTCATGGAAGAACAGGAAAATTTCTTCCAAGTCAGACCTTGTACAGGAAGCTCCAGTGATAAAAATAGATGAAACTTTCCTCTTGGAAAACTTCGAAAACAACGTTGGAAGCCCAAAACAAGTAAGAGATTTTTAATCACTGGGATTTAGGAAGAAATAAAAGGCAAATGAACAGCAAGCAAACAGTGAAGGGTTATTGCTAATTCTTTTGGTACATGTGGAGATCTATCCTGAGGCAAGAACAAGGAATACAAATTTTAAATTATCGGTAGCTTCTGAATGAGGTGATGAAAAAAAGATAATATACATTTGTGAATGACTAAATAGGGAGTTTCATATCAAGGTGATTTACTCTATCATTAAATGTTTTTCATTTGGCAAATCCAATACAAGTATAGTATAACTTTTGCATAATGATCAAAAACTGCCATAAATTGAAGTTTTGATGCTTCAATATGAGTTTTATTTGAAATATGATATAGAAGGCCATCGGTAATGGTTTACATAGAGAAACACCTATTTCCAGTCCGCTGCAAGCTTTAGTAGCAGACACATAATATCTGCTACTCAAGCCAAGTTTGTCAGAAAGTAATGTCAAACTATGGGTTTTTCTTGATGTCATTTAGTATTGTTTATCTATTTTAGAGAAACAAAGTATACTTTCTGAAACAGTTCTTATTTTTCTATCTCCACATTTTTCTGCTGCGATTTTTTCTTGATAGCTAAATCCAATTGCAACAAAATATCCTAAGGAAAAAAAAATATTGATAAATAAACTCCAGAGTTGTTCCTTTTACTCAGAACTGGCATTAGAATTTTGAAAAACGATTTTTAAATATAATAATTTCCAATTCAGTTTAGACAATGTTTAAAACAGCCCATGGACCCTGTCACCTCTGCCTCAAATTAAGGTATTACTGAGTGCTAGTTCTAGGGCTCAAAGCCCTGTAGTAGGTCTTAAAATCAAAGACAAATGTCTTTGTTTTAGTACATGGCATACATAGGAAAGTTGCATGGAAATCTTAGAAGAATGTAGCTCCTTATTGTATAGCCCAGTTTAGTTTTACTTGATAAACACATGAGTAATTGTTTAATTTCACAGGAATTAAAATAAGACCTGTGGAATTAACCTTAATTTTTTAAGCTTCTTGTGAATGCTGTTATGTGCAAGCTTGAAAATCAATTACGTGTTTTATTTGCTGAATTCAATACCTGGCACTTTACTAACGTGCAGGACTTGAATGCTTGCTGTAAATGTTATGGCTTCAGCATGTTGCATTTTCTCTCACAGGCTCACCAGTACACAATACAGGCATTGGTGTTGCATGATAGTTGGCCACTTACTGAGAGTGAGACTTTGTTTGTTCAGGAACTGAAAGAAATGCAGAAAAATGAAATCAAAGGTGGGTTGATCTAAATACATATTTAGTCAAATGTACCACGTTAGTGATTAAAAAAAATATATTGCTCCAAGCAACATTTTTTCACTGTTTGAGTGAAATAATTAGGCAACAAAGCTTTTTGTTCTGTAGTTCTTAGAAAGGACGTTTGATTGCATTAATTTACATCTTCAGTTCACAAAATATAAGGAAATCAGGGAATACACTGCAAAACTCATCTTCTTAGGAACAGAAACATACCTGCTGATAATTTAAAAAAATGCAATGAACAAGAGGGGGGTGAAAGGCCTGGTTTGGGGAATGTATTGCTTCTGTACTGCTAGGAGAAAAATTTAGCAAGAGGAAAGACTAAGAAAGCTCCTAAGTACAGTCTGTATGTTTAAGTCAGGAAGGGGACAGACAAATTAAAGGGTTTGGGTTTTTAACAGATTATTGTACCATTTCTTCTGAAGTAAAAACCAAGCCCAAGACATATTAAAAGCACTTAGAATACTGGTCAGTATTCTGTAAGTCAGATAAGTGTCTCATATTTGCTTCTTTTTTTACCAGTGGGGTTGACAAAAAATTATTTAGATCTTAATAACGGTAAAGTTTATCACTCTGGACCTAACAGCCCGAGAGAGGCAAGGCTGCTGCCACTGCACATTCCCAGGTCCAATTTGTGAGGCTGAAGATATCAGCCCACCAAGCACATGCACATAGACACACACACACATGATGTATATGTATATATATATATATACACATATATGTATACTCACACACATGGTCAGCTTCACAGACCACAGACAGACAGAGCACAAATACAAACACAGACAGCACCAGCTGCCTCATCCTGCTTTTCCCTCTCCGGCTGGAAAGAATGGAAGTCCCCTAGAGAGGCTATATATTTCTATAAAGGTGGATCCTTCCACCAGCTGAACTTAGACACCTACTGTGCCCAGTAGCTGGTCCCTGCATCCCCCAAGAGCTCTGAGGCTGCAGCCCTACTCCAGCTGCTACTGCAGAACATCACGCATACATGCAGCTGGTTCTCCTGTGTTCTCACCCCTGGGTTCCTGCAGAACTTAAACTATTACTTTCTACCATTCAATGCATTTTCTGTATCATTAATATTAAATTTCTGTAACTCAAATTTTAAAACATGTGATAAGCAGAAAATATTTGCTTCCTCATATATATACACTTGCTAATACGCTAAAATTTTTTAGCATGGTTTGATTTTTATTTACTAGTGGTATGTCTCACTTCTTACTATATTTATATATCTCTTTTTAAATGCCTGGTCAAGTCTTTTTTTTAATTTGAAGGACTGAACTTAGATTCAGCAGCAGTAATTGCTGATGGATACTATTTAATTTCTTGGTTTTGAGATGTATGCAATATTTGAGATTTTTTTTCAGTATTTCTTCAGTTATTATTATGCAAATTTATAGAGATGTATCTTCTTGGTTTACTATAGCTCTCTAGTCAGTTTTAGTAGCATTTGAGGAGCTGTGTCATGTAGGCTTAAAGGCCTGTACACGGCTCTTTGAGTGCTTTCACCTGCTTGTAGTTTGTTGTGTTCTTCACAATATCATCTTTTCTTCCTAGATGATTCCATTTATTCTCATAATTTTCCGTGGTAGACTGCTTCTTACAATAGACATCCTATTGCATCCTCTTATCCTTCTGGGTCGGTTACATAGTGACAGCTTGCACTTGACATGCCTGTCACCTTACTAGTGTGTGTCCTTTTATTCAGCTTCACCATGGTCTGTAAAACTGCACGTCCAAGGAGGTCACTTCATCTCTTAATTTTCTTCACTAGTTCTCAGCTCATATCACTGAACCTTGTCAAATATTGTTAGTATTCTCATGTTGGATTCAAGGTAGCAGTACTCTAGCTCATAGCTCTCCTTCTCCATGTTAGTTGAAGCTCATTCGCGGTCAAACATGCTTAAGCTACAGGCAGTGATAACAAGCACTTTTCCTCTTGGGATTATTTTAAAATGCTGTCATTTTTGTGCCCTCTCACAATTGCTGCATTTCAAAGTAACCCAAATCCATTTCACAGTTCTTATTAACTGAGTGTTTTTGTTTATACAAAGATGCCAACAGATTGCCTAAGCTGCCAACTGAGTTTAAAAACAACTTATATCAAAAAGTTAAAACACCAATACACATTTAATACTTAGTGTTTATTTTATGTACCCCTATTAACAGCAATATTTATCTGGAGTGCTTACTACAGTGGAGTATTTTGGGAAAACCCCAAACATTTAGTTTAGGTCTAGTCTTAAAACAATTTGAAAACTGACCTTTACCATTTAAAATTGATGACACCAGTTGTCAGACACAAAATTCGTATAGTAGAAATGTTGGTATGTAACCAAAAAGGTATTGTCTCACCGTGCGATTTTTAAGAACGGCGCAGTGAGCCAGTTGAAAAATTTATGCAACCAACTACCTGTCGCAAGTACCCCTTTTTCATCTAAGCCAACAGCGCCATCTGGAGTTAATTTCGTGTTAAAGCTAATTTATCACGGCAAAACCATATTTCAACTTTATTAAGATCTGCTAAAGTCTTTTAAACTAGTCTCCCTTTAAATGAAGACCCGTGCTATTATACTGTTGATATTCATTGATATTACAAAAATTTATTTTGAACATTTTTGGAGAAAAAAATTCTCTGGTGTACAGATCCTATGATAATTTTGTATTTGTTGATGTTTGAACTTGTAAAAAAAACCTGTGTTAGCAAAAGTTAATTTGTGAATACTTAGTCATATTTATTATATATGAAATCCCATTAAATGTTTCATTAAAGAGCCCACTGCACAGACAAAACACTAAAAAGGCATTAGGCAGGAAAAACTAAGTACACAGAAATTAGGAAGTTCCACATAGTTTATTTATACAATCATCCGTCTTTTCTCTCTTTTCTCTCTCTCTTTTATTTTGTCTCCTTCTTCTGAGAACTGTTACAGAGCAAGTCTTCAATGGTAAAATATTTTTAAAATGCAAGCTCAAGATCATAATTCTTGTGGAAAAAGGAAAGAGTTAGCAGGCAATCTTGCAACTGCTAGTACCATTTTCAGCTGCTTGACTGTGTGAACAAAATCATTTTAAGGTCCATTTTGTATACAGGATTTTCACCTATTATGTTTTTGGGTTCTTACGTTTTATTTTTCTTGTAGTAACATCATAAGTTTTAATGTGCAGCTGTCACAACCTCGAACTGAATCATCTGTATGCTGAATGCTGACTGCAGCATGTATTTTACGTATTGCCGTAAATTAAGTTAGGAGTATAAGCTCTTGATAAAAGAAGGCTGTCTATCCAACTGGGAAAGCAGAGGAGATAGAGTGCCCAGCCCAGGTAACACAGGAAGATTTGAAAAGGCATGACAGGCAATATGCTTTGGAATATTCCTTTTAGTCCTCCAGAGCTGTGAAAGTTTCTCTCACAGGTTTTCTTTTCCCACAGGAGAATTTGCTGGCTTGTGCCAAGGAGAGGATTCCATGGGATGTTTAAGATGATGTTCAGATCTCTCTCTCTTTATCTCTTTCCCATCTTGCCTGTCAGTAGTGATTAATCACTTGGCTGGTGTTCAGTGAACAAATAGTTCACAGAGGACACATGATGGTGCTGAAGATCTCTAAGCCACACTCGAACCCCACACTACTACTGCCACCATATCATTGGTTTGCTTCTATCCTGGTGTATTTTTTCTGTAACTTTAGTGTACGGGCGAGCCCAACTTTGGAAAGATTTTTGACATTGCCACCTGTCGAGAATCCTTCTGAGGGTCCAGTCAAAGACAGGAAAAGCAACATCTGAACTTCTCAATCTTTTCTCAATGAAATCTGAAAGTCCCTCATGGGGCAATGTTTTGGTTTGAGACAAATTCAGGGAAACATTCTGAAAGGAACATCTCTTTAAAAGAAGGTAGGTTATAGTTATTCTTCTTTCACTAGGTTTGGAAAAAAAAAATTGGAGGAAAGTGAAGAAGAAACAAAACTATTTATTTAACAAACACACAGGAAAAGAATAATAATGTTAAATAATACAATTTTTGTCATGGAGAGAAACTTGGAAGATTTTAGAGTTTTTTTGTGGGTGTGGTTTTTGGGTTTTTTTTGGAGTTGGGTCGGCTTGGGCCCCCTCTGGATTCTGGTGGAAAGTTTTTTCAGTGAGTTTTGATGTTTGAAACAGTTTAGAAGAGAAGAAGGAAAAAATTAAAGTTTCAGAAAAAAAGAAGATTTTCTGTCTCTCTCCGGAGGAAAACTAGAGTTGAAAGTTAGTTGAAAAGTAGGAAAGGTGTGTTTTCTTTTCTTTGTAGCAGTAGTAGTTGTTATTTTTGTGGCAGAAGAATGCAGAGAGGAGTAGTTAGTAGAGTGATTAGTAGAGTGATTTTGGAGTACAGAACTGTTTTTAAAAAGTTCATCTGTTTGGGTTTTTTTTTTCTCCTTTTTCGGGTTTGGTTTAAAGGTACAGAAAGGTACAGGATTTATATCTCGGGGGTAGTGGGATACAACATCATAAAGTCATTCCAAGACAGGCAACTAACAGTCATTGCTACCAACTACTGAGTAATCCCACTAAATGCTCAGAGCCTATTTCAGGTGGCAGGAGCATGATATCTTCTCAAAGAAAGCTTCAAAAGACTCCTCTGTATTATACCTATGAGGAAGATAGATTCTCTGTAATTTAAATTTCATAAACCAGGAGTAGCTTTCTATCTTGCCTAAAAAAGAGAATTGATGTATCTCAATCTGAAGCTGAGTTTCAGCCAGGAAGCATTTGATGCAATTGTTAAGCTTGTCATAGACAGGACAACAGACTGGATGATCACTTTGGCCCCATTTGGTATTAGACTAAATGAATTTTTGTATAAATAATTGAAGAGCAGCAGAGAAGCTAATTTAAAAGCTGCTGTCAGCTGTGTGTCATCACTGTCAGCCTGTGTGATGCCCAAGCTTTTCTTGGTGCCATACAGACATAAAAACTGCCACTGAGAGTTTGTGATGATTGATGCATAAGCTGTGAGCTGGAACGGCCTTTTACTCTCAGTGTCATCTGCCTGCCTTTCTTATCATATCCCATACAAAGCATTTGCCTGGCTTTGCCCTTAGAAAAGCCCCAAGTTGTTGCTCACACCTCCCTTTGAATCAGAGTGGGCAGCATGCCAAAATGCAGTCACTGCCCCCTCCACGCATGTCTGGAGGGTGATCCCAAAAGGGGAGATACTTCTTGCTCTGCTGAGGGAGTGGGAAGGGCTGTGGGAGCCTGGACAGTGCAGCGCATGGGAGAGCTTGGAGATCTCAACTTAATCTTGCCCTAAGCCTTCATATCTGGAGTTAAAGTAGGTTACCTCATTCTAGCCCTGTCATTTCTTATGCGTCCTTGTTCTTTACTAACTTATCAGGATACGCTGTAAGTTTAGAGCATCAAAATGTTATAATTCAGAGTCACAAAATATTCATAGAAGACAGACAAAGCTTGTGGTATCCCACGACAGAAAGCCTTTGTCTGGTATCGTTTAGCTAACTACACTGAATGTCTTTTGAGTGTTTGTGTAAACAATAAATAATTTATCTCTAAAAATTAATAATTCCTTGAATAATGCATGTACACCAGTCTGATTTATGGTGCTAATACGTAATGATAATGTGAAATTGAAGGGAAAGCCCTTTATGTGATCATTTTATAACTCTGAATTATGTCATCACTGTTTGTTTTATATTTGCATTTCCTCTGGAGTTGTTTTAGTCTATTCAATATTTCAAATATTTTCGTCTATTCAATATTTCAAATTTAATTTTTGCTTTCATTCTTTAATATATGCCTTGGTAGCACTGAATCAATTTAAGCTTTACACTTTGGTGTCATTGGACATTTTTTAAGTAGTATGAAGAGATAAGAATAACACCATGTCTAGATAAACACAAGTACGATGCATGATGTAATACACTTATATACCATATAATGTATATTTGTATGTGGAGCTATATGTGCATTAGAAATACGTTTCTGTATATTTAATATTTACAATTTTACATGTCCCTAAAACCTCAGCCATGACATTGCAGATCTCATCCAAAGCTCACTAATCATGCAGTATAATGATTTGTTCTCAGTGGAAAGAAATTGGAAAAGCACTACGTGAAAGATATCTTATCTTAAAAGCATTAACTGAAAGATATCTTATTATTATCATCAGACTGTGAAACAGTCACTAATATCAACTTTTCTGAGAGAAGTCCCCTGTTTTACCATATTGTCTAAATCTAGGTTTCAGCACTTGTCTCAACGTTTAAGGCAGTAGGAAGGTGAAAGGAAATGGAGATTTTAGACTCAGGTTTTTAATCTTTCTCATAGTGTTCTGGATTCATCCCTGGTTGTTTCAACTGACACATTCCTGATGCTATTAAAATTATATGCTACTACAGACTTTATTAATTAATTTATTTCAACAAGAATATGACACGCAAAAATCTTGTTTATATCTCTCACCAGCTAAGACATTGCAAAATAAGTGATGCAAATGTCAATTCTCAGTATCATGAATTCAAATACATAGTATACGTATGTGCTGATAATATAGTTAATCAAAAATGTTCTCAGATAATTGCGACAATGACGATTTTGCATTTCTTAAATATGCATCGAGTCTCAAACATGTTTCTTTGCCTTAACTTCCTTGCATTTTTGGTGGTGTGTACCTACATTCTCTGGTCTAGACAGTCTTAGGATGTGAGATAATGAGAACATTGAGTTTACCTATTTCGAGCCTCTTATCTTCCTGGTGCATAACAAACACTGGCAGAGATTGTATGAGACTGTGTAAGGGAAGTGAGAGTGAGGCTGTGATTCTGTGCATTGCAGTCTTTATACTGACCCATACACAAGTGACTGATGGCAGGCACCATGACAAACTCTCAGTTTAGCCATGGGTGAAGTGCTGTTTAGGATGGATAAGGCTGTCACAATATGTTCACCTTGTAAGCAGGTTTTTAAGAGTTGTTTTGTCCTCACATTCTTTCTTGGTAGTACTTGAAAGTGTCAGCTCATTAACTGGCTTCCCTTTGTCTCTCTTTATGGTTGTTTTTTGCTGTTATTCCACGCCAGTTTTTATATGGGGAACTATGTTTATGGATAACAATGATATGCTCTAAATTTATCATGCATTATAACTAATCTGAGTAATACACAGGGGAAAGGATGAGGAGCACAACTTTCTTCTAACTCTCCCTTCTTTCAAAGTAAAAAAGATTGCAAATATTCCTGAACCAACCAGAAGATCAAAAGAGAAAGTATTTGAGAAGACAGAAAAAGAGAAGTTCCAGAATGAAAGAGGATCACCTGAATCTCAGGTGAGAACAAAGCCAAAGCCTTGATTTGTTGAATGTGCCATCCTTGTATTGAATATAGGCATATTCTCAGGTCTGCAGATCAGTACTGCTAGGACTTCTAATGTCCCTTGCATTTACCTACACCCTGCTTTGCCACCGTTTTAGCTCTACAACTGAGACAGGTTGAATTTAAAAGGTTGAATGTAAAAAATGTGCATCCTGGATTTAGAGATACAATTTGCTCACTTCTTTGTTTATGTGTAAAGGAACCACTGGTGGTTCCTTTTGTTGGTGTAGTTTCTGTCTCTGCTGAAAGCTTACTAAATTCCATGAATTCACCATATTTGTGTTCCATTAGTCCCTCATTGTAGTGACTTTCAAAGGTTCCTAGGGAGATGAAATAGGTCTTTCCACTGTAGTCAGTTCCTGTCTCATATATCACAATTGCCATTAGCATGCAGACATACAGTGGCAGAAAAATTGGTATGTACTTGCTTACTTGGAAGTTTTTCTCTACTGGGATGGGATCATCTGAGTGTTCTGTGGCTGTCTGAAAAGCTATTGCCAGCCTTCATGCCTTAAAAGGAGTAATTTGACATTACTGGTTGCAGATGGATTAATGGAAAGCAATGAAGGAACTGACAGCTCCTTGTTTAATGGTATTGCTTTCGCTGGGAATTTTGCTGCCTCATGGTGTGTAGTTCAAGGAGAGAACCATGGACTTTTCCATGAAGAAATCTCTGCTGAGGTTTTTTTTTTTGTTGACTATGCTGCACAGCAGACTCCCCTGTGATTCATATCCACACCTAATTATACAGAGTTCTGGAATAGTGCCTTACACTAGGGGTGCTGGGATGATGGTTCTTGGGAGTCCACCACTAAAACAGATACAAGTTATGAGATGGAGCCCTTGCAGATAAAGAAGATGCCCACCTTTAGTCTCCAGTAAGAGCTGAACTCCTAACCCTAGTTCTAAGTCCTAGGCTTACAGCTTCCTCAGATGGTATGGTTTCCAGAAATATATGCAGCACAATATCTCATTTGTTGGTCAGAGAGCAGAATAGTCTCCTAGACTTCAGGCCCTAGTTACCCTGTGATTCTGGAAAAGCCATGTGTTAAGGTGTTTTAGAGACTTTGGGAAGTGATTGGAAAAGAACCTTACAAGATAGAGCAAGGTTTATTTCTACACAAAAATCCCACTTGAATATAATAAGGCTTCTAGTAAAGAACTTTGTGGAAGTGGAGGGGAGGGGAGGGGAGGGGA